>CM019692.1:50518929-50953929 GCA_009760885.1 Achatina immaculata
AACCCTTAATACTCAGTGACAAGTAATACATAACGACCCATGATACACTACCATCCATAATACATGTACAACCACTAGTGTGCAATAACCATAATCCGCGAGATTGATGATACACAAAGACCTAAGATAAGTACGATCCATAATACATAGAATACCCTGGTTTTATGATACTCCAGTATACTTAACCACTCACAGTATCACTTCTAGTCCTCGTAGACCCATGATACAAAGCGATCCAGCATGTACACTTTCTTTACAAATTACTACTCGCTATTCTCAACAGCCCAAGACCGAAAGCGAGCTCTCATAAATCCTGAGGGAAGTCCTTCGATAAGGCCGCCTTGGAAGGGTACATAATGGTAAAAAGAAAGAGAGGAAGACCAAGGCGAAGATGGTTGCAAGACATCGTTGATGATCTGCAAATGGATGCATCAGCAGCAGGGCATCTTTCTTACAACCGAGAGGCCTACAGGAGAGCTGTTAGGGAGGCAAAGTTCCACAATTCATTCATTCATTCATCTGCATGTTCCTTGCAACCCAAACAGCAACACGGAAAGTTCCACAAGGGACATGCAAATGACTGACTGACTGATATATGTTAGGTTAGAAATGTAATACTTTTAATTGTGTTCACACTTTGCTAAATATTGCCCAGGCCATTGATTAGAAGATACGTGGAAGATCTAGCAACCCTACCAGTGCTGTTTTGGAGTGAAGGAGGTAATGGCAACAACAACAACAAATTCAAAGGTAATATTCACCCTCATTTATGCATGCGAAAGCTGGAAAACAACTAAAGAAATAGACAAGAAATTAGACTCTTTTGAAAACAAATGCCTAAGGAAAATACTCTGCATCAAGTGGAACGAATTTAAGAACAATGCAGAGATAAGACAGATGACTGAACAACAACCAGTCTCATGGGTGATCAGGAAAATTAGACGGACATATGTTGGTCACGTGATGAGAAGAAATGATCAGAGAATCCAAAAAACAAGCTATCAAGTGGAACACAACAGGCCGAAGAAAAAGAGCCAGACCGCGTGAAACTCTGAAAAGGACATTGTTAAGAGAGGCCAAATTAACAGACATAAAATCCCTTAATGAGGTTGAAAGACTCACCGAAGACAGGAAAAATTGGCGAACTACTTTGCGAGCCCTATGTGACGTTTAACGGCACGGGAAGGATATAAGATATAAGATAAGAAATACCCAGATATTGTGGCCCCGGACTAGGCTAGTGCTGCGGACCCAAATATTATGGGACCAAAGTAGGCTAGTGCTGCAGGCCCAGATATTTTGGGCCCGAACTAGGCTAGTGATGCGGATGTAGATATTGTGGGCCCGGACTAGGCTAGTGATGCGGATGTAGATATTGTGGGCCCGGACTAGGCTAGTGCTGCAGAGATTTCATTCCATTCAGTACACAATGTATAGTGGACATGTCTCTTCTCTTCACTATATGTGAGCGCTTTCACCGTGAACAGTTTTATTCAACATACAAAGACATACATAGGATTCCGAAAGAAAAACTACATAGAAATAGTGTCCAAAAAAGCTCATAGAAATAGATTTCTTATACACCCCCGAAGATCTCAGTATTACTGCATTAAAAAAAAAAAAACACACACACAAGGTCAACCTAAAAACTACCTGGAGAAGACCTGTAGAAGCTGATGTTGGCAGCATGCAATACGGGACTGCCAGCACATAATACTGGTTTTGCAGCATGCAATACTGGACTTGCAGCATGCAACACGGGATTAACAGCATGCAATATGGGACTGGCAGCATGCAATATGGGTCTGGCCGACAACAATTCGGGACTGGCGGCACGCACTAGAGGACTGGCATCGTGCAATGTGCACTTTGCCGCAAGCAATACGGGACGCAGCAAGCAATACGGGACTCTTTGCACGCAGTGAGAAATGGAGAGAATTTGGTTCTATGCCGAAAAATTACAAGGCCTAATATATAGTCTTGGCTGCGTCGATAAGTGTTCACGAATATAGACAGACACATATAGTAAATCAATATGTAACATATTACATTATCATATATGATATGAACATATAATTTATACAAAAATGTTATGTTAAATATTAAAAAAAACAATTCACAAAAAGTTTCATAAGTTTCTATTCTTTTTCTTTCCCATTTAAACAGCCAAGAAGGTAAGATAAGTCTTGTCTTCTTTTCGTATACTTTTATAATCTCAATCTGAAGTTCTGCTTCTTAGATAAATTGGACTTTATTTTTCTTAGTTCCCAACATCTTATCTTACATCCCTCCCGTGCCGTTAGATGTCACATAGGGCTCGCAAGGTAGTTCGTCAATTTTTCCTGTTTTCAGGGAACTTTTCAACCTCATCAAGGGATTTTATGTCTTTTAATTTGGCCTGTCTTAAACACAGAGAATATAGAATTTGAGTCGTTTCAGTGGGCCATTAAAGTCGCCTCAGTGCTTCCTGTCTTGCATAGTTTTGGACGATGTGTTTCATCTGATGGCCAAAATCACAGCTTTTCTCAAGAATTCAACCCCCCTTTAAACTGGTCTTGGATCGTCTGAGATTATTCTCTCCCGGTCCATTGAGTTCTGACGTGGTGAAGAATACACTTTGTTTCTTAATGTCTTTATGGTCGTGAGTTACCCCAAGATTTATAGCTGCAGTCTGCCCCAATAAAATGTAGTATTCATTTATTTAGAGTTTATTGGATGGTTGGTCTACCTTGCTCCGTGCTTCGGAAAGGGGCACCGGCTATTTCACTTTCAGAAGTCACACTTGGTGTAGGCGGATATTATTGATTGTAAGAGGCAATTAAACGCTGCTGGACCACGTCTTCAGATTGGCCATGTTTCACGCATATAAGAAGGTAGTTTGCCATTCCTTTCCTTCTTGACAATATAAGAAGGTAGTTTGCCATTCCTTTCCTTCTTGACAATATAAGAAGGTAGTCTGCCATTCCTTTCCTTCTTGACAATATAAGAAGGTAGTTTGCCATTCCTTTCCTTCTTGACAATATAAGAAGAAAAATTGGCGAACTACTTTGCGAGCCCTATGTAACGTTTAACGGCACGGGAAGGATATAAGATAAGATAAGATAAGATAAGATAAGAATATAAGAAGGTAGTTTGCCATTCCTTTCCTTCTTGACAATGACTTTTGCATTCGGGGAGGCAGTGAGAGTGTTCTGGAAAGGAAAAGTCACATGACACGGTCTATGTCTTATGTTCGTCAATGAGTCTTTAAGTGATCTGTCGTTAGTGAAGAACAGAATTTTACCTCACTTGTTTGTTGCCGTAACTGAAGGTCCTTGGTCTTTGAGCAGGTTTTGTTATTCCTATCAAAGAGGTGATGTGAAGGAAGGATGAATGCATACGTGATGGAAAAAAGATTACATATGTGAAGATAGGAAGGACATATATGTAAAGGAAGGAAAGATACATATCTAAAGGAAGGAAAGATACATATGTGAAGGAAGGAAGAATACATATGTGAAGGTAGGAAAGAAAGAAATATACATGTGTGAAGAAAGAAAGGATATATACATGAAGGAAGAAAAATACAGACAAGAAGGAAGGAAAAATATAGGCGAGAAGGAAGGAAAAATAGAGACGAGAAGGAAGAAAGAATACAGACGAGAAGAAAGGAAGAATACATATATGAAGGAAGGAAGAATACATTCAAAATGGAGCTACGGTTTTGGGTATCATTAAGAATACTATAGCAGTGTTTCTCAATCCTAGAAGAAAGGAAGAATACATATATGAAGGAAGGAAGAATACAGACGAGAAGAAAGGAAGAATATATATATATGAAGGAAGGAAGAATACATTCAAAATGGAGCTGCGGTTTCGGGTATCATTAAGAATACTATAGCAGTGTTTCTCAATCCTTTTCTTCTTTTCTGACTCTTTTTTTTTTGTAGTACAGCTTTTCCTATTCTTTTTTTCTGAGGGAGAATAAGACAACCCCCCCCCCCCACCCCTCTCAGTCCGTCTCTTAGTCGTCGCTCCAAGATAATGAGGGGTACTCTCCTAATCCTGCTCCGAGAAACCTTGATCTACGGTAAATGAAACTCCGTCTTACATTTCAACATCTGATAACATTACACACTGAAGATCTTACATTTCAACATCTGATAACATTACACACTGAAGATCTTACATTTCAACATCTGATAACACTGTACACTGAAGATCTTACATTTCAACATCTGATAACATTACACACTGAAGATCTTACATTTCAACATCTGATAACACTGTACACTGAAGATCTTACATTTCAACATCTGATAACACTGTACACTGAAGATCTTACATTTCAACATCTAATAACATTACACACTGAAGATCTTACATTTCAACATCTAATAACATTAAACACTGAAGATCTTACATTTCAACATCTGATAACAATACACACCGAAGATCTTACACTTAAACATCTGATAACATTGCACACTGAAGATCTTACATTTCAACATAAGATAACATTACACACTGAAGATCTTACATGTCAACATAAGATAACATTACACACTGAAGATCTTACATTTCAACATAAGATAACATTACACACTGAAGGTCTTACGTTTCAAAATCTAATAACAATACACGCTGAAGCATTCCAGAAAATGAGAAACATCTTATGCAACAGATCCATATCAATGGAAACAAGATTCGGAGTACTTAAATGTTACATCGAGCTAATTTTGTTTTATGGATGTGAAGCATGGTCTATGAATAAATGAGTACAGTGAGAAATGGAGCCCATGGAAATGTGGTTTATAACAAGGATGTTGAAGGTACCAATATCCATACTACAAGAACTTAATATTGAAGAAGGCTGGCTAGTAAAGATGATTAAGGAGAAAAAAACGTAAATATTTTGGACACATTAAACGTCATGATAATCTGGATAAAACCCTCTTGGAAGGGTACATAATGGGAAAAAGAAAGAGAGGAAGACCAAGGCGAAGTTGGCTGCAAGACATCGTTTATAATCTGCAAATGGATGCATCAGCAGCAGGCCATCTTGCTCACAATCGAGAAGCCTACAAGAGTGCTGTTAGGGAGGCAAAGTTCCGCAAAGGACATGCAGATGAACGAATGAATGAATGAAGGTACCATTGACAGCTACGAAAACCAATGAAGAAGTCTTAAGAGAGGCTGGAGATAAAAATCAAAGTATAGCGAAGATCAGAGGCAGAGAAGCGAGATTTATAGGACATTTTCTGAGAAGATGAAATATGGAACACACTATGGCAATTGGAAAAACTAAAGGAAGAAGAGAGAGAGGAAGACAGAGAGAGAGAGAGAGAGATAAAGAGAGGTTACTGGATGGGCTGTCAGTGTGGCTAGGAAGAAAGTCACCGGCGGATCTCATAATCAAGTCTAAAGACAGGGAATTGTGGAGATAAATGATTGCCTACGCCACGCGGTATGGCACTTGAATTGAATTGACATACTGAAGATTTTACCTTTTAACATCTGATAACATTACACACTGAAGATCTTACATTTCAACATCTGATAACACTACATACTGAAGATCTTACATTTCAACATCTGATAATACTATACACTGAAGATCTTACATTACAACATCTGATAACACTGCACACTGAAGATCTTACATTACAACATCTGATAATACTATACACTGAAGATCTTACATTTCAACATCTGATAATACTGGACACTGAAGATCTTACATTACAACATCTGATAATACTATACACTGAAGATCTTACATTTCAACATCTGATAATACTATACACCGAAGATCCTACATTTCAACATTTGATAACACTGCACACTGAAGATCGTACATTTCAATATCTGATAATACTGGACACTGAAGATCTTACATTTCCAGATCTGATAACATTACACACTGAAGATCTTACATTTCCAGATCTGATAACATTACACACTGAAAACCATCGCTCTGAATTCTGAGTCTATGGTTATTGCCATACATTTTGTCTCCGACTCTTCTAAGCTCTGTTTCGGCTGGCAACGTTCAGGACATATGTACCAGTCCTCTAGTGCAATACTTCGCAGACATTTTCAGACTAGGGTATACTTGGTAACGCAAATTTCTGTCAAGGCATTGCTGTGTTCTTATAATACTGGACGCTCGTGCAGTAAATTATATACTTTTACCATTTCCAAAGTTTATACACTACACTGACTGTATTCATATTTCGTAAGTTTTGTTACACATTCTTGATAACATGAAATGTGGGCCTGCCTGGAGTCACACATCTGACCATGTCACCTCGCCCTGGACTGGGACTAATAACTTAATTGCTGTGGGTTCTCTATCTGGTGGGTATTCATCACCATCATCATCATGTGCCGTGCAGACTGGCGTTGGCTATTATACTTCTCCAGAGTACACGATCCTTCATGCAGGCCATTAGCTCCTCTCACACCATCTCATCAAACTGTCCAGTGCCATTTCTCTCGGTCTTCCCCTGACTCTTCTTCCCTCTATTTTTCCTGTTGTTATAATATTTTCAATGCCCCCTCTTCTCATTGCATGTCCTATGAAAGTACATTGTCTCTCTGTTTTTGGAAAGTTTTTTTTTTTTGGGGTCTCTCTAGCTCTTCTCATACATTCTCCATTAGTTATTTTTGTTGTCCAGGGAATTCGCAACATTCTTCTAATAAACCACATTTCTGCTGCTTCCAATGACTTTTGTGCAGACCTGCCTATTGTCCATGATTCACTTTCATATACTAAGATAGGTTCCATATAGCATTTTAGAACACGTTTTCCAACATTCATTGATAAGGATGTGTTGGCTAATATGTTTCCCATTCTCTGAAATGCAGTCTTTGCTTAGCATATTCTGTTCCTAATTTCTGTTTTGCATTTCCCATCTGAAGTTATTACTGCTCCAAGGTATTTAAATTTCTGCATCTGCTTTGGAATAGTTCCATTTAATTTTATACTGCATGGTGGTGAATTCTGTTTTTTAGATATAACTATAAACTATAGTCTTTTTTATATTTACTTGGAAAGAAGAAAAGGTCCCCTCTAAATAGAAAAAAAAGGATTTGTTAAAAACCATTAAATTATCATATAAACAAGCAAAATGCGCTGTACTGTGGTCATAAATATTGTTTCCTCTAAAAATTTGTTGGCACACCTCCAACTCTCTAGCGGCACACCTCTAACTCTCTAGCAGCACACTCTAAATCTCTAGCGGCACACCTCTAACTCTCTAGCAGCACACTCTAAATCTCTAGCAGCACACTCTAAATCTCTAGCGGCACACCTCTAACTCTCTAGCAGCACACTCTAAATCTCTAGCGGCACACCTCTAACTCTCTAGCGGCACACCTCTAACTCTCTAGCAGCACACTCTAAATCTCTAGCAGCACACTCTAAATCTCTAGCGGCACACCTCTAACTCTCTAGCGGCACACCTCTAACTCTCTAGCAGCACACTCTAAATCTCTAGCAGCACACTCTAACTCTCTAGCAGCACACTCTAAATCTCTAGCGGCACACCTCTAACTCTAGCAGCACTCTAAATCTCTAGCGGCACACTCTAAATCTCTAGCACACTCTAAATCTCTAGCGGCACACCTCTAAATCTCTAGCGCACACTCTAAATCTCTAGCGCACACTCTAAATCTCTAGCACACACTCTAAATCTCTAGCGCACACCTCTAACTCTCTAGCAGCACACTCTAAATCTCTAGCAGCACACCTCTAACTCTAGCAGCACTCTAAATCTCTAGCGCACACCTCTAACTCTCTAGCAGCACACTCTAACTCTCTAGCAGCACACCTCTAATCTCTAGCGGCACACCTCTAACTCTCTAGCGCACACTCTAACTCTCTAGCTGCACACCTCTAAATGTCTCGAGACACACCGTTTGAAAAAAAAAAAAACTATGTTCTAAAACAATCCGTTCTGACGAACTTTGTATCTTATCCCAAAGCGCAGTGATGATAACTCTTTTGTATCTTAAAAACATTTTATTGTCTGATGATAGTATCAGCTTTCATCACAGCAGAAAACAAATGAGAGGTTAGCAAATGCACCTTTAAGCTCATTTAACTCTCGGCTTCTTTGCCCTGTTTTTGAGGCAATGTCTGACACATATGAAAAAGCTAAAGTTTCGTTCAGTTGTAAAACATTTGAAGAGTATTCAAAGTCCGGCTAAATTTTGGAACAAAATTTCCTGGAAATTTACAGCATTACCACACACGACAGAATGGTGTACCTTAAAGTGGTTGCTGCGTAAATGAACTTCAGTTACAGTTGTGTTTTTTTTTTTTTTCAAAAAGGGTCAGGATATCTGTTTCCACGCTTCGCTTGACTGGAACATTCCTTTAATTCATTTGCTGCTCGTGCAAAAAAAGGTGGTAAACAAACAGGGATTCAACTGAGGGCGTCTCGTAAATCGTGGGGTGAGGGTGGGGGCACCCTATTCACATCAAATAATGACCAAAAGCAAAAATGGGCTGAACGCTTCCAAGAAATACTTAATCGACCACGCCCAAAAGAATGATAGACCTTGAAACTGGCTTAACTAATCCTGCGATTAAAATGTCAGCCTAGATGAAATTAACGAAACTGAAACAGCAGTGAATCTAATGGCTAACAACAAAGCTGCAGGTGAAGATGAACTAACGGTCGAAATGTTAAAAGCTATTAACAGTGACAACATAGCCAGCTACAGAGAATGTTTAATAAAGTTCGGAAAGAAGAAAAGGTCCCTTCTAAATGAAAAAAAAAGGAATCATTGTTAAAATACCACCCCCCCCCCCATTTTTTTCCAAAAAAGGCAACATTAGCTACTGCAGTAATTGGAGAGGAGTAATCTTATTATCAGTTGTGTCAAAAGTATTTTGCAAAGTCATTCTAAAAGACTTAAAGATATAGTGGATACCGCAATGAGTGAAAAGCAAGCAAGATTTTGAAAAGGGAAAAGCTGTCTCGACCAGATCTTTAAGAATAAAATATATAATATAAATATATAAATAATAAATACTCGAAGCAGCTTTTGAAAGGCAAAAACCATTAATCCTGAACTTCATAGACTTTAAAAAGACATTTGATGGCATACGAAGAGATTCACTGGGAAGAATTTTAAGACTATGTGGAATACCATCTAAAATTGTCAACATCATTAAGGACTTATACAGTGGATATGTTTGTCCAGTCAAAACAGAATAAGGGATGAGCCTGGTTCCAGATTGAAACAGGTGTGAAACAAGGATGTATACTGTCTCCTTTGCTTTTTGGAATCTAAATCTCTAGCGGCATACTCTAAATCTCTAGCGGCATACTCTAAATCTCTAGCGGCATACTCTAAATCTCTAGCAGCACACTCTAACTCTCTAGCGGCACACCTCTAACTCTCTAGCAGCACACCTCTAACTCTCTAGCGGCACACCTCTAACTCTCTAGCAGCATACTCTAAATCTCTAGCGGCATACTCTAAATCTCTAGCGGCATACTCTAAATCTCTAGCAGCACACCTCTAACTCTCTAGCGGCACACCTCTAACTCTCTAGCAGCATACTCTAAATCTCTAGCGGCATACTCTAAATCTCTAGCAGCACACCTCTAACTCTCTAGCGGCACACCTCTAACTCTCTAGCGGCACACCTCTAAATCTCTAGCAGCATACTCTAAATCTCTAGCAGCATACTCTAAATCTCTAGCAGCATACTCTAAATCTCTAGCAGCATACTCTAAATCTCTAGCAGCATACTCTAAATCTCTAGCAGCATACTCTAAATCTCTAGCAGCATACTCTAAATCTCTAGCAGCATACTCTAAATCTCTAGCAGCATACTCTAAATCTCTAGCAGCATACTCTAAATCTCTAGCGGCACACCTCTAACTCTCTAGCAGCATACTCTAAATCTCTAGCAGCATACTCTAAATCTCTAGCAGCATACTCTAAATCTCTAGCGGCACACCTCTAACTCTCTAGCGGCACACCTCTAAATGTCTCGAGACACACCGTTTGAAAAAAAAAAAAAACTATGTTCTAAAACAATCCGTTCTGACGAACTTTGTATCTTATCCCAAAGCGCAGTGATGATAACTCTTTTGTATCTTAAAAACATTTTATTGTCTGATGATAGTATCAGCTTTCATCACAGCAGAAAACAAATGAGAGGTTAGCAAATGCACCTTTAAGCTCATTTAACTCTCGGCTTCTTTGCCCTGTTTTTGAGGCAATGTCTGACACACATGAAAAAGCTAAAGTTTCGTTCAGTTGTAAAACATTTGAAGAGTATTCAAAGTCCGGCTAAATTTTTGGAACAAAATTTCCTGGAAATTTACAAAATTCCCACACACGACAGAATGGTGTACCTTAAAGTGGTTGCTGCGTAAATGAACTTCAGTTACAGTTGTGTTTTTTTTTTTTTTCCAAAAGGGTCAGGATATCTGTTTCCACGCTTCGCTTGACTGGAACATTCCTTTAATTCATTTGCTGCTCGTGCAAAAAAAGGTGGTAAACAAACAGGGATTCAACTGAGGGCGTCTCGTAAATCGTGGGGTGAGGGTGGGGGCACCCTATTCACATCAAATAATGACCAAAAGCAAAAATGGGCTGAACGCTTCCAAGAAATACTTAATCGACCACGCCCAAAAGAACTGATAGACCTTGAAACTGGCTTAACTAATCCTGCGATTAAAATGTCAGCCTAGATGAAATTAACGAAACTGAAACAGCAGTGAATCTAATGGCTAACAACAAAGCTGCAGGTGAAGATGAACTAACGGCCGAAATGTTAAAAGCTATTAACAGTGACAACATGAGCCAGCTACTGAGAATGTTTAATAAAGTTCGGAAAGAAGAAAAGGTCCCTTCTAAATGAAAAAAAGGAATCATTGTTAAAATACCACCCCCCCCCCATTTTTTTCCAAAAAAAGGCAACATTAGCTACTGCAGTAATTGGAGATGAGTAATCTTATTATCAGTTGTGTCAAAAGTATTTTGCAAAGTCATTCTAAAAGACTTAAAGATATAGTGGATACCGCAATGAGTGAAAAGCAAGCAAGATTTTGAAAAGGGAAAAGCTGTCTGGACCAGATCTTTAAGAATAAAATATAACAAATATATAAATATAATAAATATATAAATATAATAAATACTCGAAGCAGCTTTTGAAAGGCAAAAACCGTTAATCCTGAACTTCATAGACTTTAAAAAGACATTTGATGGCATACGAAGAGATTCACTGTGAAGAATTTTAAGACTATGTGGAATACCATCTAAAATTGTCAACATCATTAAGGACTTATACAGTGGATATGTTTGTCCAGTCAAAACAGAATAAGGGATGAGCGACTGGTTCCAGATTGAAACAGGTGTGAAACAAGGATGTATACTGTCTCCTTTGCTTTTTTGGAATTACAATAGACTTCATAATGAAAAAATGTTGCACAGGGAAAAAGGGGCTTTGTTTGGTTACATGAATTAGTAAGCATAACATCCCTTGATGAGGTTGAAAACCTCGCCGACAACAGGAACATCTAGCAAGCTACCATGCGAGCCCTATGTGACATTTAACGGCACGGGAGAGATGAGTTTTTGCACATCAGACTCTCCATTTGATATGATAACTTTATTATACACTTCCAATCACAGAAGTAGATGCTAAGAGTTTCATAAAATTCAGTTTATTATAAACGTCAAATCACAGAAGTATATACTAAAAGTTTCATGAAATTCAGTGGTATGAAAACTGAGCACGGTAACAAACTCTATCTCAGCCATGAGCTCATCTTGGACTTCTTGGCAATTAAGATGGTAGAAATCAATACTCCTCGTGGTGTCTTGCAAATTGTCTCCTCTTGTTTGTAACCAGGTTTTGTATCCAAAATCGTTTATCTCAGCTTCTACAGTTTGTTTTACTTTCTAAACTGCCCTGCTGGGTCTCTCACTTTCTTCCCTGTGCCAACTGCACAGCTGTAGTACCCATGCTGCTGGAATCTTTCCAGACCACGTGACCAATCCGTTTTTGCTTTTTTTTTTCCAAAAGGGTCAGGATATCTGTTTCCACGCTTCGCTTGACTGGAACATTCCTTTAATTCATTTGCTGCTCGTGCAAAAAAAGGTGGTAAACAAACAGGGATTCAACTGAGGGCGTCTCGTAAATCGTGGGGTGAGGGTGGGGGCACCCTATTCACATCAAATAATGACCAAAAGCAAAAATGGGCTGAACGCTTCCAAGAAATACTTAATCGACCACGCCCAAAAGAACTGATAGACCTTGAAACTGGCTTAACTAATCCTGCGATTAAAATGTCAGCCTAGATGAAATTAACGAAACTGAAACAGCAGTGAATCTAATGGCTAACAACAAAGCTGCAGGTGAAGATGAACTAACGGCCGAAATGTTAAAAGCTATTAACAGTGACAACATGAGCCAGCTACTGAGAATGTTTAATAAAGTTCGGAAAGAAGAAAAGGTCCCTTCTAAATGAAAAAAAGGAATCATTGTTAAAATACCACCCCCCCCCCCATTTTTTTCCAAAAAAAGGCAACATTAGCTACTGCAGTAATTGGAGATGAGTAATCTTATTATCAGTTGTGTCAAAAGTATTTTGCAAAGTCATTCTAAAAGACTTAAAGATATAGTGGATACCGCAATGAGTGAAAAGCAAGCAAGATTTTGAAAAGGGAAAAGCTGTCTGGACCAGATCTTTAAGAATAAAATATAACAAATATATAAATATAATAAATATAAATATAATAAATACTCGAAGCAGCTTTTGAAAGGCAAAAACCGTTAATCCTGAACTTCATAGACTTTAAAAAGACATTTGATGGCATACGAAGAGATTCACTGTGAAGAATTTTAAGACTATGTGGAATACCATCTAAAATTGTCAACATCATTAAGGACTTATACAGTGGATATGTTTGTCCAGTCAAAACAGAATAAGGGATGAGCGACTGGTTCCAGATTGAAACAGGTGTGAAACAAGGATGTATACTGTCTCCTTTGCTTTTTTGGAATTACAATAGACTTCATAATGAAAAAATGTTGCACAGGGAAAAAGGGGCTTTGTTTGGTTACATGAATTAGTAAGCATAACATCCCTTGATGAGGTTGAAAACCTCGCCGACAACAGGAACATCTAGCAAGCTACCATGCGAGCCCTATGTGACATTTAACGGCACGGGAGAGATGAGTTTTTGCACATCAGACTCTCCATTTGATATGATAACTTTATTATACACTTCCAATCACAGAAGTAGATGCTAAGAGTTTCATAAAATTCAGTTTATTATAAACGTCAAATCACAGAAGTATATACTAAAAGTTTCATGAAATTCAGTGGTATGAAAACTGAGCACGGTAACAAACTCTATCTCAGCCATGAGCTCATCTTGGACTTCTTGGCAATTAAGATGGTAGAAATCAATACTCCTCGTGGTGTCTTGCAAATTGTCTCCTCTTGTTTGTAACCAGGTTTTGTATCCAAAATCGTTTATCTCAGCTTCTACAGTTTGTTTTACTTTCTAAACTGCCCTGCTGGGTCTCTCACTTTCTTCCCTGTGCCAACTGCACAGCTGTAGTACCCATGCTGCTGGAATCTTTCCAGACCACGTGACCAATCCGTTTTTGCTTTTTTTTTAACCTTGTATCAATAAACTAGAGTATGATGGATCCTAGCTCTTAAAAAAAAACCACGCGAAGATAGCTCCCATTCTAACGCTCTAAACAGGGTGGGCTCTTCTGGATCTTGACTCCCAGAAGTCTGCGAGTTGTTGGTTTGTAACAGCTTCATGATGCTGAAGGTGCAACTCTAGCAGCACACTCTAAATCTCTAGCAGCACACCTCTAACTCTCTAGCAGCACACTCTAAATCTCTAGCGGCACACCTCTAACTCTCTAGCAGCACACTCTAACTCTCTAGCAGCACACTCTAAATCTCTAGCGGCACACCTCTAACTCTCTAGCAGCACACTCTAACTCTCTAGCTGCACACCTCTAAATGTCTCGAGACACACCGTTTGAAAAAAAAAAAAACTATGTTCTAAAACAATCCGTTCTGACGAACTTTGTATCTTATCCCAAAGCGCAGTGATGATAACTCTTTTGTATCTTAAAAACATTTTATTGTCTGATGATAGTATCAGCTTTCATCACAGCAGAAAACAAATGAGAGGTTAGCAAATGCACCTTTAAGCTCATTTAACTCTCGGCTTCTTTGCCCTGTTTTTGAGGCAATGTCTGACACATATGAAAAAGCTAAAGTTTCGTTCAGTTGTAAAACATTTGAAGAGTATTCAAAGTCCGGCTAAATTTTTGGAACAAAATTTCCTGGAAATTTACAGCATTACCACACACGACAGGATGGTGTACCTTAAAGTGGTTGCTGCGTAAATGAACTTCAGTTACAGTTGTGTTTTTTTTTTTTTTCAAAAAGGGTCAGGATATCTGTTTCCACGCTTCGCTTGACTGGAACATTCCTTTAATTCATTTGCTGCTCGTGCAAAAAAAGGTGGTAAACAAACAGGGATTCAACTGAGGGCGTCTCGTAAATCGTGGGGTGAGGGTGGGGGCACCCTATTCACATCAAATAATGACCAAAAGCAAAAATGGGCTGAACGCTTCCAAGAAATACTTAATCGACCACGCCCAAAAGAATTGATAGACCTTGAAACTGGCTTAACTAATCCTGCGATTAAAATGTCAGCCTAGATGAAATTAACGAAACTGAAACAGCAGTGAATCTAATGGCTAACAACAAAGCTGCAGGTGAAGATGAACTAACGGTCGAAATGTTAAAAGCTATTAACAGTGACAACATAAGCCAGCTACAGAGAATGTTTAATAAAGTTCGGAAAGAAGAAAAGGTCCCTTCTAAATGGAAAAAAGGAATCATTGTTAAAATACCACCCCCCCCCCCATTTTTTTCCAAAAAAAGGCAACATTAGCTACTGCAGTAATTGGAGAGGAGTAATCTTATTATCAGTTGTGTCAAAAGTATTTTGCAAAGTCATTCTAAAAGACTTAAAGATATAGTGGATACTGCAATGAGTGAAAAGCAAGCAAGATTTTGAAAAGGGAAAAGCTGTCTCGACCAGATCTTTAAGAATAAAATATAATAAATATATAAATATAATAAATATAATAAATACTCGAAGCAGCTTTTGAAAGGCAAAAACCATTAATCCTGAACTTCATAGACTTTAAAAAGACATTTGATGGCATACGAAGAGATTCACTGGGAAGAATTTTAAGACTATGTGGAATACCATCTAAAATTGTCAACATCATTAAGGACTTATACAGTGGATATGTTTGTCCAGTCAAAACAGAAGAAGGGATGAGCCAATGGTTCCAGATTGAAACAGGTGTGAAACAAGGATGTATACTGTCTCCTTTGCTTTTTGGAATTACAATAGACTTCATAATGAAAAAATGTTGCACAGGGAAAAAGGGGCTTTGTTTGGTTACATGAATTAGTAAGCATAACATCCCTTGATGAGGTTGAAAACCTCGCCGACAACAGGAACACCTAGCAAGCTACCATGCGAGCCCTATGTGACATTTAACGGCACGGGAGAGATGAGTTTTTGCACATCAGACTCTCCATTTGATATGATAACTTTATTATACACTTCCAATCACAGAAGTAGATGCTAAGAGTTTCATAAAATTCAGTTTATTATAAACGTCAAATCACAGAAGTATATACTAAAAGTTTCATGAAATTCAGTGGTATGAAAACTGAGCACGGTAACAAACTCTATCTCAGCCATGAGCTCATCTAGGACTTCTTGGCAATTAAGATGGTAGAAATCAATACTCCTCGTGGTGTCTTGCAAATTGTCTCCTCTTGTTTGTAACCAGGTTTTGTATCCAAAATCGTTTATCTCAGCTTCTACAGTTTGTTTTACTTTCTAAACTGCCCTGCTGGGTCTCTCACTTTCTTCCCTGTGCCAACTGCACAGCTGTAGTACCCATGCTGCTGGAATCTTTCCAGACCACGTGACCAATCCGTTTTTGCTTTTTTTTTAACCTTGTATCAATAAACTAGAGTATGATGGATCCTAGCTCTTAAAAAAAAAAACACGCGAAGATAGCTCCCATTCTAACGCTCTAAACAGGGTGGGCTCTTCTGGATCTTGACTCCCAGAAGTCTGCGAGTTGTTGGTTTGTAACAGCTTCATGATGCTGAAGGTGCAACTCAGATGTTCAAGTTTGTAACTTACCAAAGTTTCTTGCTGGGTATTTTTTTTTTTTTTTTTTTGGTGGATGCAACTGTTAAAAAGTTTAGCGACAAAACTCAAATGGCTTAGACTTTGTTCTTATAAATGATCAAAACTATCCACATAGCCAGATATAAACAAAAATAACGGAAAGAAGGTTTATACTTTACCAAAAAGTTCAGTACAATACATAGTGAAATAAACTGCAGCTAAGTGTAGGGTTACACTTATAAGCCTTTCAATGCCTTAACAAAAAGTCAGTATCGAAAGATATCTATGTGAGCGAGAAGCTGATACCCACGGTTTTAATAACCATTTTATGTTCAGATTATATATCTTGTCTTCCCTGTGCATACACATACGTCATTAAGTCGATCGAAAGAGAAATATGAAAGATCGTTTAACAGTACGTTATCCTGTACAAATACTTGTTTGTTTGTTTTTTCAAACGAGAAACCGACGCTTTCGCACACTAATTTGATTTATCAGAGTGTTGTAATGTTAGCCCCCCGTGTAGTACCCGGGATCTGCAAAGAATAGGACCACTGTACCCTACCACGCATGATCGTAAAAGGGGACTATGGAGGGTTCGGTATAGGGCCAGCAAACCTATCTGGTAAAAATAAAAAAAACAAACTATCAGACTGCTACAGAAACAGAAGCACGGGGGAAACAAAACAAATGCAGGTGGAAGGAGAAATGTTTATCAGGAAACTGAGCCCATGAAGGTTGTGGATGACAGCCAGCCACTGGAAGTCCCCAGCCCGACTGCAGACCTCCTGGAACCTAAACACAAGATGCAAATAAGCAGCTGCAATGTAAGAACACTTAATCAGACTGGAAAACTAGCACAAGCCATCAAAGAAATGCACGATAAAATAAACAAGCTAACTCAGAATGCAAACAACTTAGGACTAAAGATCAACGTAGGAAAGACAAAGTTAATGAAGCAAAATGTGAACACCAGAAATGTACTCAGAGTAGATAGCAAGTTAGTGGAGGAGGTCAACGACTTTGTATATTTTGGCAGTAGAGTAGTAGAAAATGGAGACAGCACAGAGGACATCAACAGCAGACTTACTAGAGCAAACCAAGATTTTGAATGCTGCAGACTATATGGAAATCTAAAAAATTAAGCATGAATATGAAAATCGGGATATTTAAGAGTAATGTTCTAAGTGTACTACTCTGTACAAATGAATGCTGGAAAATCACCAAAACCATAGAAAACCAGTTGAATTCTTTCCAGACTAAATGTTTACGAAGAATTAGGAAAATATTTTGCAGAAACACCATAAGAAATAACATCTTGTTGGCAGAAATTATTGAGGAAAAGACGCTGGCGATGGATGGGACATGTGGTCCGAATGACTGACAACTCACTACCAAAAATAGCACTAAGATGGACACCACAGGGGAATAGAAGTAAGGGTAGACCAAAAGAAACATGGAGAAGAACAACAGAGAGGATGTTGAGCAATAGAGGGCTCATCTGGGCAAGAGCAGAAAAAAAGGCGAAGGACAGGCATTTGTGGAAAACCTTGCGGAAGCCCCATGTGCCCTTGGCACTTAAGGTTCAGAGAGAGAGAGAGAGAGAGAGAGAGAGAGAGAGAGAGAGAGAGAGAGTAATGTTAGCATTCGAGTGCTTGCCTTACATTTCTACGCTAAATTACTGTACAAACAAATAGTACATCCGCTAATCGTCCGATGTGAAGTGAGGATGATCAACCAACCAACCAACCAACTAACGAACTAATTAACTAACTAACTAACCAGCTGAATAACTAACCAACCAACCAAACAACCAACTAACCAACCAACCAACTAACCAACTAACCAACCAACCAAACAACCAACCAACCAAACAACCAATCAACCAACCAACCAAATAACCAACCATACAACCAACCAACCAAACAACCAACCAGCCAACCAACTAACCAACCAACCAACCAACCAACCAGCCAAGGAACTAACCAACCAACCAAACAACCAACCAACCAACCAACCAACCAACCAACAAGCCAACCAACCATTCAACTAACGAACTAATTGATTAACTAACTAACTAACCAGCTGAATAACTAACCAAACAACCAAATCGATCACATACTAATAAACAACAAGTGGAAACGGTCGCTGCAAGATGTGAGAGCAAGGAAAGGAGCAGGTGTAGGAAGTGATCACAGCCTTCTGGTAGCAAAAATAAAATTAAAATTAAAGAGTGTCAAAATCGGAGAACGCAGAAAGACACGTTTTGATACAACACAACTGAAAGACCAGCAAACAAGACATGAATTCTCGATAGTACTTAAGAACCGTTTCAGTATCCTACAAGACGAAGCAGAAATGTCCATACTAGAGTTCAATAAAACACTACAGGAAACACCAAAAGAGGACCCTTGAGACAATGCTGGAGAACCTTGACGTTGCGGACGACATTTGTCTACTATCAAGCAGCCACAAAGATATGCACGATAAAATAAACAAGCTAACTCAGAATGCAAACAACTTAGGACTAAAGATCAACGTAGGAAAGACAAAGTTAATGAAGCAAAATGTGAACACCAGAAATGTACTCAGAGTAGATAGCAAGTTAGTGGAGGAGGTCAACGACTTTGTATATTTTGGCAGTAGAGTAGTAGAAAATGGAGACAGCACAGAGGACATCAACAGCAGACTTACTAGAGCAAACCAAGATTTTGAATGCTGCAGACTATATGGAAATCTAAAAAAATAAGCATGAATACGAAAATCGGGATATTTAAGAGTAATGTTCTAAGTGTACTACTCTGTACAAATGAATGCTGGAAAATCACCAAAACCATAGAAAACAAGTTGAATTCTTTCCAGACTAAATGTTTACGAAGAATTAGGAAAATATTTTGCAGAAACACCATAAGAAATAACATCTTGTTGGCAGAAATTATTGAGGAAAAGACGCTGGCGATGGATGGGACATGTGGTCCGAATGACTGACAACTCACTACCAAAAATACCACTAAGATGGACACCACAGGGGAACAGAAGTAAGGGTAGAGCAAAGGAGACATGGAGAAGAACAACAGAAAGGATGTTGAGCAATAGAGGGCTCATCTGGGCAAGAGCAGAAAAAAAGGCGAAGGACAGGCATTTGTGGAAAACCTTGCGGAAGCCCCATGTGCCCTTGGCACTTAAGGTTCAGAGAGAGAGAGAGAGAGAGAGTAATGTTAGCATTCGAGTGCTTGCCTTACATTTCTACGCTAAATTACTGTACAAACAAATAGTACATCCGCTAATCGTCCGATGTGAAGGGAGGATGATCAGCCAACCAACCAACCAACCAACCAACCAATCAACTAACGAACTAATTAACTAACTAACTAACCAGCTGAATAACTAACCAACCAACCAAACAACCAACTAACCAACCAACCAACTAACAAACTAACCAACCAACCAAACAACCAACCAACCAAACAACCAATCAACCAACCAACCAAATAACCAACCATACAACCAACCAACCAAACAACCAACCAACCAACCAAATAACCAACCAACCAACCAAACAACCAGCCAAGGAACTAACCAACCAACCAACCAACCAAACAAACAAACAAACAACCAACCAACCAACCAACCAACAAGCCAACCAACCATTCAACTAACGAACTAATTGATTAACTAACTAACTAACCAGCTGAATAACTAACCAAACAACCAACCAACTAACTAACTAACCAACCAACCAACCAACCAACCAACTAACCAACCAACTAACTAACCAACCAACCAACGAACCAACTAACCAACCAACCAATCAACCAACTAATCAACCAACCAACTAACCAACCAACCAAACAACCAACCAAATAACCAATCAACCAACCAACCAAATAACCAACCAAACAACCAACCAACCAAACAACCAACCAACCAACCAACCAAATAACCAACCAACCAACCAAACAACCAACCAACCAACCAAACAAACAAACAAACAAACAAACAACCAACCAACCAACTAACTACATTCGCTGATGAGCCCTTCAGAATTCGGAAAATACAGAGACTGCATTAGAACTACTTTGTTCTGTCCCAGCCCTCTCGTGATTCAGGAAACTTTGGTGCTGAAGCTAGGTACATATTTATTAGCTACAAATACTTTGTATGATTTGAAGCTTCAGAAATAAGACAGAAAAACAAACGAACGAAGAAAGGACTTTATTCTCAAAAGGGCTGAGAACTAGCAAGCAGGCCCGTCTACCATTTTGCCCTTCATCATTCAGCTTTAACTCAGTCACGGTCATTCAGCATTTATTAATGAGCATTAATAATCATGAAGACACAATTAAATGATTACATAAACAAATAATAAATTTGTCTCTCGTCTATGCACTCCACGCTCTGATTTATGCAACAACATGAAATAAACGTGCACTCTTAAATTCATTAAAAACTAAAATTTATAGAAAAGCTGTTAAAAATTACAACAATCAAACCATATTTTAAACTACTTTAGACTATGCAAAAGGGAGGCATATAGTCCATATCAAACAGATGTTGACAAAGTTTGAAGTTATAAGAACGAATGTTACTTGTAAGTTTTATATAAGTTAGTAAGGCATTCCAAAGGTGGGCAGCTGAGTAAGAGAAGCCTTTTTTTTTTAAAGATGTCAAGTTTTGATTTTGGGAGAATACAACTGGTTAAGCGTTGACTGTGTTTTTGGGTTGGATTTGAACACCAACCACAGATAGGGTGCAACATTGTGCGATAGAATTTTATGAATTAACTTGGATTTGATGAAAAGAAATCTCTTCTTGAGAGATAGAATATTAAGATGTTTGTCCTTATTTGTAATATGTGCTGCATGTTTGTCATCTATAAGCCTTACTGCTTGTTTATGAAGTGAATAAAGTCTTTTCATGTTGGACATGGAACAACTATCCCAGATTGTGGAAAAGTAGTCCAAGTGTGTTTGTATCTGTGATATGTAGTATATTCTTCTGGTGTCTATGCCAAGAAAATGTTTAATTTAATAAATTGGTAAACTTTTTCTGCAATTAGTTTGATTAGATTGTCTACATAACGATTCCAGCTCAGGTGGTGGTCAACCTTGAGACCTAGAGTTTTATGTTCACTAACATTCTCTATCTGTGGTTCTAAGGACAGTCATAGCCGGAGGTGGGTTGGAGGATACACTCTCCACTCCAATTAAATGTCTCCAGGGCATGCGTCTCAAACAGCCTCTGACAGTCAAGTCCAGCTCCTGGCCTTCTCGTGGCGGAACTGTTCAAACTGACAGGAGAAGGGGCGAGGCGAATATATGGCGCCTGAAAGCCAGACGTTTCGAGTAGATGAGAATCTTGTTTTGTAGCTCATCTGGGAGAAGGAAAACTCTGTTTTAAAACCAGCTGCTGCTATCGAGATTCTTCAGCTGTCGTGCGTGGAGTGGGGCTCTTCCCGGCCACTGAATAGGTGCGAATGGGTTTGCCGCGCGGCGCCACTGTGGAAAAGGTGGAAGAAAAGATTTAAGTGAAGTAGTAATCAGTAGTCTCGAGGTCAGGACTGCTCAAACCACGGCACCTCTGCTTTGGAGGTCGGCCACGTCCTATGTGCACGCATACTGGGCGAAATGCCTGAACCGGCTTAACCCAGGGATTAAGACACTGGTGGCGAGATTCTTCGGATTCCTCGTGTGGACTGAAACTCCTCCCGGCCAACGAAGAAAATGCGAAAAAGCAATTAGGGTTGCCGTGCGGCGCCGATGTGAAAAGGTGATGGAAAGGATAAAGTAAAGCTTAATCGGTATGTCCGGTAGTCTCGCGGCGAGAGCTACTCATACCGCGGCATCTCTGCTCTAGAGGCCGGCCACGCCCGATATACACCCATACTGGTAAATATGCCTATATCGTCTTAAACCGGGGTGAAACTTGATGGCTACTCGTGCCACGGTACCTCCGCTCTATAGGTCGGTCACGTCCTAAACAAGCCCATACTGGGATAATATGCCTAAACCGGCTCAACCCAGGGGTGAAACTCACTAGTGGCGAGGCCAACCAACCAACAACCAACCAAATAACCAACCAACCAAACAACCAACCAACGAACTAACCAACCAACCAACCAACCAACCAACCAACCAACCAACCAACCAACCAAATAACCAGCCAACCAACCAAACAACCAACCAACCAACGAACTAACCAACCAACCAACCAACCAAACAAACAACCAACCAACCAACCAACCAACCAACCAACCAACCAACCAACCAACTAACTACATTCGCTGATGAGCCCTTCAGAATTCGGAAAATACAGAGACTGCATTAGAACTACTTTGTTCTGCCCCAGCCCTCTCGTGATTCAGGAAACTTTGGTGCTGAAGCTAGGTACATATGTATTAGCTACAAATACTTTGTATGATTTGAAGCTTCAGAAATAAGACAGAAAAACAAACGAACGAAGAAAGGACTTTATTCTCAAAAGGGCTGAGAACTAGCAAGCAGGCCCGTCTACCATTTTGCCCTTCATCATTCAGCTTTAACTCAGTCACGGTCATTCAGCATTTATTAATGAGCATTAATAATCATGAAGACACAATTAAATGATTACATAAACAAATAATAAATTTGTCTCTCGTTTATGCACTCCACGCTCTGATTTATGCAACAACATGAAATAAACGTGCACTCTTAAATTCATTAAAAACTAAAATTTATAGAAAAGCTGTTAAAAATTACAACAATCAAACCATATTTTAAACTACTTTAGACTATGCAAAAGGGAGGCATATAGTCCATATCAAACAGATGTTGACAAAGTTTGAAGTTATAAGAACGAATGTTACTTGTAAGTTTTATATAAGTTAGTAAGGCATTCCAAAGGTGGGCAGCTGAGTAAGAGAAGCCTTTTTTTTTTAAAGATGTCAAGTTTGATTTTGGGAGAATACAACTGGTTAAGCGTTGACTGTGTTTTTGGGTTGGATTTGAACACCAACCACAGATAGGGTGCAACATTGTGCGATAGAATTTTATGAATTAACTTGGATTTGATGAAAAGAAATCTCTTCTTGAGAGATAGAATATTAAGATGTTTGTCCTTATTTGTAATATGTGCTGCATGTTTGTCATCTATAAGCCTTACTGCTTGTTTATGAAGTGAATAAAGTCTTTTCATGTTGGACATGGAACAACTATCCCAGATTGTGGAAAAGTAGTCCAAGTGTGTTTGTATCTGTGATATGTAGTATATTCTTCTGGTGTCTATGCCAAGAAAATGTTTAATTTAATAAATTGGTAAACTTTTTCTGCAATTAGTTTGATTAGATTGTCTACATAACGATTCCAGCTCAGGTGGTGGTCAACCTTGAGACCTAGAGTTTTATGTTCACTAACATTCTCTATCTGTGGTTCTAAGGACAGTCATAGCCGGAGGTGGGTTGGAGGATACACTCTCCACTCCAATTAAATGTCTCCAGGGCATGCGTCTCAAACAGCCTCTGACAGTCAAGTCCAGCTCCTGGCCTTCTCGTGGCGGAACTGTTCAAACTGACAGGAGAAGGGGCGAGGCGAATATATGGCGCCTGAAAGCCAGACGTTTCGAGTAGATGAGAATCTTGTTTTGTAGCTCATCTGGGAGAAGGAAAACTCTGTTTTAAAACCAGCTGCTGCTATCGAGATTCTTCAGCTGTCGTGCGTGGAGTGGGGCTCTTCCCGGCCACTGAATAGGTGCGAATGGGTTTGCCGCGCGGCGCCACTGTGGAAAAGGTGGAAGAAAAGATTTAAGTGAAGTAGTAATCAGTAGTCTCGAGGTCAGGACTGCTCAAACCACGGCACCTCTGCTTTGGAGGTCGGCCACGTCCTATGTGCACGCATACTGGGCGAAATGCCTAAACCGGCTCAACCCAGGGGTGAAACTCACTAGTGGCGAGGATTCGTCCTCCTGGCCAAAATCTCCGCTCTGGTCACCAACTAGGAAGGGTAGTGGCCACGACCATAAAATGTTGAAGTCGGAGACACTGGACCAGTGCAATGTAGATAAGCAACCACCTCTCACCTTTAGCTATTTTTAAAACCAATTCTTGACATGTTTTAAAAAAAGCGTATCTTACTCAGCTGCCCACCTTTGGAATCCACTACCAATTCACATAAAACTTATAAGTAATATTCGTTCTCATAACTTTAAACTTTGTCAACATCTGTTTGATATAGACTATATGCCTCCCTAAGCATATTTAAAGTAGTTTAAACTATGGCTTGAGTGTTGTAATTTTTAAAAATTGTTTTTAATAACACCTTTCTATACATTTTTAGTTTTGAATGAATGTAAGAATGTAAGTTTATTTCATGTTGTTGCATAAATCAGAATGTAGAGTGTATGGACATATTATAAGTTTATTATTTATTTGTGTAATCATTTTATTATGTGTTCATGATTATTATGCTCATTAACAAATGCTGAATGACTGTGACTGAGTGAAAGCTGTATGTTGAAGGGCAGAATGTCAGACGGGCCTGCGGGCCCAATTCTTAACCCTTTGAAAATAAAGTATGTTCGTTCGTTCGTTCACCCAGCGGAGATGTTTGCATATCCTTATCACGCTGAGGTTTTCCGGTGAGAAAGTCCAACGCTGGACTGGATGGGCAACCACCTCTCATCAGGCAGGGATACATGGGTATTCTAAAGCATCCCGAGGTTTTCCGGTGAGAAAGTCCAACTCTAGATTAAACTGGTGCAATGAAAACCACGGTGTCACGCAATCCCGCTTCTGCGACCCACCGAGAATACAGGCTCAAGTCCTGCGATACTCTGAACCTCTTGTGGTCCTCTTGGGAATCTCATGTGGTCCTTTCACCACAGGAGGACCACGGTACCTATCGAGGACTCTTGGAGTAAATTTCGGTAGGATCACGGGACGGTCTTGGTAGTAGAAGCCAACGAAGAAGAAGAAGAAGAAGAAGAGGAGGAGGAGGACTGTGAAGTTCCAGCATGGAACTGTAGTGTTGTTGTTGTTGTTGATGAATTTGTTAATTTCTGTCTTGTTGTAACGAGCATGGATTTTGTTTTGCTGGTGTTTATTAGCATTCTGTTGCTGTTGCTCCAGTTAATTAGACCGTTTATTTCAATTTGAAGATTTGATTCAAGGTTAATACAGTTATTGTCACTAGTGTAAACTGTGCAGTCATCAGCAAAGAGGTCACAAGATGATGTTTTGAGATGAAGTAGATGATCATTGATGTAGATGGTGAAAAGGAGAGGACCAAGAATAGACCCTTTTGGAACACCATTATCAACCACAAATGAGCTTGACTTAAGAGTTTTTGAGCGAAACTACCTGTTGTCTGTTGGAAATGCGAACGAAGAAGAAGAATGTTGGAAATATAGAAATGTAGCACAGTGTCTTGTAAACTAAGATATTATTATTATTATTATTATTATTATTATTGTTAGCAGTATTATTATAGTTATGACTATTGATAGTGGAATCTGGCTAGGAAACGAAGGTAACTAGATGAAAAATTTAAAAAGCGATGGAGCAGGAATTCCCACGGTATTTATTATATATATATATATACCTTAATATCACGACATGTCGCTGAGAAAAGTAATCAAACTAAGTAGATACACAGATATACAAGACACAAAGAAGCTACGACACAACATGAGCTGAGAAAAGACTAATCCCTGAAACCTACGACACGAAATAGATAGTGGACTGGATCCCCCACGTCAGTTGAACAGATTAACACATTTGACGCAACAGAATTACTGACAGTATTGACACATTTATCTAAGGACTCAAAATGGACACGTGAAGAGGCCAGCCGCCCAATAGATAATCAAATGGAGGAACTCATCCCGGAGCCAAGTCAGGATGCAAAAAAAAAGGCCAGCTGATCAATATGGCTAAGATTTGACGAATGAATAGCGCACTTGATGGACATATAAGTAAGGAAATGTTCGTTGAGAGAAGAACAGTTGAACAGACGTGTGACTAAAGACAGCATTCAGATCCTCTGAAGTTAGTTGACCAGGTGCTGCAGATGAGATGTAATAATAGAGTTAGGGAAAAACGTTAGACGGTACATAGAATACAGTATATCCGAGTGAGAACCGCGTTTTAGTGATCCCAAGAGATTTAGAATAAGAAGAAAAATATGGTGAGTTGAAACGAGTGAGAACTATACAAGGTCCGACAATTAAGTAATGAAACTAATTACATAAAAAATAAAATAAACAACAATTGAGGATATAACTTGTATTTTATTCAAAGCTAGCCCCCTATGCATTGATACAGCGAGTGACACGATCTAACAAACACTGGAACGACCTCTGCAGTTCTCATGTTGGTATAGCTCTATGTTATGGCCCTTTTGATGTCGTCAGTATCGTCAAAGAAACGTCCTTTCATTGGTAACTTTAATTTTAGGAATAGAAAATAATCGCAGGGAGACATATCTGGGGAATAGGTTGGATGACTGAGAACACACACTTGTCTTGGGGCCAAAAATTCCTGTACAACTACCGCCCGGTGAGCCGGTGCATTATCAGGAAGAAGGAAAAAAAAAAACTGCAAAGTGTTAAATAATTGGGTCGGACTCGGAGAATCCTTTTCAATAGGCGTTTCAAAATACTTAAATAAACTTTGGCAGTGACAGTCTGTCCTTCTGGAATAAATTCTTTGTGAATAACTCTTTTGCTGTCGTAGAAGCACACCAACATTGTCTTCACTTTCGAATTTTGAAGACGAATTTTTTTTCTTTTGGTGATGATGATGACTTCCACTGAGCACTTTGGTGTTTAGCTGTGGGATCATAGCGGAATATCCATGTTTCATCCTCTGCAACAATAAAATTTAAGAAATGCTTATTTCTGCGACACGTTTTCATAATTTCTTTTGCGTACTCAACCATCTGATGTTTTCGGTTATCTGACAACGAATGTGGTACAAACCGGCAAACAATTTTTTTCTTGCCCAAATCTTACACTAAAATTTTACGAATGGTCGCTCGATTAATACCAAATTCATCTGCCATCATCCTCACATTCAAACAACGATCTTCTTGTATCCGTTCTCCGACTTTTGCAATGAGTTCCTCATTACGAACAGAAATTGGGCGTTCATATCTAGTTGCACGTGTAATCGTTTCCACACCACATTTGAATCGTGAATACCACCTGGATATCTGTGCACAAAACAAAAAATTATCCCCATAAACTTGCCGCATCAATTCAACTGTCTCAATGGCACTTTCTCCGAGTTTTAAACAGAATTTAATGTTAGCTTTCTGCTCCATGCTAATTACGTAACACTGCACTCCTGACTAGGTCAACAAAATGGCGGCTTGTTTGTCGTATGCTTATCTGGTGGCGATGAAAAGTTGCCAGATCATAGAAGAAGGTTGCCTCTTTGGATTCCATGCTTTTCTTCATATATGGTATTTTTGTGTCTTGGCCATAATAAAAACAGTCTCATTACTTAATTGTCGGACCTTGTATAAGAGTCGGATAGACTATATCTGTGGATAGAAATGGATTAATAACCGTACATTGCTAAGAAACTAAAGAACAAATTCACGTGTTTTATGATAGTGATATAGATGTATATCAAACTATTGAATTAACCTTTTACTTCATCTTATGACAGTGTATTCGATCGCCAGCTAGGCTGCATGTGAATAAACTTTCATCATTCGACAGCTGATCATCATGGATTTTATTTCAAGTTGTGTTCGTCAGAGAAAATCTTAGTTCAAGAATGCTTCGTGGAGTGTTGATGTTAAATTGTCACCAAGTGTTTCTATTACAGTCTATTCGGCCTATAGAACATTACAAAATGTTCGTCTTCTAAAATATAGTGATATTTATTGACAAGCCGTGATAGTGCAATGCGACAACGAGATATACTGCATTATATTCAAAACAAAATATTCATGTGTCAAGTTATCATCTGACCAACCAGAAAAGCGACGGGCCGTTGCAGAGACTAGATAATATATCTTCAGCGTAATACGATAAAAGAGCACTTCCTCATTATGACATATCAGAGAACACGTCCTCATTATTATATATCAGTCAGTCATCTGCATGCCCCTTGCGGAACTTTGCCTCCCTAACAGCTCTCCTGTAGGCCTCTCGGTTATAAGCAAGATGCCCTGCTGCTGATGCATCCATTTGCAGATTATCAACGACGTCTTGCAGCCACCTTCCCTTTGGTCTTTTCCTCTCTTCCTTTTTTCCTATTTTGTACTCTTCCAAGACGGTCTTGACCTTTAATGTGACATATAAGTCGAACACTTTATTGTTTTGTTTTTTTTTAAGTGAGAAAAGTGTGCAGAAACAAGAATGGCAGAAGATAAGAGGTGCATATACAGATGAAGAATGTACAACAATCCAATATTTCGACAAAAATGTGTTTTCAGGGAGCACACGCAAAAACAGCATAACAGATAAAAAACACACACACACACGAAAAAATACATGAACAATCAAAAACTTAGCTTTACTGGTCTTCTCTTTTAAGACAGAAGGACACAAAACAGTAGACTGTTGTTATGTTCTTCCTTTATATGTGCTCATATAAAGGTAGAAAATGTTTTCACCCGCTTTCCTCTCTCTTTCTATTTTTTTGTAAAACACCTGTACACCTATAAACCCGCTTCTTCTTCTTCGTCTTCTTCTTCTTCTTTATTCGCCCTCAAAAGAGCGTTGGCTACGTTGTGTCGCAGTTATTCGCCTTTCGATGTCTTTTGTCGCATTGTCTCTGCGTGTTATATGACACGTTGTACTCAGATGGGAAATGCAGAACAAAAGTTAGGAACAGAATATGCCAAGCAAAGACTGCATTTCAACAGGAGAAACTGTGGGAAGAAGAGCCAGGGGGAGGCCGAGAGAAATAGTACTGGATATTTTGACAAGATAGTGTGAGAGATCATCAACTGAGCTGATTGGTGGCCTGCATGAAGGATCAGATTCTATGGAGAAAAATAACAGCCAAAACCAGTCGGCACGGCACCTGATGATTTTGAAAGACTTGTTCTAGTTTGCCTATTTCCCTTATATTTAACAGCTATAAACATTAGTCGAATCGACTGGTTATTTACATATGTTGTCGCGGTATATATTCTTTGCTGCAAAATATAACCAGGGAGATTTTTTTTTTAGTTGAAAAAAAAAAAGTGGCACATAGATATGTTGGGGAAGCATCCAAGACTAATCACAAACGAGGACATCCCGGGTTTTAGATTTCAAGAGAAAAAAAAAAATCACTGCAATTTCTTTATGAAACCAGCAATTTTGCGAGCTAGAACAAGTGCGGGACGATGCAAGAGGCGGTGATGCATGCCGGCTTTTAAAACGGTAAAAGAAATGTCGGCTCCTTGTAGACAGAAACTATTCTTACCCATCACTGCATTTACAAGGGGGAGGGGGGGCTTCCAAAACTAACTCCGCCCCCGCACCCCTATCCTTATTGATAAAGTGTCAGTTAAGTGGGTGGGATCATCTCTTTCGCGAATGACAAGCCTTCGGCGGTTTCATTCATGCTTTCGGTTCGCGGTTCCGTTCATTCATAGGCTCAGCCTTCTCTGCCGGCCTTCACGTCTTTGACCTAGTTTTATGCAACATGATTGGTTCTAATAATTCATCATATGGCTACGCTAAAAATAGCAAAAAATAGCGTTAGGGACTGGAGTTCCCCGATTTTCTCTGCTGGCATTGGTGCTGTTGAATCATTGGCTTTTCTTTGTTGGGTTTTCTTTTTTTAATTGACGATAGTTTATAGAAGCAAAGAAAGTTGGTGGTCTTTAAATACCATGTATACAGTATTCTGTGGAGTAGAATGATCGCATTAAAAAAAAAAAAAAGGGGGGGGGGGTCCTGCTTGAAATGTGGATACACAACAGATTCTTCTTCTTCTTCTATGTCAAGACATAGTTTAACACGTTTTTTGAGGGGGTATGGGGGTGGGGGCGGGTGCTGTGACCGTAATTCTACTAATAAGTTTTCGTCTTCTTCTTTTCTTCTTCTTCTTCTTCTTCTTCTTCTTCTAGCAGCTGCTGAATTCAGCAGTTTTCCGAGCCACCGAGGCTCATTGCTGCTGTCTCTGCTGCCTCCTCTCTGTTCTTGATCATTCCTTGCCAACTGTCGATTCCAAGAGCACATATATCTTCTTCTAGCTTGCCTAACTGTTCTTGTCTATGTCTGCTTCTTGGTCTGTCTCCTTTCATTACTTCTGTTTAGGCCATCTTTGTTTGTCTACCCTCCCCCATTTCCTCTAAATGCACGAGCTACCACAGTCTGTTGTTTTTCATATTGCTACTATAAAGATTGTAAGATGCCCTGGTTATTTATATACAGCTCCAACTGTTGCAACATTTCAGCCTGGCTTTGCTCGCCAGATCTACACACTTCATATGCAGCTTAATAAAAATAAAAGAAAACAAAGAAAGTAGTATTAAATCAGTTTCATATATATATATATATATATATATATATATATATATATATATATATATATAAGCATAAGGACCAGACAGTTAAAATATTTTAGTTGTATCGAAAGATGTAATGCAGTAATGAAAACAATACTTGAAAGAAAAATTGAAGATAAAAAGCAAGAAGAAAAATCCACAGCCGTGCTATGGATGAGTGGAGAAGGGTATCGACTGGATTCAGCATGACCAGGTGCACTGTGAAAGCAACAGGGAGAGCAGTGTACAGGGACATTGCAGCAAGGATTCCCTGGGGAGTCGGAGAGGGATGATGATGATGATGATGATGATGATGGCATCACCTGTTGTAGGTTTTTGCCGAATAGCTCTTATCATGACTGCGTCTACTTAGGTTTGACTTGCGTAATCCATGATCAGCCATAGTAATAGCAAGCAAGGTACTGCTGCAGCTAGAGGAGGTTTAGAAAACACACACACATACACGCACAAGCGCGCGCACTTACAAGAGCGTAAGGCCTAATCTTTACCACTCCCAGCCGCTTGCGTATAAATCAATACACATCGAATCCACTTGAACACACGCCTCCACCCCTCCCTCATCCTCAACACTCAAATCTCCGACACTCGGTGAATTGAGGTGATGGGCAGGTTCTCTCTTCTCTCCCCCCCCCCCCCCCCCCCCGCCCCCATGCATTAAGTAATAACTGCCTAAGTCCAGGTTTCTTTATTCTTGGCCTATTTATATTGTCTGGCGAAGCTTATCATTGTGTGTACCGGGTATCTTACGTTTCCCATTACACCTTTTTTTTCCCCTGCGCTCACACATACACATACACATACACATGTGCGACTGTGAGAAATACTCTGGTACCCAAACTGCTTCTATAAGCCTCCATACGCCACAACAGCTTCTGTAATAATCTTGTTTTTCCTTTCCAATTGTTGCAGATGGCCTTGTTATAGGCATGCAGCTATAATGGATACATAACTAAGAACAATATCAATGACAGTATATTATTTTTTTAAAAAATCAGTAATACTAATAATAAAAACAATAGTAGTCACAATGTTTCCTCACTGACAACTATGTGCTTTACACATATGTGGAAGTATAATATGCGAAGTAAATTCTCGCACTACAAATATTTTTGACAGCAACCGCAGTAAACAGTAAACCCACATTTTATGTTGCTAGGCCCTGTCTCTTTCTGCTTTGCCTTATAATTCTACTCTCGCTGCCTCCTTGCATGACCCAGTGTAACTGTCTACGTGGCGCTGTCCTTCAATGGTTTCCCTAAAATTCCTGACCAGTGAAAATAAACATCTTTCGTTAATGATTTACATATAACTTTTTTTTTGCTTTAATTAATGACCACTTTTGCTGATTAATGCTTGGCTTGGAATGTCATATTTGTAACATACTCTAGACATTTTATTTATATGCTGCGCGGTGACCTAATAGTGGCGTATAATACAGCTTATGTGGCATCGTTATAAGAAACAAATCGTTTTCTTGTATCGATCCTGTGGGTTTAAAGAAATAATTCAACAAAATTAATTAATGTTTTGGTTGTTTTTTTTTTTTGGCGGTGTCTCCGCAAGTAAGGTTTCACTGCATGAACAAGACTGTCGAGTGCCCATGTTATTTATACACTGCTCCAAATGCCACAACACTTCACTCAGGCTTCGCTTTTCAGGTCTACACGCTTTATATGCAGCTTAATAATAATTGTATAGAAAGTAACAAGATCGTGATTGCTATGTGTGCGTGTGTCGGGGGAAGGGGGGGGGGAGGGCGGAGAATACAGATAATGAGAGAAATATTATTCCCATCTTATATAAGACCTATTGATCAAGTACTGAAAGTCCAGATAATCCGATAACTATACATTAGATTGTCAAATCCAGAAATACACAGGAGGAGATAATCTACATTACAATAACATTGTCACGTCACATAATAGACGTGACTGGTCTAGATATTCATAAATCGGGAACAGCGCGAGGCTAGACTCAAGCACAGTGTACAGTATTTCTCGTTTAGTACATCGTGTTCAGCGGTTACTGTAACGATTATCAAACATCTAAACACCAACATTACATTTCAGTGTTAAAAAAGGAGGGTGGGGTGGGCGTAAGCAGACTGAAATGGTTCTTCCGTAAACGTGATTTCACGACCAAAATCCAACGTAACTGATTGCAAATTTGGAACTTTGACAGGCGCGAAAGTAATGAATATTCACACTGTGGCAGTGAAAATAAAATATGGTAAAGGGAGCAAAAGTCAAAGTATGAATGCTATTAAGCAAAAGAAAGAACAGACTTAGGCAAAGAAGGAGGAGGAGGAAGAAAAGAAGAAGAAGAAGAGAAGAAGAAGAGGAGGAGGAGGAAGAGAAGAAGAAGAAAAAGATGAAGAGGAAAAGAAGAAGACTACTTTAAATTATCGTTTCACTGAAAAAAAACTAATTTTGTTACGTGAAGTTTTTATTCCTAAGTGAGATAATGAATGCAGACACAGCGACGATGACAGTAATAATAATAATAATAATAATAATAATAATAATAATAATAATAATTCTGGCTTGCCTAGCGTCAGTGTCCGTATTTTGCTAGCGCCTTTCCTTCCACAGGTCCATAAAAAAAGTCAGGTATCCGTTTCTGCAGTTGAGTTAACAGACTTGAATGATGGAACTCCTCGTGAAAGGTGAGCACGCTAAGTACTGCGCCACTCAGGCGCCGAAATGATAATGAAAACAATCAGCTGATGAGACATATCTTCAAGATGGTTCAGACGGAGCAACCAATAACGTTCCTGGGAAGCTGAATTTATGATGAGAGTGCGTATTTTGATATGATGTGACAGGCTGTGTAAAAGTGAGTGACAAGACAATTGAACTCTAATAGTAGAACTTTGGCTGTTGTTTCCAGTCATATGGCATCTCATACAAATTTGACTGAGATTAATGATAGCCTGTAAGTGTGTATATACATACTTACATACGTACATACATACACACACACGAGAGGCCTGGTTAGCTGAGTGGTTAGGAGCTCGGTTTACTAATCCCTTGGTACCAAGTTCAAGTCCCAACAGTGGGATTTTTTTTTTCCCTGATACACGCCAAAAAGGCCCTGGGGTCCATCCAGCCTTAAAAAAAAAAAAATGGGTAGCAGAGAAATCTGGGAAGGTAAATGTGGCATAGCGTGATACTGATCACATCATATACTTTCATTTGCGGAAGGATGTGAAATTTCGGGTCTAGCGCTGTGCCCCCAATATGCCTTAATGGCATGGAAACGGGAATTTTGCATATATACATACATACATACTTACATACATACATACATATATACATACATACATACATGAGTATTGTTTATAACATTGCACTTTGTAAACTATACAACCTGTAATATTTCTTTGTTAAATGACATGGTTTCAATGTGGTTTTAAGAATACAAGATATTTTAACATTATGGCTTGATAATTTTACTTCAGTAAAATAATTCCATTCCACAGCTGGTTAAAATTTGTTTAAAACATATCTGTAATTTAATTTTTATAGTTAATATTACATTATTTAAAACCTGTGAGAGGTTTTTATATTGACATATAGTTTTGTTCGTGATGGAATGAACTGCAAAGTTATCTAATAGATGAAAGAATCCACAGCTCTGAAAATTTCTGCAGTTATTTCGAAATTTGAAAGTAGCTTTAGAAGAAATTTTTTTTTTCATATGTGAAGTAAAATTGAAGACTGTGCAAATATGTTCATTTTAAAAACCGCTAACACCGTTAATTTGGAAGTTTCAGCAAAACTCGAATGCGGCACTTTGCCTAACACCGCCTGCCCAGGTCTTTCTCACAGCTCGACCGCTTTCGTCTCCGCCTGCGACCATGTGGCCACCCAGTTCGCCTCTCACACACACACACACCACACACGACAATGCAAACCCCCTTGGATTCATGAATATTAAATTAGCCTGAAGAAAAATGTTTGCAACGTTAAATATAACCGTTTTTCAAAAATTATCATCAAAATTAGGTTCGAAATAGACAGAAAAGTATAACCAGCGGAAACTTTTGAAAGATTCTGAAGCAGAATTGATGAAATTTGAAGAAAATACGGCGGACTTGACGATATTCTCCTGGCTGCGCATGCGTATTCTGCGCAGACGATCAACTCAGCCATTGAATGCATGGACTTATAAAATGCTGCTTCAAACAGCTGCAACGTAGAGAGACCTAGGCTTCGGCCGGTTAGTTCGTGGACGTATCTACCTCATATTTATTTAGGAAAGGCCTGAATTTGACCATTTTGGAGTAACTAAACATTCTCACGGGATAAAACTGACGGCAAAGTGCTATATTGGTCTTATTTTGTGTATAATTTTCAGTGAGATATGGAGCAGCATCTCTCCTTGTTTTGCTGCGAAACGGACATTGGTGGCAAATCTCAACGGGCCATCGCAGACCCAGTTTTACTGAACGATAAGCGGGTCTTAGCCAATTTATTGGCCACAGAAGATAAATATTTGCCACATACATGTTACTTCAACTGTGTTCAAACTGATATTCAGCCTTATATGAGGAAAATGGTTACAGAATGGATGGCTGAGGTAAGCTTCCATTTTGTGCATGTTGGACGCTCATGTCCGTTTACTTACATACTCATCTGCCTACATCATGTTTTTTTTAAACAGTTTAATTTGATTGATTATCAACTGTTTTAGCATTAGAAAGTAGGAGCATGGTTTAATTTCTTAATGCAGTGAAAACAGCACTAAGCAGGGTCCTGTAATTTAATTTTATTTGATAAATTAACCGTCTTTTATACCAAAACTAACCGGCCCCAACATGGCCGGTGAGAGTTGAGACCTTGAAATTCCGCAGCCTGCGTGATTCATGACAAAAATTTTCATACCGCTTCTGCACAGACGATGGTAATAAGTAAGACTTTGTGTAGTGCATTCATTTCCCTGCGCATGCATCAGAATTTCGGCGAATTTGGACAGAAATTAGCAAAATTACGGCATTTAGAAAGTCGTGGCTGCAGGTGGGAAATGTGCAACCAGCTTGCAAGAGGATATGGTCCAGCATTACATTAATGTGCTTTAGGGTTTGAGTTGGGAGGACGAGTCTTTGGTTTGCTGCAAGCAGTACTCAGTTATTGTGTTACTGCAAATTATAAAATTCATTATTTTAGTAATTAAGGTATTTTTTTGTGTGGTTAAATGATTAGGAAGTTTATAATATTGCACTGTGTAAACTATACAACCTGTAATATTTCTTTGTTAAATGACATGGTTTCAATGTGGTTTTAAGAATACAAGATATTTTAACATTATGGCTGATAATTTTACTTCAGTAAAATGATTCCATTCCACAACTGGTTAAATTTTTTTAAAATATCTAATTTAACTTTTATAGTTATTATTACATTATTTAAAACCTGTGAGAGGTTTTAAATAAAAACTATTTATTGCAATTTAATTTATTGCTTGAAAGATTTGATAATTTGTAAAATCCCGTTACAGTTAGGAGATTTAACTGTTAACGTAGTATATAAAGTTGTATGTGTAATTGAAAATTTGAAACTTAACAGTACCTTGACATATTTTTTTATGTTGTATGTTTCAGGTGTGTTCAGAACAGAGAATGGAGGAGGAGGTATTTCCCTTGAGTGTGAATTATTTAGACAGATTTCTGTGTATAAAGGATATTAAACGCACAAGATTACAACTGTTAGGAGCAGCTTGTATGTTTCTGGCTTCGAAGTTGAAGGAGACTACACCAATAACTGGAGACCAGCTGGTGTTGTATACAGACAATTCTATCACATTGGAGGACCTTACGGTACTTTACATTTTTAAAGAATTTTTTTGTAAACTTTGTAATATATGGTTATGTCTCAAGCATCAGTACATTAAAAACAAATAGATTTATAATTTTATAAGACCTCTTGTACTTGTTCAAAGATTAAGATCATGAGACTTAATATTCAGAACTTATGTTACAACTTTTAACATCCTAAAGGTGTATAATGTATATATTCATTCATTGTTCATAAAATTCTTGCCAACAGCTAGGGAAAAAAAAATATATTTTTATAAAACCATAGCTTTATCAGGCACAAGAAAATGTACTTAAATCATGTCAAGGAAAACAAATTTCTTCATTTGTAGAGCTTTTCTTTTTTGTAGATTTCTCTTGTTCTTGTCTAGAAAACAACTAAAAATGATCATCTACAGGTGTTTTTTTTTCTAAAATCTTTTATACTAAAGATGATAGTATATAGATAAACAATGGGCCAGGATGTGTAGGTAAATCCAACATAGAATAAAATGATTCTTGATATATTAATTGAAATATTTGATGGGACACAGTCATAACTTTATCAGTAATCAGAGTAGTTGTTTGGACGACTTAAAGTTGCTTCTGCTCTAAACGTGATACTAAGTCTGTGATCTGTAGCCAAAAGCAAATCTTACGAAAAAAAAAAGACTCCACATTTCATTGATACGTCGAGTCTATCAGACACAGCAAAACACTCCCCACCCATCACGTAGAGATGCGCTTTCTTGTAACTTAAGACACTGATTTAGGTCTCGGCCGAGCTGGCGTAAGGGCAGTAACCGTGGGAAAAGTAATGGGAGCTTCCGTCTAGCCGAGCGATGTCCGGGGCCAGGCACATACTTTTTTTTTTTTTGTCAGTGTAGATTTTGAGGTTGTTCAGCTAGCAACCTGTCTCGCGTCGCACAACCTCGCCGACTGCCGGTATATAGCCTCCAACAAGCCATCTGGGGGTACAGGAAACGTAGGCGGAAAACGAAGGTTGGGGGGGGGGGGAATGACAAAGTAAAACGGAGTAGCTCTTTCATGATGGGTGTTTTAAATTTTACTTTATTTTGTTTTGTTTTGGCGAAGTAATCTCCGCCAGATATACCCCGGGCATGTCTGATTTTACGTAGGAAAGAGAAGGTGTGGGATTGTGACTCTTTAAATCCTCGTCACATACAATGTTGCATTCTTGCTTGTTCAGTGCAAGATCTCCCACACTCTTGCCACATTCTGTCACATATTTATATGGTTTTGGTTTGTTTTTTTTTCCTCTCAGGCGTAATGTAAATTAATGTAATAGAGATAATTAGACGTAACGCTAATTTCATAAGAGGGGGGGGGGTTAAATGTGGTCAGCAACTTAGAAATTCTTTAGAGATAGGAAATAGAAGTAACTGGTCAATATACAGTGTAGACACTTTTTCCCCCCTTGGGCGTAAATTCCTGTAGTGAGCCTTCTGTCATTACTGCAGCGCCTTGGGGTGTTAAACTTCCTTGTGATATGTCTTCAGTGGCGGTCATTTCTTTCTTTCTTCCTTTCTTTCAGAGGTCATACCGTATTTAACCAGGATCTTTTTTTTTTTTTTTTGAAAGGAAAGCATTTGAAGTTTGAAAACTGCTTTTTGATGTTATGAAGATGGGTGGAGAAGGGGGGGGGGGCACCCTACCAGCAACTTTAGTATCCCTGTTACGGTTAATGGAATGGTTTACTGTTGTCCACTGGTCCACAAATCCGACCCTCTTACCACATTTGTGGATTCAGCTCCACAGATGATTTATGAAGCTGACGATAAACTCTGTGGATTTTTTTTTTACAGTTCTTACATAAAAGCAGGAAGGAGTGCCAATCCCTGGTCGGGCTCATTAGTTTAATGCTTAAGACTGTCTGAGGGCATTTGATAGCTGCCTTTCACAGATCAATGAATTCGAAACATTTTTAACATCTGACGTAGCTACGTTTGTGTTGACGTGGACACATAGCGCATCTAATTAGTCGCCGGGCAAGGCTGTATACTATATTCATCATTGTTGTCATCATCGTGTGCCGTTTCAGCAGCGAAGCTGGGAGTGAATGTCAGGTTCACCGGGCCTCGGTGTGCAGCATGTTATGGTTTCATTGGCAGTGAATGTCAGGTTCACCGGGCCTCGATGTGCAGCATGTTATGGTTTCATTGGCGGTGCATACCATTTACGTTATGCCAGTACCATTCACGTTGTGACCGCATCAGCTGCACGTACTATTTGCACCTCAACGAGGTAACAACGATAACTTCATACAGAAAAAAAGAGAGCATTAATCATATTTCGGTCTCTCAAATTCTTCACTCACAGAACTTAGAAGGAAGGTTTTTGGTTGCCAGTTTAGGTGAAACGGGATTGTCATGTCTGTTACGTGTGACTTTCAAGCTTGAACAGGTCACAACGCGCAGGATGGGAAATAGGAGCCGTGTGTGGGAGGATGAGACAAAAGCTCAGCTCTTCTGGAGCAACAACAACAAAAAAAAAACTTGTTGCCACGAGAGGTGCTGGTCAACCCACGAGGTAATCGTGCCCGCCCCCCCCCTCCTTTTTTTTTTCTTTAAACTCTTTCATTGAGATTTGTCGTGGGCTGTGGAGATGAGGGAGGGGGGAGGACTGAGTCAGAATCTAGATTGAGAAATCTCTGGCGGTGCAGACAGGTTATATACTGGGTAAAGAAAACTGCTAGCAGACAGGCGGGGGGGGGGGGGGAACTTGTCGTACCAGCATATACACAGTGCGGGCTGGCGTGAGTCAAAGCCTACATGCTCGGCAGACGTGTGAGTGTACAGCATGAGAAGATTACATACGAAGGCCAAAGATCATGGGAAAGGAAGTCTTCGTCTTGCTCCAGCCAGACTGGCATTGCTAGCAGGCAGCAAACAGGTAGATTTAAATCGTCTGGAAGATTTAAGGGGAAAAAATAGAAGAGAAAAGAAACGCTTATGTTTTATACAGCAGATATCCGAGCAAGGGCATTTCAGCATAGGATGTGTTTTTTTTTAAACTGTTAATCGAATAAAGAAATTACCTTTTTATTTCAAAAGTACAGAAGTTGAAGACAAAAATCACATGGGACGGTAGGCCCTTTCCCCCACAGTCAAGCAGTGAAAAGCCGTACCTCTTTTATATTTTAATATTAGTTCCCATTTCATAAACATTTTCCTGTCCAGGTTATGGCATAGTCCCACGCTGATAACACTTTTCTGAGCCTGGTTATATTTAGAACGTCAAGTGTTTAACGTTTGTCTTGTCATCATTATTTACTAAGTTTTGTTTTGTTTTGTTTTTAAAGGCATTTTGACATTGAAGTGAAAAATGTGCTTCAGGTGGATAAGGACTCCGATGATACATTCTGAAGATAAGATAATTACTGGGACAAATTTCCCATAGGCCATGCTTAGTGTTAAGGATAATTTAGCTTTCTTGCTATCATTTTTCTTAAGTGAGTTTTCTTTGATGGAGATAAACCATGGGAAAAATGTTCCCCTTGTTGTATCTGCAGGAAATGGAGTCGTTGATATTGCACCTTTTGAAGTGGGACCTGTCTGCGATTGTACCCAATGACTTTCTTGATCACGTCCTACATCGAATGCCCATCAGCAGGTGCGACCAGGCCGCTGTTAAAAGGCACGCGCAGGCTATCGCTGCGTTATGTGCGGCAGGTAAAATGATATACGTCGTGCTCTCAGTACTTGTCAAACTGTTTGTCTGATTGTTGTAGCTGTTTCTACCCCCACAAGCATTATCAGTAGATAAGTGTTGTACCTGACAATAGTAGGTGTATAAGCCGTGGGGGGGGGGGGCTTGAGCGCTTTTCCCTACTTTATTCATTATCACAGCATCTTAAAGAGCAACTACCAACCCTCGTAACCTCATGCTACACAGAACAGTTCGAGAGAAATGGCTCGTGAATCATCAGTTTTTATAAGAGCAGATACCATCATTTTAAACCAGAGTAACATCTCTTCTTTACTCCTTCAGCTAATGCTTGTCCTTTTTATTTTCTTTTTTGTGATAGTATAATCTTGTATGATATCTTGCATTGTTTCTTATGCCCTCACACACGTACCACAGAGTGAGCTAATGTTTCTTTCTGGCACGTTCGTATTATAAACATCGGGTCCTTTCTCTCACCGCGGGAATCAGTCATCAGGTGGCTTTTCATGAGCGGAATGAATACTTTCCATCTTTGCGTCAAATATCAAGTGTTTTGGGTCATTTGTTGTTGTTGTTGTTGTAAATTCAGTCTGATTTGACCGTGATAGTCCGTAAAATTGTTGTCGTGATTCGTCGTTTATTAAAGGCATGCATTTATTCGAAACACAGCTACCTACCTCCACGGCATTTAATTGAGGTATGCGACTGTTTCAGACCGGCGTTTAAGCAAGGAATACGGTGTGTGTGTATATATATATATATATTATATATATTAACAAATACGGGCCAGTCTCTGATCTTATTGGTTCCTTGATGAACGCTGGAAACGGTTTGCATCTCTGTTTCTTGTTGTTGAATGTGAGATATACATAAAGTAAAGGCTCAGCTCGCGAGATGATCTGTTTTCTTTCAGTCTGTCTTTCTACACTCCTCTTTCCTCCTGACTTCCCCTCAGTTCCCGTTTACCCAAACCAATGCTAGGGGGGAGGGAGGGAGGGGGAGAGAAATGCTGGTGTTATGTAGAAAAAGAAGCAAAAAAGAGGGGCAGTATCTGCGCGCACTTGTTACATTTCCGAAGACATCACTACAGGATCAATACGAGCCAGTCTTTAGGGCTCCTCTTGTTTTACAAATAACCATAACGTGCGTCGCTATAGATACCGACCCATTTTCCCTCCCTCCCTCCCTCTCTTTTTCTGGCACAGAAGTCGCTCATATTGATTCTCAGTACGGGTCTTGTATGTTTTTTTTTTGTTTCATGCGTTTTCTTTCTCTGGTTAGTGTACACAAGTAAAGCCTTTACGTCTTAATTTCGGGCAGCGGGCATTTGCTGAGTAGAAGTATTGCTTTAATATGACGTGGACACATCAGTGATCATTTGAGTAGATTTTGGAGGTGAAGACGCTGTCCTATGTGGCTGACCAAGACCCTGACCAAGGGCTGGATTAAGACTCTTAGAGGCCCTAACCACTTAAAAGATTTTGATGCCCCCATAAAATAACATTTCGGAGGTTCTTCCCCCCCCCCCCTTTTTTTTTCTCTTGATGCCCTAAGCACGTGGGTATTTTTCTTAATGGTTAATCCAGTCCTGACCCACCTCTGTTGATACAACACACACACACACACACACACACACACCACCATCCTCCCTTCCATGCATGACAGATCCATGTGGATAACGGGGCAGGAATCGCTGTAGTATTCACGGCGGTGGAGTTAAAAAAAAAGTTGCACACTTCCTGCTTTTTGCTGGACTCAAGTCTTGTTATGAGAGAGGGGGGGGGGGGGCACTAAACCCACTCTGTCCGATACTGTGCTGTGCCTCAAAACTTTCACTGCATCGGCTGCAAAGAACATGTCTGCAGTCCCAGGGGAGACACAACAAGAACAAATAGCTATTGTCTTGTTTTTATTATATATATATATATATATATATTATATATATATATATATATATATTATATATATATATATATATATATATATATATATATTATATATATATATATATATATATATTGGTTTCTCTTTGTTTAGTGAGTCATTTTGTTCTTGTACCCCTTCCATGCTATTGTCAGGATCTGTTTTGCCCAGTGACCAGTTGTCTAGAATGGCTGTTCAGTTTTGTAGCCAATTTTATCCTGTATCTGTAGCCCGCCCAGACTTGGCCTTGAAGATTCTTTTCGATTTGCGACTTTTCTAAGTTCTGTATTGAGGGAAAAAAATGATACAGGAATTTTACAATTGATCAGAAAGAAACAAACTCATTTAGCCTCTGATGGACGTGCAAATACTAGGAGCGTCGGTATAATCTTGAGTCTTAGCCTTATCATGGAGCGGCGGTTTAGTCTTGTTAGCCTCATCAGCGGCAGTATAATCCTTATTCTTAGCCTCATCATGGAACAGTGGTATAATCTTAACTCTTGGCCTTATCACTGAGCAGTTGTATAATATTGACTCTTGGCCTCATCACTGAGCAGTGGTATAATCTTGACTCTTGGCCATATCACTGAGCAGAGATATAATCGTGATCGTTATCCTCCTGGTCGACAGTTTGCACTTTTTGTCCTTCAGTTTTTTTTAAATCTTTCATCTTATGTCTACGCCAGTTTTTTCCCCCTACATATTTAGACATCCATTATCCCCTTCCCCATCCCCACCCCATTTTAAACATATAACATCAGATAACGTACACGTGTTGAATTTGTGCGCCCAAAGAATGGATCGGTTTATGGTAACAATTGCAACTTTTACCTAAATATTGTTCCGTATATTTGTGCTACACTGTTTCAGTCGTGGCGCCGTGAGATCCGATATACATCTGCGTATGTCTGTGTGGGCTTTAGCTACAAGAATCTAATTTATTTGTCAAGGTGTGGTTTAGTCTTTGAGGCTGTCAGAGGCTTCCTACGTTCGTTTTTTAAAATGTGTTGTCTGGATATCCTCAGTTCTTTGTGGAACCTATTGCTATATCGATTTATGGCAAAGTATAAGTAAAGGCAGCTATGTGATGCTGTAGAGATATCTGGTGTTCCCAAAATTTCTTGCACCTGACGGCGCAACAGAAGGTGATGTGGTCAGCATCGCCACACCTGGCAGCCTTTTCTTCTCCAGCTTAAGAAGCCAGATAATCCATTTCTACAACTGGGTGCCCCCGGCCAGATTCGAACCACGGACCTTCGCAGTGAGAGACGAGTGCGTTAACATTACTTCAGTACTCGGGCGCGGAACATTATTCCACTGCCGTCTTTTTCTTTCCTGTGGCATTGGCTTGTATGTATACAGTTTCACATGGGGCATAATCTGAATCCATTTAACTGAACACGACTTTGACCCAAGCGTTGTGGATACTTCCAACGGCAGACTGTGGGCAGCTTTTCCCCCGCACTGACCTCAGTTTTTATAGGACATTGCTCACAAACGAACGCGCGTGAAAGTTCACGTTTAAAACCTAGACAGGTCATATAAACGATCACTGGAACGGGTAATACGAGACAGTATTTTCACTGGCTCGAATATCCCAGTATTGTATGATAAAGCTGTCTTGTTTTTATGCCCATCTTGACTAAGAGCATTCTCATGACCTGGTCGGGCCCTTGACGACCAGATTCTCGCATACTTGGCATACCTGCCGGTGACAGTCGGCGGTTTCCGTTTCTTCACTTTACATTGCCAAAAAAAAAGACTTCACCATCTTGCCCCCTGTCTTTTCCTTTCCCCGAGCGTGTTAGATGTTTGCCTTACGGCGGTCTAAACGTTCTGCTGTTCTGACACAACACCACCACCCCCCCCCTAAACACAAAGTACATGACGTTTTAACTGAACTACAGCTCGTCCCCTGCAGCTGTTTTCATGATTCGGTATATACCCTTGAATGTTTTCTCCACTTTGTGTTGTTGTGTGTGTGTGTGTTTTTAAAGTGTTCAGTTTTGGGCAGGGCCACATTCTTTCTTGATGACCTTGATAGATTGGACATAGTTTTATATGTTGTGTTATGTGTGTATGTCTGTGTGTATGTTGTGGCGGGAAGGTTCAAGCTTTCACTGGATTATGTTTCTCGAAAAGATCGCCAAGGCTTTTTTTAAACATGTTCAGATTTGGGAGGGAGTAAAGTGAACATTTAGGGACGAGGTGAGCTTTCCGTGGGACATCCATTATTAAACCATATGTCCACGAACAACCAGCAGACCTGTTTTGAATACTATCTCTGTGCAGACATTTTTCAGTATTTCAGTACATGGTAAAATTCAACAGTGCAAAAAAAAAAAAATTACTTCTGGGTTAAAAATAAAGTTGTAAAGAGGACGGTCACTGATAATAACAACAATAAAGCCCAGTAAGATTAGAAATATGAGGGAGGTAATTTGACCGTTATACTTTAGTGTTAACATTCATCGTTCACGAGAAAATGCTGGATGTTAACTTTATGAGGACTTGTTATAGTTATCCTTACTGTATTCCTGTTTTGTGTGTGCATGCATGCAGAATATACCTGCAGTCAGTAGGTACTATCTAAAAATAGAATTCTGTAATGATGATATTGCATTGTAATATCAAATAGTCCAAGAAAGATGGTAGATTCATTTTATTTGTCAACCACAGATTGTGAATTTATGCAAACTCCGCCTTCTGTGATTGCCTGCTCTGCCATTGGTTCAGCAATGAAGAATGGGAAGGTCTGCAGTGCTGATATCCTGTATAATCTGCATTTGATTACTGGAATAGATATGGTAAGACAAACTGCCATTTGTTCTCAATATTAGTTGTGCACACAGCACTGCATTTTGAAGTTTTATTTATTTATTGTCATGTAGGTTATTCTGCTGTCATCAGTTTGGTATTTTTAATGCATGCTTCCTTGATGAATTGACATTTTAAATTTGAACTTAACTTTTGACAGGTGACTTGCAGACCTGACGTGTGACCTTAATTTTTAAGGAGCATACTTATCTTTATTTTTTTTTTTTTTAATTAAAAAAACTTTGACTAATGATCTCCAGGACCTTATCAGAGCATGCATGGAGCAAGTGGAGCAGACAGTCCGCAACTGTATGGCGTCAGTGTTAGCTCAGCCCAGCCTCCACACACCAACAAAAGACACTCAGAAACAAGAGCAGCCAACAACCCCAACAGATGTCCGTGAGATTAACATCATGGCGGTGAACAACAGCAAGCAGCCTGCACTACCTCTGGTATATTGAACAGACTGGGAACCCTTCAGCCTTTTCTGGTCATTCTTAGTTGGGACTTCTGATGGATGGTCCAGCTAACAGAGGACAGTTCCCGAAGTTTTTTGAGGTACGTTAAAATAGTCTGCCATCAGAGAAAAAGCTGCTAGCAGCAATAATTTTGATCATTATCCTGCTCAGGAGTGGAGTGGAATGACACAGGCCAAGATGTCATAACTTCTACTGCAGATGCCAGATTACAAACTACAGTCTGAAAACTCTGTCCGTCTCTTAGAGATCAGAATACAAGAAATATCGTCCACTGACACCTCAGGACCATTCTGTAAAATGTTTGTTTTTTTTTTTTCATAAAATGTTGGAAAGCCACCACCAAAGTGAAATATTGATTGTTGGACTAGGATGTTGTTGGATAACATTTTAGAAAGTTGTAATTTACATATTGTTTAACAATCAAACAAGTTGTATTTACTATTCACAAGCCATGAAGAAATGTTCACAGCTGCGACATCATAATCTGGTAGATGTTTTGATGATGTTGAGCTTGGAAGTTGGCGGGTAAGACTCGAAATAATTTGTCCATGGCTGGTAACTGCAGGAGAAAGAAAACAGATGTATGTGTAGCCTTTAGCACTCATGAAGGATAGGGTTTGTGTTACAAGTAGTAGTCGAAGCTGAACAGTCCAAGAGCAGCAGGTTATGATACTGCAGCTGGGCAGCCTTAGGAAGTAGCTTGAAGCTGCTGTGGAGTAGGTTTAACAGTGGTTCATGAAGGATGACCAGTTAGGCAACAGCATTTTTCTTTTAAAAGCTGTTTTGAACATTCTAAATGCTTGTAAACAGCATACAATGAATGTGTTTAACCATCTTTTGGGAGAACAGCATGTTATTCATGTATGAAGGTATTGATAGTACATGATAAGTGTTGTTTTTTTTCCCCTTTGGCATAAGGGATACAGATTTAGTTTTGTTTTGTTTATACCCATTGTATCTGTAGAGTGGGTAAGATAAATATTTATTGATATAAATTAGATTAATGCAAGTTAGTGTACATCACTTTGTAGTGTAGAACTTTGCCTTCCCCATGCAAGCGACCAGCATTCTCGTCAGTATAATCTCCCATCTCTGAAACTGTGTTCGTCAAAATGCAACGAAAGGTTTTATTGATTTGCAGTGGCTGGTGGAGCTCTGCTGAAGACTGGTATAGAGTAGTTCTTTTTTTTTTTTTTCAAATGAATCTAATCAAATCTATAAGCTGAATGGAAGTCTGCCGCTATGAGTTTTGTTAAACATCTAGCGGACAGAAAAATCAGTGCAGTTTTGTCTTGCTGAATTCACGTAATTTATACACAGACTGTGTTCAGAGCAATTAAATTATGAATTCTGAGTGTCTGTTGATGGATGTTTCTGAGCTGAATGAGTGGAGCTTCGGTGCTTGATGATGCTGTGTCAAGAGTGTGAAACTGCACTGTTGTGCCAGATATTTCAGTGAGAAGTTTTCTTCTCTTCTGAGCACACACACTCACAAAATTTGTTTGATAAATAACAAGTGTTGAAGAGCGCGTAAATTGTTTAATAGCATGAGTTGGTAGAGGTTGAGTAGGTTATGCTGGTTGAGCGTTGAAGAGTGCAATTTTAAACAAGCATATATAGAGAAATACTTTGTTTCATCTTCTCACACAAATGTACACAACTTGTCTATCAAAGACAGTGTACTATAATGGTTTAAAACACATTTAAAGTTGAAATAAATTTCACAATGACTCAAAAAGTTGTGAAATGGAAAACTCTGGCCTAGATTTTTGGTTAATAGTTTGGTGGACTTTATATGGAAAATTTCTTTCTGTGAATAAAATGGACCATAGTGGGGGGGGGGGGGGGAATTAAGAGATTTTGTTGAAGCTTAGAGAGGCCTAGGAAAAAAAAAGGTCTTAGGAGACCTGTGATGTGATAATACCCTACCCTAATGGCATTGTCTTGCAACTATAACAAGACCAATCTGTGATGGGGGCCTTTTGTTCTCTAGGGCACTTGAGAAGAAAAGTGTTGAAATGGAGAGAGTGGTTTTGTGAGGCACTTTTGGTTATTATTCCCAAAGTGTTTGTGCTGTTCCAGTGTAATGACTTGGAAAGAATGAAAACTCAGGACTTTGTTCAAGGCTATGACTTTCTTGATCTGTGTGTGTGTGTGTTGGAATGTGGGAGCAGGATGCTGTTACCATGTCATGTGATGATGACCTTAATGTAATAGTGGAGAAGCAGGTGTGGTAAGAGAGAAATAGATAATTCTATGCCAAACCTTGTTTGTTTTATTTTGTTTTGTTTTTCGGCATGTGGGGAGTGTGAAGAAGTTTTGGCTGCCAAAAAAACTTGCTTACCTGTAGAGAATCCTGTGGAGGAGTGCCAGATGAATATGATCAGGCCATATGGTGATGTTTATCTGGGTGTTGGTTTTGCTAACTTTAGCACGTTATTTTCTTTCTCTAATGTTAATTAACACACATTTATTAACAGCAAAAAAGGTTTTGTTTTTTTTCCTCTGCCTGTTCTCAGCATTGAATTACAATATATTGAATGATATCTTTACTGAATATTGCCTGAAAGTAATGAATTTTATCAAATTCCAGAAAGGGACCACTTAACTCCAAATTGTGGACCAGAATTTTTTAATGCCTATTTTTCTTTTTTTTAAAGAACATTTGATGTGAGCATGTTTTTATTATATGTATATGGTGATAGCAAGTAGTAATGAATGTTTGTGTGGAGATGCTGTGAAAGTGAATAGGGACACAGCTGGATTTTTTTTTTTAAAAGCTTGTCTTTATCTTGTGTGTGTGCTTTTCCCATTGATACATTGTCAGAGAGCTGGAACGCTCCCCATCTACATGTGTGCTTTTTATGTACATATGCAAATTTTCCAGTCATTTAAAAAAAAAAATTGCCGCTGCTTTTGACAGGAAGTGCCCTTAAAGTTTTGCATTATCATCGTAATCATCATCATGATGCTGCGTGAAGTCATGAGCTAGATAGTTTAATTATAAGTATCTGTCATGATTTAGTCAGAGCTGCTGTGGGCATGTCCATACAGTTGGTATTAGCACATAAAGCTATTATATATGAATTGTTTAGTGTATATAAGCTACATTTTCATCATCATCATAAGTAAGGTTATTGAGCACAGTGTACAGTACTTTAACCTGGCAGTTAGTCATCACTGAATGAAATGGTTTATAGTTTTGAGGTTATCTTTGGACAAAGTGTTCTTAAGGTTTAGTTTTAGTATTCTTTGGGAGAGGTGATGGCACTAGTGTCATTAAGTCCCTCCATTGGATCAGAGGTCACGAGAGATGTCTTCCATAGACAAGCCTTCCGTAGATAAGCCACTGACAAAATCTCATTATGGGTTTTGGTTAGTTTTCTGTATCAGTGGAGTTACATTGGTTGGTGGAGTGGATCATGCCTGTCTTTGCCTGGCTAATTCAGGAGGAGGGTAAGGAGCCCTAACAAGTAACGAGTGATCTTTGCAGAAATCTGAGTCTTCCTCCTGTGACGTCTGCACGCTGTAGGGAGGGGTGAAATGTTAGTGCCTTCTGTGGGTCGCTATGGCAGGTAGGGATGTCAGAACCTGTCCTCACTGCCTTTGTTTTCCTAGGGAAATCCAAGTTGCCCCCACCCCCTTTTTTTTTTTAAGATTCGGCACCAGTTGCTCTGAAAAAAATTCCACCTGATTGCGGAATTGAAACGGGAGCTTGCTATTGGCAGGCAAGTGCACTAACCACTCCCCCACCGCGATGCACTGTGAAGAAATAGTTGCACAGAGTGAACAGTGTGAGAGAATATGATGTACTGTTAGCAGAAACGTCTGAGAAATTATCAGTTCTTTGCGTTTATCAGATGTTTTTAATTTATAATCCTTGGAATGCGGTGGCTAAGTCAAACCAAATGTTAATTCAGGTGTATTTTGCCTTTTTGTGAATTGTTTCATGTAATGAATTTTTAAGAAATGAAGGGTCAGAAAGTGGTGGAATCAGGTGGAAATATGGGAGAATTAAGAGGAGTACTACTAAATATAAGAGATGAATTAAAGTGAAAAATGTATGAATCGTATTTATATATGGTCATTTTTATACTTAAAACATGAAGCACCTGGCAGTAGACTGGCTGCTGTCATTGATGTGTAGGGTGTGGTCAGATTAGAAGTGTGGAACTAATCATTTTATTAATGTTGTCAGCTGGAAGTATGATTCGTGGATTCATTATGAAACTTGTTGCGTTTTGGTTTGAATAAGCTTACATGTCATGCTGTGCAACTAAGTTGTCATCATCAAGTATTAGGGGCAGTTAGCGGATATATTTGACAGAAAAGTCTCCATAGCGTTGATGGTTTCACTTATTCTGATAAGGGCTTTGGATGCACACTGATCTTTTTAAACTTCAGCTGTGACAACATATTATATATATACAAGAATGCTTTTTTAAAGACATTGGAGGGAGAGCATTTGGAGAGTGACCAGTATCTGGAGACTATGGAACAGATATTTGAGATAGCAAAACTTTATAACTGAAAGCAACTAAAACTGCTTTAATTTTCACCTCATCCAGGTTCTCCTGTCCACTATTTGGAATCTTTTTTTTTTTTATTGTTGTATGGATACCTCAGTTTTTACTTTCAATTATTTGGTTTTTCTTCCCCTGTTTTATTTTTGACTTGTGTTGTTGTTTCCTATTATTGAAAACAATTTTTGTGATTATATTATTCTTGAAAGAAAACCTTTTTTTGTGTGTGTGATGTGATGCCATGAAATTAGTCAAATGTAGCATCTTGATGGAGGGAAGATATGTGGCATGCTGGGTGAATGATAGAGCCCATAACTGACCAGTTGAGTCAAAGTTAGCGACACAGAGCTAAACCAAGGTACTATTCTACTTCCCAGTGAGTTGTGGCATAGTGAAAACTTAGTCTGCCCAATGAAAATGAATCCAGATTAGGGATACGGACACCGGTCCCAAAAAAAGTCATACCAAGGACTGATGTGTCCGGCAACAAGGCGCGGATATCACAGCCTGGGCTGCAGACCATGACGCACCAACCTATGCCCTTTTGAGAGGGAATGCAGAAGAAGAGAACAGAAAAGAAGAAGTTGACAGTAAATCTGATGGCAGTAGTATAGTACCAATCTTGTGGCATCACATTTTATATGTCTCATTGGAAAAAAAAATGCCTTGTACAGTATATGCTTTGGGAGTGTCATTATCTGGTCAAATGCTGACTTGGCATTGTCATCACTGTTTGAAGCCTAACAGTGTATCTTATATAATGCAACAATGGCACCAGTCTCTTCAAATAAAAAGAACGAGAGCAGAAATTGGAAGGATTGCAATATAAAATATTTAAAACATTTTTTGTGCTTCTGTGAGCATAGTCCCAAGCCTGCGGTAGATTTCTTGCGTTTGCTGCAGAGGAATATTGAAAATAAATTTCGTGCGCAAACAGTTGTAATGCTTAATCAGTTTGTAAGTTATGACGTATTTGCTTTCCAATCGACATTGATTACCTCAGAAATCTATCCGGTTTAAGAATGGAGAGATTTGTTTTACGGAATATGGATCGTGAATCCAAGGAAAAGTTACAATGCCTTGGTTAAATTTGAAAAGAGGAAAGGAAAAAAAAAGAAGCGTTTATTGTAAGCAGAGCGTGTGGCCTGCTGGTTTATTGTAAACATCAGTCTTTCAGTGCTGCCAGTTTGACTACATTAGCTGCTGTGATAATAATTTCATTGGATGGCCAGCATGCAATAGATTCATATATAGGGCCGGCCAAGCTCTGTTGTATCTTGTGTTGTTGTTGCTGCAGGTGGAGAGCTTTTTCATTGCTTGATTTTTGTGTTTAAAACTGAAGCCAGGGCTTCATGAGAGCAAAGCTTCCCTTTTCTTCTTTTGCTAGGACAATTAAGTGTGTTTTTTATGTGTGTGTGTGCTTCCTCAATACCCTTAAGATATTCTGTTACAGGTAAGCAGCTTTGGTGAAGTTTCTAGTTTTCAGATTCATATCAGACTTTACCAGCTTGTTGGGCCCGTGTGCGTCAGTAGCTGTATTGTCGACGCCCGGAGTCATCTGATTTCTGCGCACTCACTATTATACTTTCAGAAACTGAGGAAACAAGGAGCACTCCGCTTATATGTTGAGGTTTTTAACTAGCGTTCGTGGGTTCACTCCTACCAGGAATCTCTTTGTCTTTCTCTCCCTCCTCCACGTGCTAGCCCCCTTTACTATTTCCTTCTTACAAGTATTTTTATTCCTGAAGAAACTTGATCATATGCCACATCCATGAAACTATCTCTACTCGTAATATGGCTTTAGGTTTATTTCTGTCTTTTAGGCCAAGTAAATTTTCTCTGTGGTCTCAGCAGCGTCTCTTTCAGCGATTGCCGTGCATATATTTAAATTATGAGCTGCTCTACTTCTAGATTCTCTCAAGGACACAGCCGTGCTGTTTGGAGTACTTCAACTTTGTTCACGGCTCTGTGGTTTCTCAGTCCACCCTTTCACCTGATATGGCCTAATCATGAACTAAATCCATTAAATCTGTAACAAATATTAACCTGTCCACGCCCGTGAGTTGCCTTGCCGGGCTGGTCATGTGTATAATGTTCAGTTTTTTTTTTCTGGGGTTTTTTTTTTTTTTTGGTTTCTCTCGGAGTTGAGGGGAGTTGGAGACAGAAAAACAATGCAATTTGTGAACATGATGTAGCGTGTAATGCCTTTTATTATTGATCATTGTGAATTATGTGGAAAACAAGGTGGTTTTAATGTAAGTGGATTTTTTTTTAAAAATCGTCCCCTGCCACACTGCAACCAGATTATCCGGAAGTAGTAATTGTAGCCTTTGAGTTATTTGACATGTTGATAATGTATGATTTACACTTCACTAATACTTATATTTGAATCTGTAGCACATTTGTAATATATTCTTTAATATTGAAACATATAGTAACTGGTGACGCTACTATTTTTGAACGCCTGAAGTACATCTTGACCGGGGAAACCATTCAGGTGATCAGATCTTTCTAATAACAACTCGTTAGGTCAGACTAAATAATAACAGTTAAAAGAATGTTATGGGCACGCCTTCAAATAGGATTCCCATTGGGAAACTCTGTCGATCTCTCGCGGGCTCGTCTGATTGTGGCTTGCTTGATGTGATACTGTACAAAATTGTGAAGAGCATGCCACCAGACATTCTAGTCGACAGATCGTAGAGTGTTTTTTTTTTTGTTTTGTTTTGTTTTTGTTTTGTTTTGTTCTTTTTTTTGGTTTTCACAAAGAAGAAAGAACTGAAGATTTGACTGTAAAAAGTTTGTTTTCTTTGTGTTAAATAAAAACTGCTAAAATATAGAAATGTGTTCATGGAACTGTGTACTACAGCAGATTTAGCTACATGTGACGTCATTTAGTTTTTAGTTTTACTCTCATCATTTGATAGAAAGACAAAAGAAGAATTGGACGATTAGAGATCGTTTAGAGATCAGTAACAAATAAATGGGTTGGTCTTCTTTGTTTCCCTTTTTGGGGGGTGGGGGGAGGAGGGTTTGACATGTTTGGAGCATTGTAGATGGGGGTGTAGGGGTTGGTTGTTGAGTCTGGTAAAATGGGGGTCTAGGGGTTGAGTATAATAGTAATTGGGTATGTGTGGGTTGTGTACTGAGCTGTTTAGGATGAGAAAACATAAGAGGATTACATTTTTTATAACAGTATATCTCATTTCAGCTCTGACTGATACAGCTGATTGTTAAAGAGTATATAGATTTGTATTCTTTATAGAAACATAAGTGTACACATTTTTTTCATGGTATAATTGTCAAGCTTGCATACATTTATGTTTTTTATGTGGTCTGCTAGAGTGGAAGTAAGAACAAGTAGCTATCAACATTCACAGAAAATATGTTACATTATCTAAGATAATATAACGCCTTACTTTTTTGTATATTCATGGTTGTCATTTGATTTGTAATATTTGTACATAAGCAATGTTTAATAAAAAAAAATCTTAACTACTTGAATCTGGTTTTAGCTGGTGTTTGAATTTCTTGTGTTTGTGTTAGTAACTTGTTGAGGTTGACGTGATACTTGTTTCTGTAGGCTCTGTCAGTGACCACGGCGTCACATAAGCCGGCTTAGAATATCCTACATAAATAAATTTAGTTACTAGCGTCGAAACAGTGATTCAGAAATTGTACAGAAAGGATGTTCCTCGCCTTTGTGAACACGGCTAGGGGAACGTGTACTTTGATGTCAGAGCTGTAGTGCTGCTGCTGATGGAAGTCTTGAAGAAACAAATAGCTAGATTTGGTTTTGGTGTCGGGGCCAAACGACCTAACAGTTTAAACAATGAAGGAAGAAAGGCCAATCTCCAGCACAGGTATAGCACGACCTAAGTTTAAACAATGAAGGAAGAAAGGCCAATCTCCAGCACAGGTATAGCACGACCTGACAGTTTAAATACTGAAGGAAGAAAGGCCAATCTCCAGCACAGGTATAGCACGACCTAACAGTTTAAATACTGAAGGAAGAAAGGGCAATCTCCACTTCAGGTATAGCACTAAAGGCGTATGCCTTCCTTTTACTTGTGTATATGTTGAGCTGCCATACATGGCCTTGATACACAATGAGACTTGTGCTGCTGGTTACTACTCTTGTGGAAGAGCTACTATTTCATTAGACTTTTCCAAGTCAGACAATTTACGAATCTGTCATAAGATTCCTCAACTCCGTTTCTCTTTCTGGTTCTTCTGATATTCACCAAAGAACAAATTACAACCCAGGCATTCGATGCTCTCCACTGAGTAAACCACAGTACAGCAGACAAACCCTAGCAGTCATACAACTCTGTAAACAATAAATGGAGAGGAGAAACAGCATTAGTATAAATAATACGTATCTAAACAGTTCATTAATGGAAAAAATGGAAGGTGATACATGTGGATGAGGAAATAAAGAACTGCCGCCTGGCAGACGTTTACAAATACAAGAAGCCACTAATCTTCCCGTATGGGGAAAAGATAGCTAGCAAGACACAGAAAACAATCAGTCAATTAAATTGCCATACTTACAGGTCTGTGGAAATATTACACAAAAAGAATATCAATTGAATTCCCAACACATCATGGAATTCCATCATGAAAAACAAACCTAACAGACTATCATGGCCCTGGCTATCAAACTTTGTCCTAAAAAAGGGATACATTACAAAACGTTATATCACTACAAATGTTCGAACGGGACAAAACTCACTACTACCAAAAAATAACTGTCCTAAAAAAAGGACAATTGGTAATTAGCTCTACATCTGTAACAAAGTACTCAAAACCAACAAACTTCCAACAGTTCTAAATTACCGCTTTAACTCAATCTTACATGATATTCATAATGATAATTCTCTTTTTAAGCCGTTTCTCTCCCTCCCTCTCTCTCTCTCTCTCTCTCTCTCGCTCTCTCTCGCTATATATATATATATATATATATATATATATATATATATATTCCTCGCATTTCCCTTGAAGATTCTGCCTCGTGAAATTCACGTGAACAGACATTACTGTTTTTTTTTACCTTCAGTTACCACTCAAATCCTAAGCTCCGTGCGAGTTCACATGTCACAGTCAATACACTCTAACAGCCAAATTGAGGATGTTCTTTATCTACTATGTCCCATACGTTACGACATAGAACATATTCTGCTACAGTACAACTTAGCAGTCTAAATACTAAAGGAAGAAATGGCACAGTTTAAATACTGAAGGAAGAAATGGCATTCTCCACTACAGGTATAGCACAACCTAACAGTTTAAACCATGAAGGAAGAAAGGGCAATCTCTCACTACAAATATACCACGACATAGCAGTTTAAACACTGAAGGAAGAAAGGGCAATCTCCAGTATAGGTATAACATGGCCTAACAGTTTAAACACTGAAGGAAGAAAGGGCAATCTCCCACTACAGGTATAGCACAACCTACCAGTTTAAATACTGAAGTAATAAGGGGCAGTCTCTGGTACTTGCTGTAACAGATTCATTTTAATATGCTCAGCAATGAGACTGGTCGTCTACGTAAAGTCCGTTTGTCTGCAAGAATATAATCTCAAAAGAGCTGTTAGGTTGGCTGGCTCTGCCACAATCGCAGATGGACAAGCACTGGATCGAGCTGATATTGCGAATGCACTCAGAGCGATAGACAGAGAGCTGGGAGTACAAACTGGCACAGCCATGAAAGGAAGACATATACTGGAAGCACGCACAAGATGACCTGTCAGTAAACATAGGACGGGAACTATCAGCTGCAGGACACTGATGAATATGTTTGGGGCGGGGGGGGGGGATAAGGAATCTAAACACTTTTGGTCATGTCCGGAGATCAATAATGATAGTCCAGATCATAAACCAATCTCAATAGTACGAGAAGCAGAGCGTTTAGATCGTGTCATGTGTTCTTCATATCATCACTGAAAATGCAGCAAAAATGTTCGTAGTTCAGATTATCTTTTGGCCACTTACTTTCTTTTCGCTGTTTTGACCTTTCATGTACGAGTTGTTTCACTGTCGTTATTAACTAAAACATATCTTGGGATTGCTTCAATTTAAGTGTTCCTACTTTTACTATTTTCTAGTTCCATGTTTGTTAGAATTTCCCAGGGCCTTGCCCCACTGCCCATTGACCCAGTTGAGAAGTGTCCCTTTGTTTATGCTTGCTAACCGAGCCATTGTGCTTGCATCTTTTTTTATGTTCAAAAACACTTTTTATCTTTTCTTGTGTGCTTTTTTTTTCCCCACTGGCGTTACTGCTTGCTGTCTGCATATTTTCTAGGCTGACACTCGTTTGTTCATCATCTTCTACCAATGCAGAGTCATAGATTGCCTCACGGAACATAAAAAGCCACTGCCTGGGCCCAATGATCGCCAGGACAGTAGCCTCAGATTCATAAGTATGAGCAAAAACAGGACTGGGTGTGATTCTAGACCCAGATCCAACAGACGGTCGATTTAGGTGACACAGGTGTTTGCCATGATCTGTTTTTCGTGGAAACATTATTGTCTGCTGATGTCTTCCTAGAAAGTGAAACTAGACTCTGGCGTCTTTTCTCCTTTCAGTACTGTGTATTGGATGTTCCGACAGAAATATCAGATGTGTAGACTGCTCAAGAATACATTAAGAAATAAAACAGACAAACAAATAAACAGTTCGCCAGCTAAGGGCAAAAACCCAGACAAATAAATCAGCAAATAAACACCGGAAGTGATCAGCACAAAGGCTCGCAGACAGAAGCATGTTAGGACAACCAGGCAAAACCAAACAAGTTGTGCATTTTGATGAAGCTTAACTGACGTCTCTTACCTTTATAGATGGATAGGTTAGCACACACCGGTGCCGCCATGTCTGCTTCGTCACTTTAAGCCTATTAACCCTCCCCTCTCCCCTGCTGTTTAAAAAAACCTTTATCCGGTTTCGTTTCAGGTGCGTCGAACTACATAGTTCCATCGTGCAGGTTGTGAAGTGAATTCAGACCACCCTTCTCGTAGTTAGCAGGATTTTTCTTTTATTTCGAGGTAGTCTTTCCCAACACAGGCTGTCAGGTATCCGTTTTTACAGTTCTTTTAGACTGGAGCACGACGTAAGCTTTGAATCAAATTCAGGGGGTAGTAGTAGTAGTAGTAGTAGTAGTAGTAGTAGTAGTAGTAGTAGTAGTAGTAGTAACTAATTTACTGTCTATATCTGCAGTTCTGTCTCTTGGATAAGTTGGTCTTTTTTTCCTGTCATTCAGACATAGAGAGAGAGAGAGAGAGAAGCAACAAACTAATCCACACTTCTAGGAGTCGACCTGCGCATCGTGGTTATAGAAACGTCCAATATCTTGGCAAGAATAAAGTCAGTCCCTTCCTCTTTGCCCAGGATGTAGGATGCAACATCGTTTCGTGCCATCTCCACAGGAAAGGCTGGCTGTAGTGAGTCTCTAGGCAATCTGTCAAATGTGCTGTCAGGAAGTAATAAACTGATCTGACCCCGGTACATCTTCTGCCATTGTCCGCCCATCAACTTCATTATCGATCCCTTGCTCTTCTCACAATTGTTGCCCTAATGTATGCTTATGTAGGAAGTGTAGACCCTGTCCGATTAGGCAATCAGCGACCCATATCTGATATGCTAGCGTCAGGGTTAGCGAACCATAGCTGACCAAGACCCTGTCCTACCTCTCCTCTCTCTGCCTAGCCTGGCTAACAGGGCAGGGATCGCCATAGTCCCCATGGTGATGGAGTCTGCTAAAGAAGCATTGCACACCCCCCCCCCTTTTTAGCTGTACTCCAGGACTGAAAAAATAGCTGCCATAACCCGATCCCACGCCGATACGATGTTGTGCCTAAACACCTTCATAGCACCAGGTGCAAAGAACAACAGCTGCAGGGAGACAGTCCACGTATGATTATGTATTTTGATATTCTTCTTCGTCGTCGTTGTTGTTAGCTCAGAGATCGACACCAATCTCTCATACCAACGCGGGCAGCTCGCCTCAGGTTATCAGCCTCCTCGTGGAGCTCCTTCTGTAGGGAGTCAGGGTCTGGCCAGGTCTTGGCCTGAGTGGGGTTGTGTAGCTGGCAACTCTGGGGGATGTGATGTAGAGTCTGTTGTTCTTCGTCGCAGCACGTTAGGTCTGTTGTGGCAGTTTTAAGCTTCTAGTATACACCTACTGATATGTTAGGTCTGTTGTGGCAGTTTTAAGCTTCTAGTATACACCTACTGATATGTTAGGTCTGTTGTGGCAGTTTTAAGCTTCTGGTATAGACCTATTGATATGTTAGGTCTGTTGTTGCAGTTTTAAGCTTCTGGTATAGACCTATTGATATGTTAGGTCTGTTGTTGCAGTTTTAAGCTTCTGGTATAGACCTATTGATATGTTAGGTCTGTTGTTGCAGTTTTAAGCTTCTGGTATAGACCTATTGATATGTTAGGTCTGTTGTTGCAGTTTTAAGCTTCTGGTATAGACCTATTGATATGTTAGGTCTGTTGTGGCAGTTTTAAGCTTCTAGTATACACCTACTGATATGTTAGGTCTGTTGTTGCAGTTTTAAGCTTCTAGTATACACCTACTGATATGTTAGGTCTGTTGTGGCAGTTTTAAGCTTCTAGTATACACCTATTGATATAATCAAAGTATTTTTGTTGTCCAGTACTTTTTTTTTTTTTTATTATTTCTCGTTCAAACTTCAGATGAGCTAAGTACTACTTTGGCTCTTTCCTTTTCTCTCCACAGATTTGTACCCACAGATCTTTGCATTCAAGGTCCTCAATTTTACTTTCTACTTCACTTTAAAATCCTGTACAAGTAAGTGGTAGACATTTATCACATTATCCAAGTGTAATTGCCAAATAATTACCACAAAACTATCATAAATCCGATAAAATCCTCTGATTACCAGTTAACTCTTTGATAAATATAACTGCTCATAAGTGAAACTTAATAAAGGAAGTAAAAGTAATGTAGAACTGTTCTGCACATTTCTTGGTTTTATAAGGGGTTAAAATCTGTGACTCCGAATCATTGAGTGTATTCTGTATATCACTTGGCAAGTCTTGACGGTAATTCCGATGCGTTGTGTTTGAAGATAAGAATCCACAGAAGGTTGCGGAACTCTAACATCTGTTTATTAGAATCAGCACTTGGATGTAATCTTTGGCCAGCTGTGTTTTAGCGTCATTGTTATTTTAGCATTTTCTGTTTCGCTGTAAGAAGTTTCTGGGGGAAAAGTTCCAGGGCTTTCTTTCTTTCTTTCTGTCTTTCTTTCTTTCTTTCTTTCTTTCCTTCTTTCTTTCTTTCTTGGGGGTGAAAATATTGCCTGATGTGGCAATCAGCGACTCATAGCTGACATGCTAGAATCAGGGTCGACGATCCATAGCTGACATGCTAAAATCAGGGTCGACGATCCATAGCTGACATGCTAGAATCAGGGTCGACGATCCATAGCTGACATGCTAAAATCAGGGTCGACGATCCATAGCTGACATGCTAAAATCAGGGTCGACGATCCATAGCTGACCAAAACCCTATTTCAATCTCCATTGGTACCCCCAATAACAGGCCTAGCCTGGCTAACGAGGCAGGGATCATCATAGTCCCTATGGGGGTGGAGTCTGCTCAAGAAGAATCGCGTGACCCATTCTTGCACGAAGCTGTGCCTCAACATCTTCACCGCATCGGCAACAAAAAGGACCGGCTCCCAGTTCCAGGAAGAAGAAGAAGAAGAAGAAGTTCTTTCTTCTTTTACATTTGCGGGCTGTACACTCTTGAGTTATCTTTTTGTCTTATGGGCCTAACTTTTATGCTATTATCTGTTTCTGTTTAGCGCTGACAAGTGCCCGTATTTCTTACTATGGTGAGCACAGGACTGAAGGCAGACTATCTGGAAGGCTGTTGTGCAGATGAAGTTGCAGGCGCACTACACAAAAAAAAGACAAAAGAAAGACGAGAGAGGGAGAGAGAGAGGAGAGAGAGAGGGAGAGAGAGGGGGAGAGAGGGAGAGAGAGGGGAGAGAAGAGAGAGGAGAGAGAGAGGGAGAGAGAGAGGGGAGAGAGAGGGAGAGAGAGAGAGGGAGAGAAGAAGGGAGAGAGGAAGGAAGAGAGAGAGGGGGTAGAGAGAGAGGGAGAGAAGGAGGGAGGGAGAGGGAGAGAGAGGGAGAGAGAGAGAGGGAGGGAGGGAGGGAGAGAGGGGGGGAGAGAGAGAGGGAGAGAGAGGGGGAGAGAGAGGGAGAGAGGGAGGGAGAGAGAGAGGGAGAGGGAGAGAGGGAGAGAGAGGGAGAGAGAGAGGAAGAGAGAGTGAGAGAGAGGGAGAAAGAGAGAGAGAGAAAGTGAGAACAGAATCCTAAGAGTCTTACCAAATGCTACAGGAAAAGACACGTGACTGGAACTACCAAGAGCCGAAATGGCAGAGTAAAACACGAACACCAGCGGTTAGCGACATGGCACATAATCAATCAATCAATCAATCAATCAATCAATCACTCAATCTTTTTTTTAACCAGTACTTCCTGACTGGCTGAAATGCACGGGCTTGTTGACTTAAGCATATCTTACTGTCCATAATTACCATGCCGTAAGAGCATTATCCAACCTGGATACAGCTGAGCATCTTAAAGAAGTGGAAAGAAAGTCAGCCGGATTTACTCTTGTTCGTGTGTGTGTGATCTTTAAATATATTGATCACAAACGGCGGTAAGTTTTTGCCTTAGTTTTAAGGTGAATTCACGTAGAAAAGTTGAAAATCCCCCCACGAGACATGGGGAAAAAATTAGCATTCCTTTAAGAACGCACGCACGTACGCACACATACACGGGCATGTATTAATATGAACGTGCTCTTCAAAATATCTGAAAATATTTTTTTTTGCGTAGGCCGTCGATTGATGTACACCGCAAAAACGTTGTAATAATATTTGCTAATATTTGAGAAAGAAATCCAGGGTCTTTAGATGCCGGAGATAGGGCTGTGAGGATGTGGTAACCATAGAGCTCTCATGAGCGTCACTAAACTGTGCGTAATTCTTGCCGGACAGAGGCGCATAAACATGTACTGATATAGAGGTGTATGGGCGGAGAATTTGATAACAAAACAGATGGTGTTCATGGGATTTACCAGGAAGGGGGGCAAAAGAAAAAGGTTTTAATAATACAAAATTCAGGGGAAACCCGCCACATGAAAGGCCTAGAGAGATACAGAAATCATAAAACAGACAGGAATAACAGACGTTTAACCTTGGGTATTAGAACAGGTGAAACTGGAAGAATTATTACCTGTTCTGCATTTAGATTCCCCCCTTCCCAAATCCTTTAAAATAAAATTAAAATTTATTGTAGAATTTAATTTCCTTCCAGCTTTGTTTGTTAAATGTGAATCCGTAGATAGGAATGTCTGTGATAGGGTGTAAGACCCGAATCTCTCTCTCTTTCTGTCTCTCTTTCTCTCTCTGTCTTTCTCTCTCTGTCTTTCTTTCTCTCTCTCTCTCTCTTTCTCTCTCCCTTTCTCTCTCTCTTTCTTTCTCTCTCTTTCTGGTCCAGGCGTTAGTTGTCACTGATTTCCACAACCACCTGCCATTTGCTCTTTCTATAAGATGTATTTTGGAGGCCTTTAAGTGGCACAGAAGACCTGATTACACACACACACACACAGACAAACCACTTTAAGATAAATAACAGCAGACAATAACACTTGAACAGACCTACAGAAGCTGTTTACGGTATAACATAACACAACAAGGTAGACATTTACGCTATATTATATGATATGATACAGCGCATTGTTATTAATATTTTATTATGTTAAATTTCCATAAACATTTTTTTTCCAAATATTTCATGAGAAGGTCAGAAACTATGGCATCTGAGAATCACTGAAAAATTCAGTGGAAAAAAGAAAGACAGACAGATCGAGAAAACTGTCTTAGGCGCTTAATCAAGCGACACTGGAAAACAAAAACAAAAAAAAGGACAACCAAATGGAAATAAACAGGTTTTAAAAGAGTTGAGAGTAAAATAGCCAGTATCAAACGCCACCATTAACATAACAAACAACCTAGAATAACCTTCCTCTGATGATCTGAAGGAGTTGTGTTGTTGTTCCGCTCTCTACGGTAGAGAGTTTCCTGCACATAATATCACATAACATAACATAACATCACATAGCATAACATAACTTAGCGTAGCATAACATCACACACCATAACATAACATAGTATAACGTAATATAGCATAACATAAAATCACATATCATAACATAACATCACATAGCAGAACATAATATAAGCAACATCACGTAGCATAACATGATGCAGTGAAAATATAATAGACTATAATGTACCGCAAATACTCGTATTAATGCGTCCATTTATTGCCTTCTCATTTCAGTTGCCGTGCCGGGTGGCGTAGGCGATCATTTCTCTCCACAATTCCCTGTCTTTTGACTTGATTATGAGATCCGCCGTTGACTTTCTTCCTAGCCACACTGACAGCCCATCCAGTAACTTCTCTCTCTCTCCTCTCTCTCTCTCTATATATATATATATATATATATATATATATATGTCTTCATCTGTCTCTTCTTCCGTCAATTTTTCCAGTTGACACAATGTGTTCCAATTTTCCTCTTCTCAGAAAATGTCCTACAAATCTCCCTTGTCTGCCTTTGCTCTTTGTTGTAATTTGCCTTTTAACTCCAGCCTCTCTTAAGATTTCTTCGTTGGTTTTCTTAGCTGTCCATGGTACCTTCAGCATCTTTCTTATGAACCATATTTCCATGGCCTCCACTTCTCGCTGTACTCTTTTACTCATGGACCGTGCTTCACATTCGTACTGCTTTCTAAAGACATGTAAACATCTGCAGTGGCTTGAGTCATTGCAGAAATCAACGACTGGCAGAGTCGCCTTCATCTATGCTCCTGGGCATGCGGGCAACCAGGGAAATGTGAGAGCTGATAGGATGGCTGTAATTGCCATCATTGCAGATTGACAACCACTGGATCGAGCTGATATTGATAACGCCCTCAGAGAGAAAGGCATAGTGGAGGACTTCGAGGGCAGTGAATCTCCATCTCTACTCAGACTGAGAGAGAGCTGGGAACACAGATCGGCATGCACATGAACGAGAGGCATACTGAACATGCGAGACAACTTGTCAACCAACACAGGACAGAAACTATCAAGACGCTAATGGATATACTGATTGGGGGGGGGGGGGGGGGGGAGGAGGGTCTGAGCACCCATGGACATATCCGGAGAGCAATGATGATGGCCCAGACCATAAACCATTAAAAAATTTCCATATAATTCACCAAGCCAGAACTGGTTTTAATGTTACATGTAACTTCTATAGTACAGAGAATCACTGCGCCAATCAAACATTAGTACGGTTGCCCATGGATGAAGAAGACTTGTGGCTGGCGGTGACTTCTATCCTGTGTGTTCTCCGCTTGCTAAATTGTCAAAAGTGCCTTACTCTCGGAATGCTGAAGGTCAGTACAGTTTTTCAAGGAAACCAACCTGTGGAAATTTCGTGGAAAAGAATGGTCAATCCCTGCCCGGGAGGTATAAACCTGCCAGTGCTCTTAGACCTGCTACGCTACCTAGGAAAACGCAGCCATAAAATGGAAATGTTGCAATAATACATTTTATTCTAAAACATATTGTAATGTGCCATCTTTGGTATTGCCTGCAGAAGAGAAACTTATTGAACAGAGCTATTTAAATATAATTCTTAAGCAGATGTCTTCTTCTTTCACTTTAGTACTGTCAATATACTGTAATTTAAGTACTGTTAATGTCCGCCGCGCCGAGTTGCACCCTTTAACCTTTTTCTGGCGAGATTCTTCAGCTGCCATGCGTGGAGTGGGGCTCTTCCCGGCTAGTGAAGAAAGGTGCAAATGGGGTTGCCGCGCGGCGCCACTGTGAAAAAGGTGAAAGAAAGGATAATGTGAAGTAATCAGTAGTCTCGAGGTCAGGACTGCTCAAATCACGGCACCTCTGCTCTGGAGGTCGGCCACGTCATATCGTCACTCATACCGGGTGAATTGCCGGAACCGGCTTAACCCAGGCTAGATTCTTCGGATGCCACACGTGGGGTGAAACTCCTCCCGGCCAATGAAGAAAATGCGAAAAAGCAATTAGGGTTGCCGTGCGGCGCCGATGTGAATAGGTGACAGAAAGAATAAAATAAAGCTTAATCGGCATGTCCAGTAGTGTTGCGGCGAGAGCTACTCATACCACGGCACCTCTGCTCTAGAGTCGGGCCACGTCCGATATACACTCATACTGGTGAAATATGCCTAAACCGGCTTAAACCAGGGGTGAAACTTGATGGCTACTCATGTCACGGTACCTCCGCTCTAGAGGTCGATCACGTCCTAAACACGCCCATACTGGGATAATACGCCTAAACCGGCTCAGCCCAGGGGTGAAACTTACTAATCCTCCTGGACAAAAGCTCCGTCTTGGTCACAACTAGGAAGAGAGAAAGCCCATCGCTGGACTGGATGCCCAACCACCTCTCACCCAGCGGGGATATACTTATATCCAAAACACTTCGAGGTTTTCCGGCGAGAAAGTCCAACTCTAGATTAAACTGGTGCAACGTAAGCACGGTGTCACTCAATTCCGCTTCTGCGACCCACCGAGAATACAGGCTCAAGTCCTGCGATACTCTGAACCGCTTGTGTTCCTCTCGGGGATCTCGTGTGATCCTTTGGAATACACGGGACCTATCGAGGACCACAGGAGTAAATTCAGTAGGATCACAAGGCGGTCTTGGTGGTAGAAGCGAACGAAGAAGAAGAGGAGTACTGGTAATATACTGTGAATTTAGTACTGTTAACATACTGTGATTTTAGTACTGTTAATATCATCATCATTATCATCATCATCATCATCATCATCATCATCATCGCCTTTCGCTCCCATGAGAGCATAGGCCACGAATAAAGGCTCTCCAATCATCCCTGTTCTTGGAATAATTCAATAATATACCGTGGACAAATTCATAAGTTATCCGAAAACATCCTCGTTAGAGTGTATCATTCAGTGTACAGAGTGTATCTTTCAATGTACACAGTGTATCCTTCAGTGTACAGAGTATATAATGTACGAAGAATATCCTTCATTGTACAGAGTATATCCTTCAGTCCAGAAACTATATCCTTCATTCTACACAGTATATCCTTCAGTACATAGTATATCATTTAATGTACAGAGTATATCCTTCACTGTATGCGGTATATCCTTCAATGCACAGAGTATATCCTTCAGTCCAGAAAGTATATCATTCACTGTACACAGTATATCCTTCAGTGCACAAAGTATATTCTTAAGTCCAGAAAGTATATCCTTCACTGTATGTAGTATATCCTTCAGTGCACAGAGTATATCCTTGAGTGTACAGAGTATATCCTTCAATGCACAGCCTGTACCCTTCAGTGCACACAATATATCCTTGAATGCACAGCCTGTACCCTTCAGTGCACAGAGTATATCTTTCAGTGCACAGATTATACCTTTCAGTGCACAGACTATATCCTTCAGTCTATAGACTATATCCTTCAGTCTATAGACTATATCACTCAGTCTACAGACTATATCCTTCAGTCTACAAAGTTTACACAGTGTTTACACGGTGTAGTTCAAACAAGTCAGATGTTTAATTTTTCATCCTTATTTTTTAGTTGTTACTCTCTTGTGTTCTTTTTTGTGTGTGATCCTTGAAAAAAAAAGGCTTTTGCCGAAATATTGGATTGTTGCATGTTCTTCATGTACACGCACTCATCTTACTTTATGCCATCTTCGTTCTTGTCCGTTTTCCTCCTATCTTTTCTGTACAACTAAACCTTACTCCTCCGACAACCTGTGCTACCAGAACCAACGTCACTTCTTTTAGTTACTGCAGTGTCTTGATATTTGTATAGTAACACAAATGCATAAAGGTTTCTAAGTGAAAATGGTTAGATTACCGTAATTTTGCCATGTCAAGTTTAAAAACAAAAGTAAACTTGGATCGGGCTTTGAGTGCAAGAAATAAACTAAACTAAACTTGCGAGTGTCAATCTTTAAAACTTTCTTTAAACCGGAGGAAAGAAAACAGAAAATACGTAAAACGGAAACGAGCTCAGCGAATGACAGAGAGAGGCCCGACGAGACTAGGACGGGGGTTCGTTTAATTAATGAATGTAGGAAAAGTTAGATTCTTATTGGACGTTTTTATTTACAAATCACGTGACGTCTACATGCTTTTGCTCGTCCTATTTCTTTGCTACCTCCAGGGGAGGGGGGAGGGGGAGGAAGTTGGCAGATGGGAATTTTGGAAAGGAAAGCCAGGGCGGCGGGTGATGGGTGGGGGGGAGTGGGTGTCTTGTTGTTTATATAACCCACGTAGTCATTTGCGTCGGTGGATAAAATAACCAGCGTGTGAAAGTTAACATGACCCAGTTAAAACAGGCTTTGATTAATGCGTTAATATTAAGAAAACAACCCACACATCCGCTGCGCTCATTCCTGTCACTGCCAGCCACAAGGCACCATACTTCATTCATGGCCAGCCCTACTAATGTTTGGTTGGCGCAGTGATTCTCTGTACTATTAGAAGGTACAGGTAACATGAAACCAGTGCTGGCTTGGTGAATTATATAGTGTTTCCCTACAGTTCATGCATAATATGGTTCTTTCTTGCTAGAGTAAGCTCCACAGTTTTTCCTACAGTTCATGCTTAATGTGGTTATTTGTTGTAAAACTCCTGTTTTTCCTACAGTTCATGCTTAATGTGGTTCTTCCTTGCTAGAGTAAGCTCCACAGTTCTTCCTACGGTTTATGCTTAATGTTGTTCTTTGTTGTTAAACTCCTGTTTTTCCTACAGTTCATGCTTAATGTGGTTCTTCGTTGCTAGAATAAAGTCCACAGTTTTTCTTACAAATCATGTTTAATATGGTTCTTCGTTGCTAGAATAAGCTCCACAGCTTTTCTTACAAATCATGCTTAATATGGTTCTTCCTTGCTAGAATAAGCTTCACAGTTTTTCTTACAAATAATGCTTAATGTGGTTCTTCGTTGCTAGAATAAGCTCCACAGTTTTTTCTTACACATCATGCTTAATACGATTCTTCATTGCTAGAAATAAGTCCATGTCTGAAGACCAAGCTCTAAACTATTTGAAATAAGACCACGCTCTAAACTATATGAAATAAGTCCATGTCTGAAGACCATTCTCTAAACTATATGAAAATGTTTCTTATATCTGTATGAAATAAGTCCATGCTCTAAACTATATGACATAAGACAATGCTCTAAACTATATGAAATAAGGCAATATCTGAAGACCATGTTCTAAACTATATGAAATAAGACCATGTCTTCTTCTTCCTCTTCTTCTTCTTTTCCTTCTTCTTCGTTCGCTTTTACCTCAAGATCGCTCCATGATCCTAATAAATTTACTCCTGTGGTCCTTGGTAGGTCCTGTGGTCCTACTGTGGTCCCCGAGAGGACTACAAGAGATCCACAAGAGGACCACAAGAGGTTCAGAGAATCGCGGAGCTTGGACCTGTATTCTCGATGGGTCACAGAAGCGGGATTGCGTGACACCGTGGTTTTCGTTGCACCAGTTTAATGTAGAGTTGAACTTTCTAACTGGAAAACCTCGACGTGTTTTTGGTATCAGTAAACACACGGAGGGTGAGAGGTGGTTGCCCATCCAGCCTTAAGTTGGTCTTTCTCATCGGAAAATATCGACGTGTTTTGGATATTAGTATATCCCCGCCGGGTGAGAGGTGGTTGCCCATCCAGTCCAGCGTTGGACTTTCACCGGAAAACCTCAGCGTGATTAGAATACGCATGCAACCCCGTCGAGTGACAGGTTGTTGCCTACCTAGACTGCACTGGTCCAGTGTTTCCAACTTCAGCATTTTGTGGTCGTGGCCGCTACCCTTCCTAGTTGTGACCAGGACGGAGCTTTTGTCCAGGAGGACGAAACCTCGTCACTAGTAAGTTTCACCCCTGGTTTAAGCCGGTTTAGGCATATTTCATCAGTTTGGGTGTATATCGGACGTGGCCGGCCTCTGAAGCAGAGGTGCCGTGGAAGAGTAGCTCTCGCCGCGAGACTACTGGATATACCAATTAAACTTCACTTTATGTTTTCCATCACATTTTCACAGCGGCGCCGCTCGACAACGCTAATCGCATTTTCGCATTTTCTTCATTGGCCGGGAGCAGTTTCACCCCACTCGCGGCAGCCGAAGAATCTCGCCAGCAGTGTCTTAGTTTAACCCCTGGGTTAAGCCGGTTTAGGAAATCTGCTCCAGTATGGGTGTATATAGGACGTGGCCGGCCTCTAGAACAGAGGTGCCGTGATTTGAGTAGTCCTGACCTTACGACTACTAGTTACTTCACTTAATCCTTTCCTTCACCTTTTCCACGACGGTGCTGCGCGGCAACCCTTGTTGATTTTTTCTTCATTGGCCGGGAGGAGTTTCACCCCACGCACGGCATATGAAGAATCTCGCCAGCAGCGGAAGTCCGTGTCTGAAGACCATGCTCTAAACAATATGAAACACCAAACACTCTTTATTCATTAACTGTTAAACTAACACGAACAGTTAAAAAAAAAGCTGCAATCATGATTGAAAAAAATTAATTTTAAACTGTCGCAGATGGTAAAAAAAAACAAAACAAAACAAAAAACGGTTCCGGTCGTTTCTTGACCAAACATGGCGATCGTAGTGAATGCTTAAAAATTATGTTCGTGTATCCTTGATGCCATTCGGTAGTCTAAGAATTAATCTGGTACAACTGAGAAAAAAATACAGTTTGAATCCTCGTCTTTAATATGAGTCTTGGGATACCAATATAATTTTTTTTTCAATAAAAGCTATGATTTCTTTTTTTTTTTTTAGATTGTCCACCTCGTAGCAAAGACTTGTCATAGGACGGGACTCGACAGTTTTTAAATGAGAGCGTTTATGATTTAGTGCCGGATTTCAGAAGAAAAAAAAAGCGCCAGTACTTGAAAGATATTTTTAAACAGAACAATATCAACAAAAAGTGAATTATTATTTTAAAAAATATTTTCCCACAACTTTCAAAGTTTTTCTTACTTACATTACACATCACTTCGAGTACCTGGTGTAACTTTACATACATGTAACATGAGGTCCACCTCCAGACAGACATGGCATGGGATACTTCAGTGGCAACATTTCAATCATATCGTAGATATATGATTCGGGTCTTGGCGTATCAAGAAGATCTGGTGGTGTATCAAGAAGATCTGCTGGTGTATCAAGAAGATCTGGTGGTGTATCAAGAAGATCTGCTGGTGTATCAAGAAGATCTGCTGGTGTATCAAGAAGATCTGGTGGTGTATCAAGAAGATCTGCTGGTGTATCAAGAAGATGTGACCCCTCCTTCACAAAACTAGTCAATGGTTGTTTGAAACTTCGAATGGTTATATATTATACACAGTCATCCAACCATACATTATAAACAGACATAGAGCATAATCTACTGAAGTTTAATGCTCCAGATACTGCAAAGAGTTCAAAGAATCCCTGCCACGGGGGGACTAGTAATGAAGGGCAAACGCTTAGAATGAAAGTATATAAATGACTACAGTGGAATACGCAGTGAGTAGGTGTTTCTTGCTCTGTAACTGCCTCTCTAATCATTGTATAAAGAACTTTAATCATCGTCATAATCATCATTATCTTATTGTTATTATTATTTCCTCCATTTCTTCTCTTTATTCTTCTTGTTCTTCCCGACCTTCTTCTTCTTCTTCTTTCATTTCATAACAAGAGGTTAGCGCTAGAAACACTAGTTTTCTGTTGCAGTGGCATCATGGGAATGTTACATCTTTTAGAGAGATTTAGATGGGAGTTGTGGGGGTAAAGATGCTGTCTGGTCAGACGATCAGCCACCCATAGCCGATACCCTAGCGTCAGGGTTACCGAATCATACCTGACCAAGATCCTGTCCCATCTCTTCTTTCGTATCCCTAGTGACAGCCCTACCCTGGCTAACAGGGCAGGGATCGCCATAGTCCCCTTGGTGGTGGAGTCTGCTAAAGAAGCATTGCACACTCTCTGCTTTTTTAGCTGTATGCCCGTACTGGAAAAAATAGCTGTCATAACTCGCTCCCGCGCATTTTCGATGCTGTAGCCCAACACATCCAAAGCATCGGCTGCAAAGAACACCAGCTCGCAGTTACAGGGAGACAGCACAAGACAAGATAAGATATGGAAGTTTAGCAGCTTCTTCTCATCAAGTCACTGTTGTCTTTGTCTTCTTTAAGTCTGGATGGGACCTAGCAGAGATTATATGTAGTGTCATTCTGGAAGTGCTAGTGTCTTTCATCGTGTGCAGATGATCCTTCAATGGGCAATGACCTTAAAATTACACAAAATAGTGTCATTTGTTCAGTATTAGATAGAAGAACGTTCTTGTTGCGCTTTGGCGAGATGGATTTCCTTTCGCTTTTAATTTCATTTTTTAGTTATACCCAAGACTCCCAAATATGTGGAAAAACTGTGGATTTTTTTCCGTTTTTAAACTTGAGTTGTGTGGGAAAACTCTGGATTCTCTAGCTATTAGCAACATAGAACCATATTAAGCATTAACCATAGGAAAAACTTCGAGTTTTCTCTAGCAACGAGAAAACCACATTAAGCATGAATTATAAGAAAAACTGTGGAGCTTATTCTAGCAAGAAAGCACCATATTAAGCATGAACTGAAGGAAAAACTGTGGAGCTTACTTTAGCAACGAAGAACCACATTAAGCATGAACTTAGGAAAAACTGTGGAGCTTACTATAGCAACGAAGAACCATATTAAGCATGAACTGTAGGAAAAACTGTAGCGCTTACTCTAGCAACGAAGAACCATATTAAGCATGAACTGTAGGAAAAACTGTGGAGCTTACTCTAGCAACGAAGAACCATATTAAGCATGAACTGTAGGAAAAACTGTGGAGCTTATTCTAGCAACGAAGAACCATATTAAGCATGATTTGTAAGAAAAGCTGTGGAGCTTACTCTATCAACGAAGAACCATATTAAACATGATTTGTAAGAAAAACTGTGGACCTTATTCTAGCAACAAAGAACCATATTAAGCATAAACTGTAGGAAAAACTGTGAAGCTTACTCATATATGAACTTATTTCACATAGTTTAAACCAAGGCCTTCAGATGTGGAGTTATTTCATATAGTTTAGAGCATGGTCTTATTTCATATAGTTTGGACCATGGTCCTATTTTATATAGTTTAGAGCGTGGTCTTTTTTCAAATAGTTTAGAGCAATATCAAATTTCAGATAGTTTAGAGCTTGGTCTTCAGACATGGACGTATTTCATATAGTTTAGAGCATGGTCTTATTTCATATAGTTTAGAGCATGGTTTTCAAACATGGACTTATTTCATATAGTTTAGACAATGGTCTTATTTCATATAGTTTAGAGCTTAGTATTCAGATATCGACTTATTTCATATAGTTTAGAGCACAGACTTCAAACATTGACTTATTTCATATGGTTTAGAACAAGATCTTCAGAAATCGACTTATTTCATATGGTTTAGAGCATGGTCTTCAGACATGGATTTATTTCTTATAGTTTAGAGCATGATCTTCAAAAATGGACTTATTTCATATAGTTTAGAACATGGTCTTCAGATATCGACTTATTTCATATAGTTTAGAGCACAGACTTCAAACATAGACGTATTTCATATAGTTTAGAACAAGATCTTCAGAAATTGATTTATTTCATATAATTTAGAGCAAGATCTTCAGAAATCGACTTTTTCATGTAGTTTAGAGCACTGCCTTCAGACATGGACTTTTTTGGGTCCGTAAACTTAAATGCTAAAATGATATAGAACATGAAACTGGACACAAAGAGAGAGAGAAAGAGGAAGGGAGAGGGAGAGAGAGTTTTGAGAGAGAGAGAGAGAGAGAGAAAGAGAGGGAGAGAAAGGGAGAGAAAGAGAGAGAGAAAGAGAGGGAGAGAAAGGGAGAGAAAGAGAGGGGGGGAATTATTATCTGGTTTTATATCTCCGAGTTGTGGCCCCAGCCGGAAGTACCTGAGACAGGAGGGAGAGGAATGGAGGAGATTAAACCCCGACCTTTCTGTACTCCTCCATAATTTTAACCACTTCCACCAAGAGTAAGGGGGAAAACAAAATATAAAAAAAAATCCAGACTGTTTGTTCATAAATGTCGCTTCATGATGGGTTTAATTTGTCTATCCCTCTCCCCCCCCCCCGCCTCACCTACCAAATCTCCCCCCCCCCCTTTTTTAACAAGCCTAGACTTAGCGATTGGTGGATTGGAATGTAGGCCATTGTTAAATCTGCAGACAGGTTGTTATAGCCGACCTCGACCGTGAATGATCTTTGTTAATTTATGGTAGGACTTGGATATGGTTTCTGATTTCCCAATTTCGATAAAGTGACGAACAAAATGGCTCCCGTTCACTTTGTGATGCTGTGACTTAGTCGCAAGAGAGCTGGAGTGAATTTATGAGCGATTGTGTGATTGTGAATGTTTACATGTGTGTGTGTGTGTGTGTGTGAATGTTTACATGGGGGTATAGATGTGTGAATGTTTACATGTGGGTATAGATGTGTGAATGTTTACATGTGGTTATAGATGTGTGAATGTTTGCTTGTGTGCGTATGTGTGTGTGTGAATGTTTACATGAGGGTATAGATGTGTGAATGTTTACATGTGGGTATAGATGTGTAAATGTTTACATGTGGGTATAGATGTGTGACTGTGCATGTTAGTGTATGTGTGCGTGCGGGAGTGTGTGAGTGCGTGTGTGGTCGTACGTGTGTGTTTGTGTGATTGTGCTTGTAAGCTAATATGTATGTGTGTGTGAGAAAAAGTGCGCGCGAGAGTGCGTATGAGTGTGTGAATGCGTGGGTGTGTGCGATTGCTTGTTTATGTGTGACTGTGTGTGTGTGTGATTATGTGTGATTGTGTGCGCGCGTGTGTATGAGTACATATATATGCAAATGTGTGTGTTTGTGTCGGTTATGTCAATTATGTTATGTGATTTATAACGTCTATGCTCACGTTCATAAGAAAGAACATGTTGTAGAAATGCAGATGAAGCCGCTGACATCAATTATTGATGAGAGACGATGGCGTTGGTTGGGACATGTGCTCCGGATGACTGATGAATCCTTACCAAAACTAGCACTAAGATGGACACCACTGGGGAACAGAAGTAAGGGTAGACTAAAGGAGACATGGAGAAGAACACCAGAGAGGATGTTGAGCTACAGAGGGCTCACCTGGACAAAAGCGGGGTTGAAAAAAAAAAGGCAAAGGACAGGCGTTTCTGTGAAAACCTTGCGGAAACCACATGTGCTTTGGGCACTTCAATTTCAGAGACTGATTGATTGATTGATTGATCTTTATTTCAAAAGGGTTAAGAATTGGGCACGCAGGCCCGTCTGACATTCTGCCCGTTATCATACATCTTTCAGTCTATTCCAGACATTCTACAAATATGCTGTTCATATAACAAACGTAACTAACATTGAAGCTGAGAGACATAAAATAAAATATAACATTTACATTTCGCTCTTAAACATTCACTCAGTACAGAAGTAACTACATACATTATAATTGACTATCTACTAAACAAAATTTTCGGGACTATTCAGAAAACAATTAATTGTATTCGGTGTCTGTAAGAGCAGTTTAAGATGACTTTTAAGTTTTATAATTCATGGAGGCATGTAGTCGACATCAAATAGATATTGGGAAAGCTTGTAGTTGTAGAAAGGAGTATAATTTATATTTTTTATATAGGATGGGAGGGTATTCCAAAGATGAGCAGCAGAATAACTAAAGCTTTTCTTGTAAAGATCAAGTCTAGGTTTTGGAAGACATATGTTGTTCAAGCGTTGGCTGCACTTTGGGCTAAATTTAAACATTTTCCATAGATAAGGCGGGGCATGCCGTGAAAGAATTTGATGTACTAACTTGGCTTTGTTGAAGAGGAACCTGTTCTTAAGAGATAGTATTTTGATACGTTTGTGATGGTTAGTTGTTTGTGCTTGATCTTTGTCACTAATAAGCTTTACTGCTCGCTTTTGGAGTGAGCAAAGCCTCTTTGTATTTGACACTGAGCAACCATCCCAAACTGTTGAGCAATAGTCTAAATGTGTTTGTATAAGAGATATGTAGTATGTCTTCCTAGTGTCTTGATCGATGAAGTGCTTAATTTTAGCTAATTGGTATACTTTTTGTGCGATGAGTTTTGTTAGACATTGCACATGAGAGTTCCAGGTCAGATGTTGGTCAATAATAAGACCTAGTGTTTTGTGCACGCTAACGTTTTCTATCTGTGATGTTTCTGTTTCCTGAAACCTGTAACAAAAATTAAGTATAAGTATGACAATACCAGGGCGTCTAGGTGGCGAACTGGTCAGTGCACTTGTCTCTCATGGCGAAGGTCGAGGGTTCGAAACGCTCCAGTCACCCAGGTGCAGAAATGGGTGGCCCGACTTCTTCTGGAGCCGGGGAAGGAAAGGCGGCCAGGCGTGATACTGACCACATCAGCCTCTAGTGTGCTGACAGGTCAAGGAAAATATGGGCACTAACTCTATATCCCCTATGTGCCTCAAAGGTACGACAGCGTTACCTTTATCTTTATTAAAATATCAAGGGCAGAGATCTATGGAGAAAAATGATCGCCAAAATCTACCAGAACGGCACCTGATTGATGATGATGATGATGATGATGATGATGACGACGACGACTACGATGATGATGATGACGACGACGACTACGATGATGATGAAGATGATGATGATGACTGACGGCGAATAGTCTTAATTATCAGAAGGTGGGAGTCGAACTGAGTCCTTAGGGAAAAAGATGCTGCAAATCCTTCTAATAAGTTTCCTTTCTTCCTTTCCTCCTCGCCTTCTTTATCCCTGCCTGGGCCTTTTTTTATATCCATGTACAGTCCATCCTTTTTTTTTAACCTGTGCTTCAAGACTCCTTGGCCAGGTGTTTCTATGTCTTCCTTGTTTCCTCTTATCCTGGAGATTCCAGGTGAGAGCCTGTCTGATTATTTTAGTGCTAGGCTTTCGAAGTGTATGTCCTGTCTTTCTCCAGTGTCTTTTCATTATCATTGCTTTCACTGTGGGTTTTGTTCGTTTTCTGCCATAGCTCTTCATTATCTGCCCATCTAATCTGAAAGATCTTCCCGAAGTAGGTGTTAACAGAGGTCTACAGGCTCTTGGCACTTTTGGCTGATGCTGTCCATGTTATCTGATTCATATAACAAGACTGATATGGCATTTGTGTTGAGCAGTCTAAGTTTTGGTGTTAAGAACATTCCCTTCTCCTTCCATATGTTTCTCAACCTGTAGAAATGGTACTCTAGCCTTCCCAAATCTTGGTGTAATATCTGCTTCTGTAAACCACCCTATCGAAAGAAAGGGGGTACATTACCACAGACAGACACCAGCATATCATTTGAGGAGGCCAAAAATATCTCAGCTACAAGAGCAAATGAGAGAAAAGAGCCATCCAGACCATCAAAGAAATGATGCGTGCTACCAGGTAAGACATAAAAGAAATGACAACTGAGTTAAAACTGGTTCTAGTAATGAAAATATATAGGTGAAAAGAGGTGGCACAGAATACTGTACCATACACCGATCTATTTTCATTACTAGCAGCTAAACGGAGAAGAGCAAGTTATCTTGAGGCTACGTACCGGACGCAACAGGCTAAGACACCGTCTGTACAACAAAACTCAAGATAGGACCAGCTGAGGGATGTGCAACTGGCACCAGTGAGATTGCAGCAGACCACGTAGTGCCCCAGTATATTAGCAACGGAGAAGACGAACGTGGTCAACCTCTACGCAAGTCCAAAATAAACTGCATGGGGATATCCGTGTGCTCCTCCAGGTGAACTACGTAAAAGTTGACGACTGAAAATAGACGAAGAAGAAGAAGAAAACAAGAAGAATCGCCCTCTCTGCCTATAATACTGCAGAGATGTGTCTGAGTTTTAATACCAAGACCAAACTGTTTGCAAGCACAGCAGTGTAGACGAGGACGCTGTGAAGTACGCAACTGAGAATGTAAATTTTCAAGAAAAGGAAAGCAATGTAGAAAACAGGAAACCAATGAGTAAAACAGGAAAGCAATGTAGAAAACAGGAAAGCAATGTAGAAAACAGGAAATCAATTTAGAAAACGGGAAAGCAATTTAGAAAACAAGAAACCAATGTAGAAAACAAAGAAAGCAATGAATAAAACAGGAAAGCAATGGCAACAAAGAAATGCGAAGAATATACCTAAGAAAAAAAAAGCTGAAAAGACAAGGAAGAGTGGATACGTTTTTGACGGTTCTAGCGATGACAGAACCCGAAAAGATTTACAGTCGAACCCCCCCCCCCCCGCCTCCTTTTTTTCTACAGCAACAACCCCCCCCCCCCCCCCTTCTTTTCCAAATCTCGTCCATGGCAATGCCGCGCATGCATCCCGCTTTGAACCAAAAAAAAAATTGAATCAGTAACTATTTTCAGTCCATACCACATCCTTTGTCAATCTGAACAATTTCAGATTTTTTTTTTTTGAAAGCGCCGCCTCTTAGAGATTGTTTGGGGTTTTCCCTTTCATGTTATTTGAAAGGCACCGGGGGGGGGGGGAAGGTGAGGTTAGCCAAGCGGGGAGAAGAGCATCATGCTCAGTTTGGCAACCCTCCTTTGTGCAACCCAGAGAAGATTTGGATAAAATTATGGCTTGAACACTCTTCTGTGGTGGGAAAATCGCTATGATTTATTTAAGTGAAGTAGTTTATGAATATTTTAAAATATAAACGATTAAAAATCGCATTTTTATTTACGAAACAACGTTTTCAGTTTAGAAAGCTACAAGTTAAATTATCTTTATTTATCGGTGTATAGCTGGCCATGCCGACTGTTTTTGCTTATAAAGAGCTTGCGAGAATAAAACTTCTATTACCGAGAACAGATTACCGAGACATATTTTTGTGTGTCTTAGAAGGCAGCGGGCAAAAATTATCACACTCCAGCTTTGATACAGGCCCCATAGTATTTCTCACGGGTGTAAGATGAGCACTGGAAGCTCTTCAGTGCAACAAACTACCAGACCTTGCGGGCACCTTATCAGGAGCTACCTCATAACACAGTCACCATGTAGTAGATTCTATTCCACTGTGGGGTACCAATGAGAAAGCTACCTCATAACACAGTCACCATGTAGTAGATTCTATTCCACTGTGGGGTACCAATGAGAAAGCTACCTCATAACACAGTCACCCTGTAGTAGATTCTATTCCACTGTGGGGTACCAATGAGAAAGCTACCTCATAACACAGTCACCATGTAGTAGATTCTATTCCACTGTCGGGTACCAGTGAGAAAGCTACCTCATAACACAGTCACCATGTAGTAGATTCTATTCCACTGTCGGGTACCAGTGAGAAAGCTACCTCATAACACAGTCACCATGTAGTAGATTCTATTCCACTGTGGGGTCCCAATGAGAAAGCAGACCGTCTAGCCAAAGATAGCACAGAAATGGAGCAAGCAGATACACTGATCACTTATAATCAGAAGAAAAACGTGATTAAAAACATACAGGACGCCACAAACACCACCACATGAAGACCACCACATGAAGACTATCACATGAAGACCACAACATGAAGACTATCACATGAAGACCACCACATGAAGACTACCACATGAAGACCACCACATGAAGACTATCACATGAAGACCACAACATGAAGACTACCACATGAAGACCACCACATGAAGACCACCACATGAAGACCACCACATGAAGACCACCACATGAAGACTACCACATGAAGACCTACCACACGCTAAACCAAAATCAGCAGTTCTTGATTTTCCATCTCAGAATAGGACACAACAAATTTCAAAGTAACAAAGTTTGGAAATTCTCCTCTTTGTACATGTGCCCAGGTGCCTCATATCGTGGAAAATCCTCCCAAACCATCAAATCCTCCCAAACCATCAAATCCTCCCAAACCATCAAATCCTCCAAATCTGCACCAACAATGAGACACTGAGAGGCAGTTGCTACTCCAATGAAACCGGTCATGAAGTTAAGTTGTACGGTTCTATACAGAAAGCAAAACATGACCAAAAATACTCCAGTTTATCCAAGAGCTTCAGATATAGACGTAGAATGCGGACGACGAAGAAGAAGAAGAAGAAGAAGACAGTATGAAAGCAAGGGAATGAAGAAGAATTATCAGAATTACCCGGTAGTTTTGAATCTGCTCCTCTCGTGGCTGACTCTACAAATGTCAGATCATCATCATCATCATCATCATCATGTGCAGTGCCGACTGGCGTTGGCTATTATGCTTCTCCAGAGTATACGATCCTTCATGCAGGCCATCAGCTCAGTTGATCTCCTCTCACACTATCCCATCAGACTGTCCAGTATCATTTCTCTTGGTCTTCCTCTTGATCTTTTTCCTTCTATTTTTCCTGTTATAATATTTTCAATGCCCCCCTCTTTTCATTGCATGTCCTCTGAAAGTACATTGTCTCTCTCTTATCTTTTTGACAAGTACATTGTCTCTCTCTTATCTTTTTGACAAGATTTTTTTGTCTATTATATGTGGCATATTCTGTTCCTAATTTCTGTTCTGCATTTCCCATCTGAAGTTATTACTGCTCCACGGTATTTGAATTTCTGCACCTGCTTTAGAATAGTTCCGTTTGATTTTATACTGCATGTTGGTGGATTCTGTTTCTTAGATATAACCATAGTCTCTGTCTCTTTGATGTTCAAAGTAAGGCCTTTCTGTTCACTTTCTTTGGCGACTTTATCCAAGAGATTTTGCAGGTCTTGTTGGTTCTCAGCTATCAGTACTGTGTCGTCAGCATACCGAAGGCTGTTAATATTGTATCCTCCAATTTTTATGCCTGGTTCAGTGATGATCGTTCTTAGAATATTCTCGCTGTACAGAGAAAAAAGGTCTGGAGATAGTACACATCCTTGTCGCACCCCTTGTTTTATAGGTTGATATTTTCCAGTTCTATTTTCAACTCGAATTGCTGCTTCTTGCTGCCAGTATAGATGTTTTACAATCCTCAGGTCTTTGCCGTCTGTATTGATGTCCTCAAACATTTTAATAATTTCTGAATAAGCATAATTGTTCTTGGGAGCTACAACAGTGGTTTCCCGTTGCCTTCTGCCGGTTTGTGTACGGACCTTCCGCTAGCCTTTGGACTCCCTGTCCTACCCGCAAGTCGGCCACAGTAACAGGACATAATGTTTGTGCTGCAAGAACTGGTTTCTTCCTTGTGGGTCTTCTCATTTCAAGTCTGGCCCTCCTTGACTGCTTAGCTTGATGTTACAGCCGTAATTGCTCTTGATGTTACAGCCTTACGCATAATTGCTCTTGATGTTGCAGCCTTACTCATAGTTGCTCTTGATGTTGCAGCCGTACGCATAGTTGCTCTAAACGTGACACTGTCTTTCGTAACTTCTTCCCAGGCTTCGTGGTTGAGAGAACAAAACATTATTGCACTGACGACTTAGCTTTATATCTCACCTGTGTATCTCACCTTTGGTCTAATATGTAAACTTTTTGCATCCACAAGATCGCCATGTAAAACAAATAGTACTAATAATAGTTATGTGGAGATAAAGTATTTGCACGTTTTATGAGGGATAATGAGAATTTGAGCAGTAAAATAATCAAATACAGTAAAACCAATCAGCTGGAAGTCCATTGCTGGGAATTCTACTCTGCCTCCTTATAAAAAATGGGTACCTAACATAATATGTGAATATTAGAGAAGATGTAGACAAAGAATATTATGATGTCATAATAATTGGAGGTTATGAAATACTGGAGATTAGATATGCTGATGACAAAGTATTACTGTCCACAACACAAAAATGAATGGAAAAACTAATTATGTCAGTCCTTAAGAACAGTAAAGAGCAAAACCTCTATCTTAAAGCGAAGAAAACTGAATTGATGACAACTGACAAAACAAACAAAGCAGCTGATATATGTATCAATGAAGAAAAACTGGAAGAAGTGGAGAGTTTTGAATATCCTGGATCACTGATAACAAATAATGGAGATACAATGAAGGGAATTAAAGAGAGGACATCTATCGCTCTTCAGAAAGTAAAACAACTAAAGAATCTGCTGAGAGAAATAGACAGAACTACAAAATTAAGATTTTTAATGGCATGCATCTTTCCTATCGCAACATATGCCTGTGAGACCTGTACACTTAACAAAACAGCTGAGAAACACATAAATGCCTTTGAATATAAATGTTACAGAAAAGTTCTTCAAATATCATGGACACAAAAAAGAACAAATATATCCATATTCTCTCTCTCTGAACCTTAAGTGCCCAGGGCACATGGGGCTTCCGCAAGGGTTTTCCACAAATGCCTGTCTTTCGCCTTTTTTTCTGCTCTTGCCCAGGTGAGCCCTCTATTGCTCAACATCCTTTCTGTTGTTCTTCTCCATGTCTCTTTTGGTCTACCCTTACTTCTGCTCCCCTGTGGTGTCCATCTTAGTGCTATTTTTGGTAGTGAGTTGTCAGTCATTCGGAGCACATGTCCCAACCATCGCCAGCGTCTTTCCTCAATAATTGTTGTCAGTGGTTTCATCTGCATTTCTGCCAATAAGATGTTATTTCTTATGGTGTTTGGCCAAAATATTTTTTTAATTCTACGTAAACATTTAGTCTGGAAAGAATTCAACTTGTTTTCTATATATCCATATTACAAGAACTTAATTTTGAAGAAGGCTGGCTAGTAAAGAGGATTAAAGAGAGAAAACTTAAATATTTTGGACACATTAAACATCATGATAATCTAGAGAAGACCGTCTTGGAAGGGTACATAATAGGAAAAAGAAAGAGAGGAAACCAAAGCGAAGATGGCTGCAAGACATCGTTGATGATCTGCAAATGGATGCTTCAGCAGCAGGGCATCTTGCTCACAACCGAGAGGCCTACAGGAGTGCTGTTAGGGAGGCAAAGTTCCGCAAGGAACATGCAAATGAATGAATGAATGAACATAATATGTTAGGGAAAACTGTTTCTAAATCAGAAAACGCTTCTCCGTTCAATGGAGAGATCCATCTGACTAACACACTGACTCTTGTCTGTGAATGGAATGTATAAAAAAAAGATACTCACCTGAAAATCAATCACGTGGATATGGGACTGTGAACGAGACGATGACAGGTGAACATAAAAAACAGCATCTAATAAAAAATTGAAACATTCATGGTTAAAAAAAATAAACGAACAAGAAACAGCATTCACAATGGATAAATAACATCAAGATATGGCACAGAGAAAACCTTGCTCACGTTACAATCGCGGCACAAGGCAGCAACGATGTAGGGATTTCAGTCGAGCTCCACCTGCGAAGATGGTGCAGAGTAGTGACTGCATGCATACAATTGTTTTAATGAGAGCTGTGTGTCTATTATTAGTTACTGGTTTGGACACAAGCCATGTTTTAACGCTGAGGCAAATCATCGACCCATAGCTGATATGCTAGTGTCAGGGTTAGCGAACCATGGCTGACCAAGACTCTGTCCCACCTCTTCGTGGTACCCCAGTAACAGGCCTAGCCGGACAGGGATCGCCATAGTCCCCACGGTGGTGGAGTCTGCTAAAGAAGCATTGCACACCCCATGCTCTTTAGCTGTACTCCGAGACTGAAAAGATAGCCACCATAACCCCGCCCCCCCCCCACGCCGATACGATGCTGCGCCCCAACATCTTCACAGCATCGGCTGCAAAAAACACCAGCTCATAGTTACAGGGAGATGGAAGACAAGACAACGAAAATGTTACCATAAGAAAGGCAACAGAAACTAAAGATTCATGGCTTGATTGTGAGCGAATCGTCCTCATAACAAAGTCCGCGGTTCGAGTCACGGTAATGCTCTTACTCTTTTTCTTTGCCTGGCGTGTTAAGCGTCTTGTATTTGTCGTGGCTAACTATACAACACTGTGATCTATCACTTCACTGCAAACAACAGAGAGGGAGAGAGAGAAGAGAGAGAGGAGAGAGAGACCTCATAAGTTTGTCCACACTATGAAGATTTGATTTACTCTCAGTGAACACACACACACACACACAACCACACAAAGGTTGCAAACAGGTAAAACTTGTCCCAAACTTGGTATTTTCGGCCAGGTCTCTACATCCGCTCCAAGAGTCCACCTTCTCTTTAACTTTTGACCTAGAAAACGCGCTGGAAATTCCCGAGAGGTGCTCTGCCTTAAAGTAGGGCAAGAATGTTTGGGAAATGCTAAGTGCCTTGGCTCTATATTAATTCTCTCCCCCCCCCCCCCCAACCTCTCTTGTCCAAGTTGCTGGGATTTGCTTATTAAGCACGTCTCGTCGACTTACAAGTGTCAGACTTCAGCCTTCCTTTTTGACAAGCGACCCAGAAGGTGCACCAAAGCGTTTCTGTGACACAGGTAAACTTTTTTCTCTTTCTACCAGCAGTTAACGCTGTTTCAGTGCAGGCACAAAGTACTTCTGTGTTTAGGATGTCGTAAATGTCTGAGTGTGTACGTAGACAGTGGTTCTTGCAATGTACCGCCTTTCCAGTCTGAGAACCGCTGTAGGCTGCACATTACAAATGGAACAATAAATAGAATCCAGATGATGCTGAGTTCTTTTTTCCCCTTGAGTCGATCCGTTTGCTGGTCTGTGGGTCCCACAAATGTTTCCTTGGACCATCTGGGGTTCCGTGGATCCTTCTTCGGTGTTCGCTCAAACATCGACGCCAGTCCCTCTCACAAATGCGGGCAGTTCGTCTCAGGTTTTCAGCATCACTGCAGAGCATCGCTTTTAGGGGGGGGGGGGGCTGGGGTCTGGCTACGGCCTTTGCCTAAGAAGGCTGTGTAGGTGGCAGCTTTGGAGGATGTGATGTGGAGTCTGTTGTTCTGTACTGCAGGCACATGGTTCTGTTGTGCCAATTTTCAGCTGCTGGTGTAAATGGTGTCTCAGCCTGCAGTTGAAAGATCACCACTTGGTCATTTCTTGAGAGTTTGTTTTGTCCGTTTCATTTTATAAATGGTTTCTAGTCCGTTTTTTTCCCCTGCTCTTATGTTGTGCATCTATCAGTCTGTTGCATTCTTCCATCCTCTTTTGCCAGTCTGTCTCCCTCTTCAGTTCCTTGGATGCTGCTGTGTGCGGGTATCCAGTGTATGACTGCTTTAGGGCTTCTATCAGACAGCCCAGGTCTTTATTCTTTTGGTGTTTCAGTGCTTGTACTAAGGACTGTGAATCTGTGAAAAATACTGTTTCCATCTCAGCGTGGCTTTTGTGATCTTTTTTTTTTTTATTGCTGCAGGTTTTATTGCTTCTGCCTCTGCTATGTAGTTATTGGAGAAGGCACCTGTTGGTATCCATGGATCTTTGTTTAAGAACCACTGACATAGTCTCCTACTGGCACGCAAACTGGCACAGGCGATATTATCCACCACAACTTCCTGTCCTTTGTGCTCTGTATGAGATTTGTTGTTCGTTTTCTCCCACTAGCTGCTATGTTTATTCACATTTTTATATCGCTCTCTGTCACTCATGTCACAGATTACAACTATTTCTTCCTTTGTACCATATTTCTATCTCATCATCAGAAGAGAGACTCACAAACAATGCCAAGACAGCGAAAGATAATGAACAAATATAACAGGGGTCATAAGCATGCCAGTGGCTCAGTAGAAACAATGATAACATGAAAACAGAACACTGTGGAGCAGAATAATATGCTGAACTGTCAACAAGAAACAACAGGGAGGAAACCGAAATACTGGAAGCAGAAATACTGAAATACTTCTTGATGTTTTCAATAATTCTGAAGAAATGACTACCCAGAGACATTCAGTAAAGAATCGACAGTACAATTAATTAACTGCGTGTAGTCATATCATTTAGTTATATTTAGAAGAGGCGGCCTGATTGGCCGAGTAGTTAGACGCTCGGTCCACTTATTCAGTGGTGCCGGATTCAAGACCCAACAGTAGGGGGGATTTTTCCTTCCAGTACTCACCAGAAAGGCCCAGGGGTCCACCCAGCCTCTGAGAATGGGTACCCGAGATATCTTGGAAGGTAAATGCGGCCAGACGTGATACTGACTACATCAGACTTTCATGTGCTGAAGGTCTTGGAAATACGGGCCTAACACCGTATCCCCAGTATGTCCTAATGACCTGGAAATGGTTTACCTTTATGTTAGAAGAGAATAAAAGTAGTCCAATATATTCAAAAACACTTCGTATGTTGAGTGTTCTGACAGCAACCCAGTATTTATACGAATCGTTTCCTGTTTTCGGAAAGCAGACTAGCCTTCATTACAAAGATTACTTTGCCCGTTGTGAAAGTTGGTTTTTAACAAGCCCTACTCCGTTGATTTCGTTTCTATGGTTACGCTTATGAGCATTTCTCTTACATTCTTCTGACATTATTCTTTCACATTCTCTCCCCTGAGATTTACATCAGAAATACGCTCTTTAAACATGCAGACTCCTTGCTTGTGCTTGTACGAACTCCCTGTAACTGCGAGATGGTGTTCTATGCAGCCGATGCTGTAGAGGTGTTGAGGCACAGCATCGTATCAGCGTGGGGGCGGGTTATGGCGGCTATTTTTCCAGTCCCGGAGTACAGCTAAAAAGCAGGGTGCATGCAATGTTTCTTTAGCAGACTCCACCACCATGGGGACTATGGCGATCCCTGCCCCGTTAGCCAGGCTAGGCCTGTTACTGAGGGTACCACGGAGAGGTGGGGCAGGGTCTTGGTCAGCTGTGGTTCGCTAACCCTGACGCTGGCATATCAGCTATGAGTCGCTGATTGCCTCATCGGACAGCGTCTTAGGTCCCCCACACAGACTCCTGAATGTACACTTGATACAGATGAAACACTGCACATAACAACTACAAGACGCAGTAGATGAACAGATGGACCAGCCACCCAACTGACAGATCTCTGTATGCACACCTAGCTAAGCCCAACCCTTGAGGTCACATCAAGTGCACATGTCGTAGAGATCAATGCAAAAAAATATAGAGATCGATGCACAATCTTCAGGTTGTAAACAGGAAACATTACTTCAATAAACACTTACATAGAGTGACCGAAACTGCATGCACTGTTAACAGACAAAAGAAGAAACTGTTTAACACCTCTTGCTGGACTGCAGCGCACTGAAATCTCTTCGAAATAATCTGATACCGCAAAACCTATTTCTTAATGCGAAGAAAACTAAACTGATGACATCTGACAAAACAAACAAGGCAGCTGAAATATGTATCAATGAGGAAAAACTGGAAGAAGTGGAGAGTTTTGAATATCTTGGATCACTGCTAACTAATAATGGAGATACAATGAGGTAAATTAAAAGGAGGACATCTATTGCTCTTCAGAAAGTAAAACAACTAAAGAATCTGTGGAGAGGAACAGACAGAACTACAAAAATAAGATTTTGAAGGTCATGCATATTTTCCATCGCAATATATGCCTGTGAGACCTGGACACTTAACAAAACAGCTGAGAAACACATAAATGCCTTTGAATATAAATGTTACAGAAGAGTTCTTCAAATATCATGGACACAAAAAGAACAAATATATCCATATTATAAGAATTTAATATTGAAGAAGGCTGGCTAGTAAAGAGGATTAAACAGAGAAAACTTAAATATTTTGGACACATTAAACGTCATGATAGTCTAGAGAAGACAGTCTTGGGAGGGTACATAATGGGGAAAAGAACGAGAGGAAGACCAAAGCGAAGATGGCTGCAAGACATCGTTGATGATCTGCAAATGGAAGCATCAGCAGCAGGCCATCTTGCTCACAACCAAGAGGCCTACAGGAGTTCTGGTAGGGAGGCAAACTTCCGCAAGGGACACGCAAATGAATGAGTGAATGAATGAATGAATTTGATACCAACAAACTCCTCCGTCATCGACATTCTGTACGGAGATATAGAGCAACATAAAAAGATTTATACATTTCATTATCTGGCACAAGGGAAAAATAGTGAAAATTCGTAAATCTGGGAGTTCGGAAAAGTAAACGTCAGAGCGATACAAACGAAATGGTACGACCTCATAACCAAATTGACAATACATTGGCGAGAAACAGCAAGAAAAGGCCAATCATAGATGCAAAGCATTACTCAACCTGAGCTCATGTACCGACCATAAAGTAGTAGTAGCTTGTATTGGAATAAACAGGAAAAGCCATAACAGAACTTAGAAGAATAAGAGAGAAGAAATAATAGTAGTAACAATATCGGCACTTTTCATCTGAGAAGAGAGTTCTGAAAAATGCGAAAAGATTTACATCGTTTATCCACGTACCAGGATTACTCTGTTGTCTGTGATCTATAGTACAGTAATCTAGTCTGTGATCTATAGTACAGTAATCTAGTATGTGATCTACAGTACAGTAATCTAGTCTGTGATCTGCAATACATTCATCTTGTCTGTGATCTACAGTACAATCAACAACATCATGGTCTGGTCTTTTATTTCGTGATCCAAATTACGGTCGTGTGATCTTCCATCCATCCTCTGACTGAACTTTTTGCTGATCACAAAAGCAAGATCGTCCAGACAAAGAGCCAAGAGATTCTCTGAGACATTCTCATTAATGCTCAATAGCCTTGGAAATATCTCGTCCACATGGGACTCTTTTCAACGGATTACTTTCAAAGCGTACAGGGCGGTTTCCGACTTCTCCCTACAAAAGTTCTAGCATAATTTTTAAATATAATTATGATGCAGAATGTTAAATAGATAAGGTTTATTGATGATTATGGAAATCCTGCACTTTGAAGATCTTTTGTCCCGTATTCTAAGTCCAGTTATAGACTTATCTGGCGCACAATCAAAATTATATTATGCCCAGGACTGGCCGTGGTGTGCCAGGGCAGACTGAGAACAGCACAGACCATGTAGACAGACTGGTCAGAACGTGTCTCAGATCATAGCATTAGACCATGTAGACAGACTGGTCAGAACGTGTCTCAGATCATAGCATTAGACCATGTAGACAGACTGGTCAGAACGTGTCTCAGATCATAGCATTAGACCATGTAGACAGACTGGTCAGAACGTGTCTCAGATCATAGCATTAGACCATGTAGACAGACTGATCAGAACGTGTCTCAGATCATAGCATTAGACCATGTAGACAGACTTATCAGAACGTGTCTCAGATCACAGCATTAGACCATGTAGACAGACTGGTCAGAACGTGTCTCAAATCATAGCATTAGACCATGTAGACAAACATTTCAGAATGTGTCTCAGATCATAACATTAGACCACGTAGACAGACTGGTCAGTACGTGTCTCAGATCATAGCATTAGACCATGTAGACAAACTGATCAGAATGTGTCTCAGATCATAGCATTAGACCACGTAGACAGACTGGTCAGTACGTGTCTCAGATCATAGCATTAGACCACGTAGACAGGCTTGTCAGAACGTGTTTCAGACCATGGTTAGATGATGACCTGTCTTCGCTTGCAAAGTTCTGCTCCTTGCAGTCGACACAAACTGCTGCTGTAAGTCCTGAACATTTAAAACAAAACCGCAAGTCGCTGAGTCGGGCAGGACGTGGTTATATTGACCTGCCCTCTAATTCCCAGATAGTTATAGAAAACCAGATTTCTTATCACCATAAGAAATAACATCTTGTTGGCAGAAATACAGATGAAGCCACTGACAGCAATTATTGAGGAAAGACGCTGGCGATGGTTGGGACATGTGCTCCGAATGACAGACAACTCACTACCAAAAATAGCACTAAAATGGACACCACAGAGGAACAGAAGTAAGGGTAGACAACCAAAAGAGACATGGAGAAGAACAACAGAAAGGATGTTGAGCAATAGAGGGCTCACCTGGGCAAGAGCAGGAAAAAAGGCAAAGGACAGCCATTTATGGAAAACCCTTGCGGAAGCTCCATGTGCCCTGGGCATTTAAGATTCAGAGAGAGAGAGAGAGAGAAAGAGAGAGAGAGAGATTTCTTATCAGGCTCCATCGCCCCCTGGGAACACGTCGACCGCCTGATCCGTGAGCTACTCCACTTGAATGTAAAAGCCACTTTTAAGACCAACGTAACGAGGCTGGTCTGGGTTGTGATTTTCTGTGGTTTCTTGGCTAAATGGGACGTACTAAAAGCCCACCACAGCCTATTTTGTTGTAGTATGGATGTTCAAGGGCAGATAATCCACATTTGTAGACATTAAATAAGTCCATTCTCTACATATCACACAGATTCGGTGGTTCCTAATTAACAAAAGTCCAGGGACCCCCTGTTGTTTCAAACTCCAGGCTATGGGCCCCCATTTTTTTGGAAAAGTGTCCTACCTGTATGGTAGGCATGTGCTTCAAATGTAGACTTTTTTTTTCTGAAAACGTGAAAGTTGCGAATTCCCTGGACAGCAAAAATAACTAATGAAGAATGTATTGGAAGAGCTGGAGAGACCAAAAAATCTTGTCAAAAAGATAAGAGAGAGACAATGCACTTTCATAGGACATGCAATGAGAAGAGGGGGCATTGAAAATATTATAACAACAGGAAAAATAGAAGGAAGAAGATCAAGAGGAAGACCAAGAGAAATGATACTGGACAGTCTGACGGGATGGTGTGAGAGGAGATCACCAACTGAGCTGATGGCCTTAAGGAGTTCATTTTCTATTGTCAGGAAGACTGGTCGATGGTCGCTATCTCCAAGTTGTTTTCCAACTTTGCGTGTAATGTTCCACTTCAGATCTGGAGAGTGGAATGCCAGATCTGGTGTTGAGGTTGTATGCCAAGCCCTTGAGTAAAATGTTGGGAGATCCATTGGGTGGTTGATTAGGAAAAGTCCATTATCATCCTGCCAGCTCTCAACTTCCTCTCCTCTCTTGTCTATGTGGTCATAGCCCCAGCTCTGGGAATGACTGTTAAAATCACCACAGACCATCAGTACCTTTATTTACGCATACAGACTTCACGGTATCAGATAATATAACGCAGTAACCAACCAGTAATAATGCAATATTAAGGGCAATAACTCTGATCATAGTACTCCTTATTATCAGGCGGTTTCCTGCATTGAAACCCAGAACATAGAAATGGCATTTCCTTTCTAATCCTACTTTATAAGAAAGGTTTCTAGATTAAATATTTGGCAGTTCAGAGAGTTAAGGTGCTCAGGGGGAAGATTAATTTCCATGTAATCCACTCGGTGAAGTGTAAATAGAGTCCAGAAATTGTGAATGAAAACTATGTCACTTTCCTGTAGCGAAAAATGGTCTATTTAAACCAGTGTATCCCAACGTGGGGCGTACACCCCATAGGGGGACAATATGAATATTGAGGGAGGGAAACAGTTAGAATAAACCGTATTTCCTTGAATAAACGTCCCCGGCGTTTAATTGAGACAAGCGACTATTTCAGACCCGACGTTTAATCAAGGAAATGCGATGTTTACTTGTATTATATTATACTTTTTCAGAACTTGGTCGACTATTATGCTGCTTTTTTTTTTATCAAAGTCTTTGAGGCATTGAGATGGGGCATGATCCAAAAAAGGTTGGGAAACACTGGTTTAGACTATTTTTGAAGGAGCATGGGTTACTGTGAAAGAGGAAAGGCATGTTTTACAGAAGCTAGCCTATCAGGGACTGGTCAGGACCTAGTTCTACTTCCTCATGGTGCTTGTACATTGTAGCATGGCGATGTGCTGGTTAAAGCTGGTTAACGACGTAGAGTGCTCTTCATTATGGTGGAGCCTGCTAAGAAAAAAAGCTTACTGATTAAAGTCTGGATGGTCTGGGAAGTCAGTTTAAAACCACTGCCCCGAGTCTCCCTGGGAACAGCTGTGTTAAGAGCACGCTTATCTTAACATAGTCTTTGTGAGACAGGGAACATAGATCTGTTTGCTTAAAAAAAAAGACCTACTGTAGTCCAGAAACCTGTAGCAATCAACATTAATTGTAATTTTTGTTAAATGTAACATCAGGTTGGTGGACAGGTGGGGACATGTGGATTGCCGGTGGGGATGAGGAAAATCTGGTGTGAAACCAATGAATCCAGGACGTGACAAACCTAAGGGTCTTTACAACAATGGCTATCAGAATGATACAAAACCGAGCCAGCAGACTATAGGTGGCGAGGAATGGATATCGTTGAAGCACTCATCGGATTCCTCATCCCAAAGTCGGAGTGTCTCTGTGGAACTGTCCCAAAGCCATCCGGCCCGCCAGCATTGCATGCTGGATCTGATATGGAGAAGTGGCTTAAGTACACCCACCAGAGGCTGGAAAACAAAGTTTTGGCCAGGCCAGCCTACACCACTGTCTTCATGGCAGTCCGAGCAAGGCCACAGTTTGTCCTAGCAAGGAAAGGTGCTGAAGTCGGAGGTACCCAGCCAAAAGGCGCATCGCAAAAATCAGGGTACTACGCATTATCGCTAATGAAATGTCTCTATCTGCAGTATTCAAACATGGTGCTCGCCCTGTGAAGACTAACCAGGCAGGTGCAGTGCCAGACCCCCTGCCTCGAAAGGGTCCACCCAATGCTACTGGAGGTCCTCCTAGTTCGTCTTGAGGAGCCAGGAAACATAAGAGTAGAGCTACTGGCCAAGAAATACAACAGCAGAAAACTGCCAAAAAGCAAGAAATGCAATGGAGTGCTGAGAGTGTCAGTAGTGTTAGAGACGGCTATAGCAAAAAGGTGGAACTAGAGAGCATACTATTTGCAGAGCACGTAAGTATATGCTGTATAAAGGAGACACTAACCAAAGATGCCGCCTTTAAAAATCAGTGTTTTAGATCAGAGCGACAGAACAAAAGAAAAGGAGGAGTACTCACACTAGTTAAGAATAACATCAGCGCATGTCAGGTGGGAGTGTACATGGAAGGAGCCGAATACCAGAGTATCCATCTAAAAACCAGTAATACAGACTTCCACCTCCTTAACTATTACTGTCCTAATGACCGCCCACTTGCTCTAGAAATAATCCCACATAAAGAGAGATTGATGGTCTGTGGTGATTTTAACAGCCATTCCCAGAGCTGGGGCTATGACCACATAGACAAGAGAGGAGAGGAAGTTGAGAGCTGGCAGGATGATAATGGACTTCTCCTAATCAACCAGCCAATGGATCTCCCAACATTTTACTCAAGGGCTTGGCATACAACCTCAACACCAGATCTGGCATTCCACTCTCCAGACGTGAAGTGGAACATTACACGTGAAGCTGGAAAACAACTTGGAGATAGCGACCATCGACCAGTCTTCCTGACAATAGAAAATGAACTCCTTAACACCAGTAGCCTTCTCCCCAGATGGAACTATAAAAAAGCAAACTGGACAATGTACAGACATCGTACAGGTATCTTGGTTGGACAGGTGTCCATAGAAGGTAAGGATATTAACAGCATAGTGAAGGAATTCAATGCTTGTATCCTTCAGGCCGCTCGTGAAACCATTCCCAGAGGAGCTCGTAGGGACTATAAATCATACTGGTCTAGTGAGCTGGGAAAACTCCATGATGATGTGGAAACTGCTCGAAAGTAAGCAGAAAATATACCATGCCAAGAATAACTCAATAATTACCAACATGCTAAGGCTAAATTTCAGAAAGCCAAGCTGCAAGCCAGACGGGAAAGTTGGAGAGAGAAAAACAGAGTCCCTATACTTTGAAAAGGATGGAAGGAAACTGCGGAAACTAATCAAACAGTTAAACGATGAGAGAACTGGAAGAAGTACAAAGATTACACTAATAGAGGATGGGAAAACCCCACCAGTGGTCCATTTTATGGATCATTGCCTGTCCCAAGTCAGGAAAAAGGGGGAGGGTTGGCTTAAGGCCAGCAACCTTATCCTATAAAAAGAACTTTGCTACAGAAACGCCATAAAGAGACTCGAGAGATATTTCGGCCCTGGGGGAGGACGGGCCTCCAGCTGGAGGAAGCATGAAGCCGGACAGTGAAAGCCAGGGAAATCAGGAAGCTGTCAGACCGACAACCGCCATCTCCACCAGGACCGCCATTATTATAGGATCATGGAACGTTAGAACTATGTTTGAAGCAGGGAAATCAATGCAGGTTGCAGCGGAAATGAGGAAATACAACATCACCATCCTGGGAATCAGCGAAACAAGATGGACTGGAACTGGGAAACAAGGATTAGTACGGGAGAGCTTTTGTTGTACTCAGGACACGAAGAGGACACCGCACCAGACACGTATGGAATGGCCCTGATGCTGTCAAAGACAGCTCAGGGAGCGCTAATTGTATGGGAGGCGCATGGCCCACGGATTATTATAGCCACCTTCAAAACCCAAAAGAGAAGGATAAATATGGATGTCATTCAGTGTTATGCACCAACAAATGAAAGCAGCGATGGTACTAAGGAGGAATTCTATGAGAGGTTGCTGGGTATTGTGCAGAGTCGTCCAGAGCGGAACATGGTTATCGCCATGGGTGATTTCAATGCCAAGATCGGAAGTGACAACAGGGGATACGAAGATATCATGGAGCAGCAAGGATTGGGTGTAATGAATGACAACGGAGAGAGATTTGCTGACTTTTGTGCCACAAGCAATTTGATCATTGGAGGGAGTTTCTTCCATCATAAAAGGATACACAAGGTTACATGGGTTTCTCCGGATCAGGTAACAGAGAATCAGATCGATCATATATGCATTGGGAAGAAATACAGAAGATCTCTTCAGGACGTGAGAGGCAAAAGAGGAGCCGATGTTGCATCAGGCCACCATCTAATTGTGGCCCGATTGAAGTTAAAACTAAAGAGGACTGGGATAGGAGTCAACAGTAGACAACGCCAGAGATACAACACCACAGTTCTAAAAGACAGAACTAAGCAGGAAGAATTTAAGATCGCACTCGCCAATAAGTTTCAGATTCTACAAGCTCTACCAGAAGAAGAGTCAGTTGATAAGAGATGGCAAGGAGTGAAAGAAGCATTTACCTCATCATGTCAAGAAGTGCTTGGCCCCAGGAAGCTGTGCCACAAGGAGTGGATCTCTGCAGAATCCATAAGGAGAATAGAGGAGAGGAAGATGAAAAAAGCAGCACTCAACAATAGCCGCACAAGAGCCAGTAAAATTATTGTACAAGAAGAGTATAGGGAAGCATGTAAGAAAACAAAGAGGAGCATCAGGACAGACAAAAGGAACTACATAGAAACACTGGCAACAGAGGCAGAAGGAGCTGCCCGGCAGGGAAATATACAGGATCTATACTCCACAATTAAGAAGATGACTGGAAATTATAGTGTGCCGATGAGGCCAGTGAAAGACAAGAACGGAAAAACAATACCCAATGACTGGGAACAGAGAGACAGATGGATGCAGCACTTTGAGGAATTGTTGAATAGACCAGCCCCTCATAACCCACCGAATATTGAACCAGCCGATAGAGATCTACGAATAGATTGTGGTATACCAACAAGGGAAGAGGTTGGTAAAGCCATAAAACAGCTGAAGCATGGCAAGGCAGCAGGACCTGATAACATCCCGGCAGAAGCACTGAAAACAGATATTGAGACCAGCGTAGACATTCTTCACCCCCTCTTCAGGAAGATCTGGGAAGAGGAGCAAGTGCCTACAGAGTGGAAAGAAGGTTACCTTGTCAAGCTACCAAAGAAAGGTGACTTGAGCTCCTGCTCCAACTACAGAGGTATAACACTGCTATCAATACTAGGAAAGGTACTCAACCGAGTTCTTCTAAATAGGATAAAGGACGCGGTAGATCCACAACTCAGGGATCAACAAGCAGGATTCCGGAAGAACAGATCCTGTACAGACCAAATAGCAACATTACGTATCATCGTAGAACAATCACTGGAGTGGAACTCACCTCTCTATGTCAATTTTATTGACTATGAGAAGGCTTTCGACAGCGTCGACAGACAGACCCTATGGAAGCTGTTGAGACACTACGGAGTACAGGAGAAGATTACCACCATCTTTAAAAACTCCTATGAAGGGATGACATGTAGGGTAATCCATGGACAACAACTAACTAACAGATGCCTTTCAAGTTAACACCGGAGTGAGACAGGGATGCCTGCTGTCACCATTTCTATTTATCCTGGCCATAGACTGGATTATGAGAAAATCAACAGAAAATAGGAGAAATGGTATTCAGTGGACGCTCTGGACTCAACTTGACGACCTAGACTTTGCTGACGACCTGGCACTTCTCTCCCAGACTAAGCAACAGATGCAAGAGAAAACCATATTAGTGGCAGAAAATTCTTCAAGACTAGGCCTTACCATCCACAAGGGAAGAGTAAAGTTCTTAGAGTAAATGAGGTCAACGAAATGCCCATTATATTGGAAGGAGAGGAACTGGAAGAGATTGAAAAGTTTACTTATCTGGGAAGTGTGATAGACAAACAGGGAGGAACAGAAGCTGATGTAAAAGCAAGAATGGGCAAGGCAAGAGTAAAATTCCATCAGATGAAGAAAATATGGGGAACTTCAGCCTTGTCGTTTAAATTGAAGATCAGAGTATTTAACACCATGATAAAGCCCATTCTGCTATACGGTTCAGAAACTTGGAGAACTACTGTTACGATCATGAAACGAATCCAGACATTTATTAACACATGCCTTAGAAGGATTCTACAAATACGATGGCCAGATACCATAAGTAACCAAGAACTGCAGCAGCGAACAGGCCAGCAACCAGTGGAAGACGACATCCTACGAAGAAGATGGGGGTGGATCGGACACACCCTACGGAAATCCACATCCAGCACTACAAGGCAAGCCCTAACATGGAACCCACAGGGTAAAAGGAGGAGAGGGAGACCAAGGAACTACTGGCGCCGAAGTCTGGACACGGACATCAAAATCATGAACCAGACATGGAGACAGTTGGAAAGAGTGGCCCAGGACCGAACTGCCTGGCGAGCTCTTGTTGGCGGCCTATGCTCCACGAGGGGTCAGAGGCATAGATAGATAGATAGAATAGAGGATGGGAAAACTCTTACAGGTAAGAAGGTAGCAGATCACTTTGCTCGCATGTTTGCACAAGACTGCAACATTGATATCCATCCAGAGAAAGAGCATACAGCGCGCATTGGCCCACAGAAAGAAGAGGAACAAGTCAGAAAAGTGGAGGTCATGGATGCACCAATCACACGCAGGGGGGTAGACCTAGCAGTCAATAAACTGAAACCAAGGAAATCACCAGGACCAGTTGGAATGTCCAATGAAATGATAAAGAATCTGGAAATGGCAGCGATAGGAAAGCTGTTGGATATTTTCAATATGTGCTGGAGCACAGGTAAGTTACCTCAAATCTGGAAGGAATCAAGCATGATACCACAGCTAAAGTCAGGGAAAAACAGAGATACAGCATCCAGCTACAGGCCAATCAGTCTTACTAGCTGCCTATGCAAAACGACGGAGCGCATCATTGACCTGAGGCTAAAATGGTACCTAGAAAGTGAAAACCTTCTCATTACACAACAAGCAGGATTTAGGCAGTACTAAGATCAAGTGACCTGTCTCTCTCAAGAGACAAAAATCTTATACTAGCAGCGTGGATAGACCTGAGGAAAGTCTTTGATAAAGTATGGAAAAAAAGGTCTGCTGTGGAAACTAAGAAACTGCAAAGTGAATGGAAGACTGTACAACCGGATAAAGTCCTTCTTACACAATAGAAGAGCAAGAGTAGTAATGGATGGTCACAAAAGCCCAGAAAGTACTGCTGCGTCATGGTGTACCACAGCAGGGAGGAGTCCTTTCACCTACACTACTCCTTGTAATGACCTGATCTAGGGACTTCTCTTTGGAATCAAAGCGGCACTGTATGCAGATGATCTGGTTATGTGGTGTACAGATGAACACGCGACAGTTGCTATACAGAGACTCCAAAGAGCAGCAGACATCTTGACATCATGGGCAAACAAATGGTGTGTAAGTATCAACACAGAGAAATCAAGTACCACTCTGTTCACCCTCTCATCTAAACAGAAAGCAGGTAAGATCTTTGTAAATGAAAGATCCTTAAGAATGGACAACCAACTCACTTACTCTTGACTCAAAACTGACCTGGAAGCAACACATCAACAGTGCAGAAGCAAAAGTTAGAAGAAAACTAGCCATATTAAGAAAATTGAGTGGAACCACATGGGGAGCTAGTGAAAGAATCTTCAAGAATGTATATCAGCAAAGTATTCTACCACATTTAGAATATGGCTCAACAGCTTGATGCACAACATCAAACACTACGCTGCATAATCTAGACAAGGTACAAAATCAGTCACTACGGATTATCGCAGGTGCCATGAGGTCCACACCAGTAGTAGAAATCCAGAAAACGGTGTTCAAGCGCTAAAAGAACGTAGAGACACAAAGGTCATGACTTTGGAAGAGAAATTCCTCAGCTCTGTAAGCCATCCTCTGAAGGAGAGATTCAGTAAGTTGGCACTAAGACGGCTTAAAAGAAACAGCTTCATTCATCAGGCCAAGCGTATGCGTAAGCTGATACCTGACCTTCCAACTGTAGTCGCTCCATTATCATCTGCACCAGAGCATACACCATGGAAAGAAGCAGATTGTACACAGCTAACTATTCAAACTGAAGTGAAAGGTGTGCGGAATAGTGAGATGCAAAGGAGTCTTGTAAGATCAACGGCCACACTTAGTTTGCAGATGGATCTGCACACAATGCCATAAAGAATGGAGGGGCAGGAGCACATATTGACTATCCAAACAACACCATTGACAAGATTTCCATACCCACTGGTAAATACTACAACAACTTTGATGCAGAAGTTAGGGCAATTATTGCTGCAGTTGAAAAAACCATTAGACTCCAGAATTGATACATGAACCAGAGTAATTCTCACAGATGCAAGATCAGTGCTGGAAGCTCTTCAGTGCAACAAACTACCAGACCTTAAGGATGCCTTGTCAAAAACTGGCTCACAACACAGAGTCACCTTGCAGTGGATTCCCTCCCACTGTGGGATACCAGGCAATGAGAAAGCTGACCGTCTGGCCAAAGAGGGCACTGGCATGGAGCAACCAGACATACCGGTCACCTATAATGAGAAGAAAAGCATGATAAAAACCTACAGGAAGCCACAAACACCACCACATGATGACTATCACATGCTAAACAGAAAGGAACAAGTCACCATTTTCCGTCTCCGAACAGGACACAGCCGACTCCGAAGTCATATGTATACAAAGTTTAAGGTTGGTACTACTAATCTATGTACATGTGCCCAGGTGCCCCAAACTGTGGAACATATCCTCCAGAACTGCATCAACTATGAGACACTGAGAAGTAATTACTGGCCCAGTGAAACCACTAAAGAAGATAAGCACTACGGTTCCATACATGAATTACAAAAAACAGTGAAATTTATTCAAGAGACAAGACTACAGATACAGACAGACAATGCGTGCGAAGAAGAAGAAGAGTACTGCCTCGAGTCAGAGATTGCCTGGCATGAATTCATAATCGTCATGTTTGTGAATTTATCCAGACAGGAGGAAAAAATAAGAAGACAAGAACAGAAGATAAGAAGGCAGGAATAGAAGATAAGAAGACAGGAACAGAAAAGAAGACATGAACAGAAGATAAGAAGACATGAACAGAAGATAAGAAGATAGGAAGAGAAGATAAGAAGACAGGAACAGAATATAGAAAGACAGGAACAGAAGATAAGAAGACTTGAACAGAAGATAAGAAGACTGGAACAGAATATAGAAAGACAGGAACCGAATATAGAAAGACAGAAACAGAATATAAAAAGATATAATAGAAGAGAAAAAGATAGGAGCAGAAGGTTAGAAGACAGGAACAGAAAGTAAGATGACAGAAACAGAAGAAAATAAGGAAGGAACAGAAGATAAGAGGACAGACGCAGAAGAGAAGAACACAGGAACAGGAGATAAGAAAACAGAGACAGAAGATAAGAAGGCTGGAGCAGAAGATTAGAGAACAGGAACAGAAGATAAGAGGACAGATGCAGAAGATAAGAGGACAGATACAGAAGATAAGAAAACATGAACACGGAGAAGAAGAAAGGAACTGAATATAAGAAAATAGTAACAGAATATAAGAAGACAAGAACTGAAGATAAAAGAGAAAAAAAAACGTTTTTTCTCTCCCCTGACATCAGTCTATTTGAAGATGCAGACATTATTCTGTGTCATCTTACGTTCTGTCTCGATTTGTAACTCTGTTGGCCTTTCACAAATATTCATAGTTTGTTATTGTTTACATTGTTTACAATAATGAATGTCTGGTTTATTGTAATAGCACGATCGAAGACAGACCAAACAATTTTATTTACAGCGTTTTCTTTAAAAACGAGCAATCCTTTACACTTAGTAGTTTCCTCAATGGAGCTCTTACGTCTTAGGGCTCGCATTGTTCTTTTTCCAATGATTTTGTGTGCGTTTGTGTTTTCCGGGAGTTTTCCAACCTCGTTAAGGGTTCTAAAGCCCACTAATCTAGTCTCTGTTAACAGTGTCCTCTTTAGAAGTTTCACATGGTCGGGCTCCTTTTCTTGTGCCTGTTGTGTTCCTCTTAACAGCTTGTTTGTGATTCTCTGATTGTCTCTTCTCGTTACGTGGCCAGTGATGAGACAGGTGACTGTGTGCTCAACTTTCTTATCTCTGCGTTGGTCTTGAACTCGTTCTATTGTATACAGAGTATTTTCCTTAGACATTTAGTTTTCAATCCAATTTGTTTTCTATTTCTTTAGTTGTTTTCCAGCTTTCGCGTGCACATAAGATGAAAATAGTGAAAGTAAGAACTGTGTATGTGCCCGTATATAACTCGTATATCTTAGTCCCATAGCATTTGCTTGCCGTGGAGGTGTGGAGTGTTAGGGCCTTCACATTTTTAGGCCACTACAGAATTTGAGGTAGGGATCCCAGCACCTTTCCTCACTGTCTTTATTTTCCTAGGGAAACCCCAGGTACCCATTTTTTTTAGGCTGGGTTGACCTCGGTGCCGGTCGGTCCGAAAAAAATCCCCCCCCCCCCCCCCGAGTGCGAAATCGAACCAGGGAGCTTCTGATCGGCAAGCAAGTGCAGTAACCTCTACACCACCGCGGGACTTCTTCTTCTTCTTCGTTCGCTTCTACCACCAAAACCGCACTGTGATCCTACTGAATTTACACCTGTAGTCCTCGTTAGGTCCCGTAGTCTCCTGTGTGGTCCCCGAAAGGACCACACGAGATCAACAAGAGGACCACAAGGGTTTCAGAGTATCACAGGGCTTTAGCCTGTATTCTTGGTGGGTCTCTGAAGCGGATTGCGTGACACCGGAAAACCTCGACGTGTTTTGAGATACCCGTGTATCACCGCCGGGTGAGAGGTGGTTGCCCATCCAGACCGCGGGACTAACTATATATATATATATATATATATATATATATGGTGCCTGCATCATGGCATGTTATTATTGTTTAAATCATGTTATTATATCCTTTAGTTTCTTCATTAAGGATTATACCCTTCTAACGGTAAGCTGTTTCTGTGCACACTTTCTTAACGCAGATATTATATCCCATCCCTATTAGATGCTGCCCCATCTTCTGGTCTAGATTGTTGTATTCACGACACGGACAAAACAAAATCCTGAGAGGATCTCGCTGCTGATGGGCGGCCAACTGAACAAGATGTGTCATGAATCATCAACTCAGGATGCGGGACAGAGAACCTCTTACATTTGGGCAGAGAGAAAAGAAAGCGCGAAAGAAAGAAAAAAAAAGGAATGCCAGACAAAATGTAAGTGAAAACAACAACAACAACAACAAATGAAAAACTATCTCTTCAAGCATAATTTTCCCGCCTGAAAAAAACGTGAGGCGAATCGCCATATTTGCCTTCTGGGTCAAGCACGATTGCGTCTCATAACTTTTTTGTTTGTTGGTTGAAAGACAATGAAATAAATGAAGACTGTACACGGGTGCTTTCAGTTCAGTTACCGGAACAAAAAACCAGACAAAAAGATGAAAGTCCAGAAAACGACGCGCACAGAAATCTCATTACAACAGGGAAAAAAAACAATCAATAAGTATAATAATTCTTTTCAAAAATGTATTGAAACAGCCACAAAATGCGAAATATGAAAATAAAGATAAAGACAGGCATTCGTTATTCAGTTTTCTTAATGTTGGGTGGGGGGGGGGGTGTGGTGGTGGGGAGGAACGCGAAATCTAAAATATTTACATTTCCACACTTCCAGTATTTGACATAAGACTCCAAACTTCCATGCGTATTCAACGTAAAATACAAAAACAGCAGATGAACAATGAACCCATAATCACAGCGCTATAGAACAGACTGCATCTGCTCTTCCTTATTTTAATTCCTCGACGCTTGCCAAACCCCAGTTGGCCAGAGACTCCCTTTCAAAGGCCCGACCTTTGCGAGCGTGAGTCTTCGTGCACCGGGTTCTAGCTAACGGTCCCAGGGACTCGCACAAAAGAATTCCACGAGACACAATGTGAACAGGCTTTTCCTGCGACTGTCATTTCCTTCCTTGGCCTCGCACGTGCGCGTGAGTCCCCAGACTCGAACTCACCACCTGTATGTAAATTTGGATGGAGGCACGTGCGGCCAGGACGGAGCTTTGTTTGAAGTTTAAAATTCTGTTAGAGGCGTGTGAGGGTGCTGGTGTGGGTTAGTGCAGGAATCCTGCGACACTTCGATAAATCCAAGTATTTGCAAATTTTATGTTCATGCCCATATAGTTTAGAGATGGAAAGAGGAGAGAGAGAGATGATGATGATGATGATGAAAACAACTACAAGATATTGTAAATTTAAACAAAATTTAATACAATGGTGGAGATTAACATACACTGTGTGTAACAAAATCATCGAAGCTCACTGGTTTCAAAGTGGATAATGAGGGAAACAGTGAGATACTAATAACAAAAAAGGTGAGGGAAAAGTGAAATATTAATTAATAACAAAAAGATGAGAAACATAACGGATGCTTATAACATTACGATGAAAAAGAGTAAGATACTTTTTTAAGTGGAAAACAAAAGAGATACCAAGAACATAAAGACTGAAAACGAGAAAGATATTAATAACCAACAAAAAAAAATTGGAAAAGAGAAAAATATTAATAACAAAAAGGTGGAAAAGGAGAAAGATATTAATAAAAAAAAAACGGTGGACAACGAGAAGTATACTAGAAGAAGGATATTAATAACCAATAAAAGTTTTTAAAAAAGGGTGGAAAACGAGAAGATATTTATAACACAAAGCTGAAAACCAAGAGAAATAGCAATAACAAAGGACTGGGAATTGTATATAGACGGAAGAAGTACAGCAGTACATATAAACGTTATATACATTTAGACAAGCAGACCTACAGAAGAGAATCTACCGAGTTTCTCTTACTGGCTTTTGTCGTGGTTTAAATCTGCAACAAAAATTGTGTCGCCAGAACCACGGACAACAATGGACGTGAGCTCGCCAGAAACTGCCGTCCTGTTCGGGTGAGTGAAGCTATTCTGGGGCCAGATGTGTGCACTCACCGTCGTTGAAAGGCGGAGAGGAGAGGGGGGGGGTGTGGGGTGCTGAAGGGGGTAACACTGCCTTCATTGTGACAATGGTCTTTCTTTCGTTCTTTCTTTCCCCGCAAGCCATCGTCCTCGCCGTCTTTGTTAGTTCCTGCAGGCAGATACGCAGATGCTGTAGACTCAAACCCTCCCCAAGGACAAGCTATACTGATGAATGCATTTCTTTCTTTTACACATAGCTCCACAGACACCGTTCTCGGTTATTTTCCTAACCCTCTTTTCATGTTTTCTTTTTTTTATGGCATTTTTTCCCCATTAACAGAAGCTGTATGATTCTTTTTATATTTAAAAAAAATATAAAATCTATTTTAAAAAATTATAAACCTTGGGAAAAAGGAGGGAAAAAAATCGTAATTATCTGTACAAATTCTGCGTACTCTTTTTTCTCCACTTATTTTCAGACGGTGGTTTCTTCTTTCTCTCTCTCTCTCTCTTTTATCATCTTTCTGTGCTTTAAAAAAAAAAGAAATAGGTTCAGTTCTGTGGTAATGGAGAATGTCATTGAAGCAGGCAGGTGTGTTGACATCTCAGTGAAAGAGTTCTTGGGGCCAGCTTTGTTCTGGCTGTGAGAGGGGAGCTAGATCCACCAAGACGGTTTTATGAGAAGATCGAATGCGTGCTCGTAATCGTGTGAGTGAGTTTGTGTGTATGTAAGCGTGTGTGTGTGTGAGCGTTTGTATGTGTTTTTTTATAATGCGTTGTAGTGATCAGAGAGAGAGAGAGAGAGAGAGAAAAGGACTAATTGGCGCTGAGATCATGTCTAGGTTCTTTTTTTTTAAGGAGAGAAACAGACAGACAAACAGACAGACATGCAGATATAGAGACAGACAGACAGGTAGGCAGAAAGATAGATAGATACACAGACCGACTGGCAGGCAGGCAGACAGATAGAGGGAGGGAGGGACAGACAGATAGATAGATAGACAAACAGACAGACAGATAGATAGATAGATAGATAGATAGATAGATAGATAGATAGATAGATAGATAGATAGATAGATAGATATAGATAGATAGATAGATAGATAGATAGATAGATAGATAGATATAGATAGATAGATAGATCTTTATTTTTAAAGGGTAAAGAATTGGGTACGCAGGCCCGTCTTACATCTATCATCTTCCCACACACTCGATTTAACCTCTGTCTCTCTCTGAACTTTAAGTGCCCAGGGTACATGGGGCTTCCGCAAGGGTTTTCCAAAAATGCCTATCCTTTGCCTTTTTTTCTGCTCTTGCCCAGGTGAGCCCTCTATTGCTCAACATCCTCTCTGTTGTTCTTCTCCATGTCTCTTTTGGTCTACCCTTACTTCTGTTCCCATGTGGTGTCCATCTTAGTGCTATTTTTGGTAGTGAGTTGTCAGTCATTCGGAGCACATGTCCCAACCATCGTCAGGGTCTTTCCTCAATAATTGCTGCCAACAAGATGTTATTTCTTATGGTGTGTGGCCAAAATATTTTTCTAATTCTTCGTAAACATTAAGTCTGGAAAGAATTCAACTTGTTTTCTATGGTTTTGGTGATTTTCCAGCATTCACTTCCATAGAGTAGTACACTTAGAACATTACTCTTAAATATCCTGATTTTCGTATTCATGCTTAGTTTTTTAGATTTCCATATAGTCTGCAGCATTGCAAAAGCCTGGTTTGCTCTAGTAAGTCTGCTGTTGATGTCCTCTGTGCTGTCTCCATTTTCTAATTCTCTACTTCCAAGGTATACAAATTCGTTGAGCTCCTTCACTAACTTGCTATCTACTCTTAGTACATTTCTGTTGTTTACACTTTGCTTCATTAACTTTGTCTTTCCTACGTTGATCTTTAGTCCTATGTTGTTTGCATTCTGAGTTAGCCTGATTATTTTATCTTGCATATCTTTGTGGCTGCTTGATAGTAGACAAATGTCGTCCGCAAAGTCAAGTCCTCTGGCACTGTGTCAAGGGTCCATTGTAATCCTCTGCGTTTGTCTGATGTTGCCTCCTTCATTAGCCAGTCTACTGCCAAGATAAATAATGTTGGTGATAGTACACATCCCTGCTTCTCTCCTGTTTGTACCCTAAAGCTGCTGGAGGTATGTTCTCCACATATCACTTTGCACTGAAATTCCTCGTAATCTTTTGATTGCAGTCACTATCTTATGGGGGAGGCCATGCCATCTTAGGATTTTCCACAATGCATCTCTGTTGACACTGTCAAAGGCTTTCTCAAAATCTATAAACAATGCATATGTTGTGTTATGCCACTCATTTGCCTGTTCTAATATTTGTCTAAGTACAAATATGTGGTCTATGCATGATCTTCATTTCCTAAATCCTTCCTGCTCTTTCCGAAGTTTTCCCTCAAGTGTTGGTACAATTCCGTTGATGATTATTCTGCAAAATACTTTACTAGTGAGTGGCATTAGGGTAATGGCTCTCTCCAGTTCCCGCAATCTCTGAGGTCACCCTTCTTTGGTAGTTTTACTATAGGGCCAGTTTTCCACTCCTCTGGAGCTTTCTCTAGATCCCAAATTTGTTCTAGTATCCGGCAGAGTTGTTTTGGTGTTTCTGTCTCTTCTGCTTTCAACATCTCAGCAGTCACTTCATATTCACCTAGGCCCTGTCTAATTTTAGCGTCTTTATTGCCTCCTTTACTTCATTTATTGTTATTGGTGTTGTATTGATTTTTAGTTCCGTTTTTGCTTCAGGTATGTCTATTGTTTGTTCTGCTTGTGTTCTGTTTAGAAGAGTGTTAAAGTGTTCCCTTATCTTTCAATTTCTTTTTTCTTTCTCCACTGATTAGTTGTCCCTTATGTGTCCTTACTGGACTCTTACTCGATTTAATACAACTATACAAATTACAATAGGAAAAAAAATATACCAAAAGAGCGTAAGATTAAACTATCACATTCAAAGCAAAAGAGAAGAAGTAATTAACCATATAAAATAGCTCTCACACATGAACACACACAGACATATACATAAACAAAAATGCATTGTCAGTACAGATCTTCTAACACATATTTTTTAACAAACAGTATCTAACAAGTTACGTTTCGAACTATTCATTTCAGTACTTGATGGCTGGCGAGTCATGGGTTGAGAGAGTGCTAGTTATTCTATGGAAGCATATAGTTACAAGCAAGTAAATAATGAAAAGGTTTTGAGTTAAAGAATGAAGTATTATTAACGGATTTTAAATGGTAGAGGAGGGTTTTCCAGAGCTGTACTGCAGAGTATGCAAGGCTTTTCTTGTACAGATCAAGCCTGGGTTTAGGAAAAGACAGTTTTGGAAATCAGTGACCCCATAACTGACATGCTGGATCAGGGATGGCAAGCCACAGCTGACCGAGACCCTGCCCTCACCTTTCTGTTGGTACCTCCAGTAACAGGTATAGTCTGGCTAACAGGGTAGCGATGGCAGTGGAGTCTGATAAAGAAGTATTGCACACCCCCACCCCCCGCGCTTCAGGAACTGAAAAAAAAAGTTCCCATGACCCGCTCCCAATTCGACACGAAGCTGTGCCTCAAAATCCCCCCAGCATCGGCTGTTAAGAATACCAGCTCTCAGTTCCACGGAGATTGAAGGAGAAGAAGAAGATATATCGATCCACTTCACTCTCTCGCTTCTTCCTGAGACAGGAGGTAAATATACATTCTTCTCTCGCCTGGAAGTTCATAATAGTGTAGGGAATAGATTAAGCTCATTAGTTACTTGGGTTGGTTTGCAAGCCTAGAGAGTAGATAATGGTCAGAGACAGGCTAACAACAGAAGTATGCAATTCTGGAGGTCCATCTCTGGTCAGTATATAAAGACAAGACGATAGAATTCTAATCGGTCGGGATTTTGTAAGCTGAGCACGTATGAGGCCAGCGATCGGGGGAGCCATGTTATTGTTCAAGCGCAAATGAGAAATTTTATTCGTCGGATGAGAACCAGTATGTGTTAGGTTAGTATAGGTTTTTATTATGTGGTGTGGATGAATGCAAGCTGTGATGTGGGCTCCCTCGATCAATCCCGATCCACTTAGGTAAATATTGTGTTAGGATTGTTATGTATGCTAATGAATAATCTTAACTCAGTGAAGGTGTAACTGTGCTATGTAAGATTTTGATATTCTTCTTTTTGTGTAATGTAGAAGTGTGTTTTTATGTGCACTTAAATTTATAATTTTGATTTTTTTTTTACATATGTATTTAAATATATCATTGCCAACTAGCTACGTGTTACAGGCTGAATAGAATCCAAATATTTAGGGGAAATTGTTACAGTGATTTTATGTTGATAACATATAATTGATGATTCATTTGTTGATTTTGCGAACTGTGTAAAATGTTGATTTTAATCAACAACAGAAGCTTATGATTAGTTGAAGAATTGTTTCGTTGTGTTTTCTTTCTGCTCAGCGAAACGTGTCAGTGTGTACTGTACAACCACCCTTCCAACCATACACATACAAATACAACATAACACACTGAACAAACAGACAATGCCTCCCCCACCCCCAAATTAAAAATATTTTTTCCTACAACCGCGAATTCCTGTGTCCCCACCAGTCGCAGATTTTTGTTTCCACATACGTGACAGAAAACGGCAAGGAACTTCAACAACTTCAGAAAAGTAATCGTTGATTGTCACGGTACACTTCCCCGCAAACATCAAACCAGTCAGTCCAACACGAGCTTCTCTAGCGTACAGGAAGACTGGGTAGTTTTGGTTCGCCCGTCCTCTGGTCTGTTTGAGCTCTGCAAAGTGAACTGCACGATTCTTTCCCGGACAGTGACTGTTACCTGGAATAGGAGTGGGGGAGATCCCCCCCCCCCCGACTGTTACCTGGAATAGGAGTGGGCGAGAAGATTCCCCCCCCCCGACTGTTACTGGAATAGGAGTGGGGAGATTCCCCCCCCCCAAAAAAAAAACCTGTATGCAGGAAACTCTCTACTATAGAGAGCGGAACAGCAACACAACTCCTTCAGATCATCAGAGGAAGTCCCCCCCCCCCCTCAGACAACTGTTTCGGCCCTATTAAAAACTCCTGACACTGGAATAGGAGTGGGCGAGAAGATTCACACCCCTCCCCCCCCCCCCCAACCTGTAATTGATCATTTATATCAATAGTCACGTGATCTTTCTGTCAGTTTGTGGTCCTGAAACCTTGGGGTAGAAACCCGATATCAATCTTAGTCGATCTCTTTCGCAAGAATTAGGTGCCTTAGTAAGGCGCAGCCGTTAAAGTTCGCGTCTCTCATAATGAAAGTCGGTAGTTCGAATCCGGCTTGGCGTGTCTCAGCCTTCCATAGCTACTGAAATGAGTACCTGATTTCTTTTGTGTCTGGGAGAAAGAGAAGTGGCCAGGCGAGACCACATCACCTTCTTGTGTACTGGCAGATCAAGGAATATGTGGGTCCTAGCATCATATCCCCCCTCTAGGTGCCTCTGTGGCAGGACTCGACTACCTCCACACGAGTGGAGCTTACTAAACAGAATGTCTGTACAGCTAGTGTTGGTATCTAACCAGGCAGGCATTTAGGCCGCATGCTTTTAACGGCCGTATAAGAGGCCAGCTGAATCTTATTCAGAAATTACTAGCCTTGCTTAGGCCACTAGGGGGGAAGAATTCAAGGAGGCCAAGTACTGACCTGTGAGGGATGCAGACAGACACGTGACACAAGTGTTAGCCTTCTCTAAGCAGCAGAAAGAGTCTGGCCCCGAGGCGGTTTTCACTACAGCTGGCACAGAAGCCTCTATATCAGTGTTTCCCAAAGTGGGCGATAACTCCCCCCGTGGGCGTTGGAGAAGACCAAGGGGCGGTGGAAGAGAAGAGGGCAGCAGAGGGAAGTGTTGAGGGAAAATGAAACAGCAATACCTTCCTTCTTATCACTTTTCAACATGATACTAAGAAACCTGTCACTACAAAACAAACAAACAAACAAAACTCACCCATCTCATTAAACGCTGAGAAAATAATGCGGTAGGTGATATATATATATGTACTCCTTCATATTGCTAAAGAAACTGGTTTGTTGAAGTTTATAGTTGTGTAATTCATTCATTCATTCGTTCATTCATTCGCATGTCCCTTGCGGAACTTTGCCTCCCTAACAGCACTCCTGTAGGCCTCTCGGTTGTGAGCAAGATGGCCTGCTGCTGCTGATGCATCCATGTGTGATGCATATCGTAGTTTAGTAGGTCATTGTACGGATAGTATATAACAGGGAACGGGGGGGGGGGGGAGAAAAGAGAGAGGGACACTGAGGATGTGGCCTTGGGAAAAAAGGAGGCGGCATCCCTAACAAGCATGGGAAACACTGCTCTACATCTCTATATGATGTTCTTCTACATGCAGCCTGGGGCAACACCGGGAAATCAGCGAAAGTCACTGAGACAGCCATCACTTGCGGAGGAAACAAAAACAAAAAAATCACTTGTTCCGTCCACGGCCGGAGCACGATTCACACCAGAAAACACATGAAAGACAAAACTGTCACAGGCCCTAACTACGCACCAAAGAAGGGGCAAGTTAACCGCTGGCGGTGCAGAAATAGTAGTATCTCGACCCTAAGGAGTGTTTAGAACGAAGGAATTTGTCAGGGACATGCTGTAATACACGATTAACTTACCAGGTCTAAATGCCATATGTCAAAATGACATTTAGAAAGGAAGAGGTGCGTGGGAGTGAGGGAATATGGGGTGGAGGTTGGGTGCTTAAAAGGGGTTGGGGGGGGGGGGGGACGGGGGAGAGATTAGCTTGTGTAGAAAAAAATGTCAGAGATAAGAGGAATGACGACTGCGGTCAAACTGGTTCTAGTAATGAAAGTAGATGTGGTCCAGTTTTTTTCACACACACACACACACACACACACACACACACACACACACACACACAGACAGAGAGAGAGAGAGAGAGAGTGAGGAAAGCGGGCGGAAACAAGAATGGCCGAAAGCAAGATGAGCACATACAAATGAAGAACATACAACAGTCCAATATTTCCGCAAAAGCCCTTTTCAGGGACTACATACAAAAACAACACAACAGATAAAAACACGAAACATAGATGAAAACTGTAGATTTAGCTTTTCTTTTTTTTTACTCCTCCTAACGCGAAAGACGGGCACAAAATGCGCCTAGATAGACGTAGTAGAGCACAAACTGAAAGGCAGGGTTCTTGTTGAGAAATGAGGTAAAGAGAGGATCACAAAGAGTGCCATATAATGTATAAAAAGCACGCAGACAGCAGAAGCAGTGGCAAAGATATACATGTACAGCTGACAATGTGGCCAACAATACGACACTCAATAATGTTACAGGCAGAATCTGAAGCAATGAGCAGGATAGGAAGTGGGTGAAAAAAATATGAAGGTGACAAGGAGAGAATAATTTTTTTTTTAATGGTGACGAAAGAAAGAGGAGTAATGAAAAAGTGCATGTGATAAGTCTTAAAGATATAATGAAATAATTGTAGATGAGTAATATCTTTACCATGTCTTTCTATTTATTTTTTCGCATTTTCATATGTTTAGGCGAATATGTGTATATTTAACGCATATTCTCTGTTAAATGAAAATCTCCATTTTGGATATGTTTCTTTGTTTTTCTTCACTCTCATCTAAACATCTCCCTCAATGTTTTACATGAACTTCTGATTGTTCCACACTCATTAAGGATCGACAAGCGGACAGACAGACAGACAGACAGACATTTAGAAAGACAGACAAACAGTCAAGCAGATTATACATCAGCAGACAGATCGACGGAAAGATAGACAGAGGCAAAGTGAGAAACAGACATCCAGAGACACAGACAGACAGACACAGATAGATAGATAGATAGATAGATAGATAGATAGATAGATAGATAGATAGATAGATAGATAGATAGATAGATAGATAGATCCCTCCTTTTCACCTCTATCCCTTTAAAAATGCAGCTACATCATTCACCTTTGACTGCTTTCAAACCAAAACTTTCATATTTTTTAAAATTTTAAATTTGGTTTCTTCTGAGACTGGGGAAGGGAAGACAACTAGAAGTGAGACTGACCACATCACCCTGTAGTGTGTCGACAGGGCCAAGGAAAATATGGGCACTAACATCATATCCCCTAGGACCTTGTGGGGCTTGATTGGACGGCCTCTATAATTTACTGTACGTATGCACGAAGTGGGGTAACAGATAGGCTGTATCGATGGCACGTTGTCCCCAAGGACAGAGAGTCTGTCTACAAACCGGAGCTATGGAGTATGCTGTTCACATTATCAATGAATGAAGCACAAAAGAAGGATCATCATCATCATCGTCGTCATCGTCAAACGGTATCGGTCCGATGGACCACGAATATGAGTGCTTAAAACTAGATTACTACTTTTCTTCTCCCCTGTTATTTACAAATATTTAAGGAAAATATCCTTGGAAAATGTCCAGCCCTAGTCTAGAGTGTATAACATCTGGGATATGATGATAGTTATTTGGATGTGTGTGAATGTATGTGTGTGTGAATGTATGTGTGTGAATATATGCGTGTGTGCATGTATGTGTGTGTGAATGTACGTGTGTGCATATATGTGTGTGTGAATGTATGTGTGGTGCATGTATGTGTGTGCATGTGTGTGTGAATGTATGTGTGTGAATATATGCGCGTGTGCATGTATGTGTGTATGTGAATGTATGTGTGTGTGGATATATGCGTGTGTGCATGTATGTGTGTGTGAATGTATGTACGTGTGAATGTATGTGCGTGAATGCATGTGTGTGAAAGTACGTGTGCGTGAATGTATGTGTGGGTGTGTATGTATATCACTTTGCAGTGTACGTGCAAATGCTGAAAGTACCCGACTTTCAAGTCTGTGAAGCAACCTTTCCTAAGTTTGTTGCAACATTTCTGTAGATTTAGATTGGTTGTTTGAAAGTGTAATCACCACGGGAGCCATCCTTAGTGCAAACAAGGACAGCGGATCTGTGCTAAATTACTACGTCTAGAACACAACAACATTTCCAAGAACTCTACCAATCCCGTATGTGTGAGAAAATATAGTTCAAGGTGGAAGGAAATACGGTACATTGCGTCCTTTTCTTTTCTTTTTTTTAAAAATATACATTTACTTTTTCAGAACACCTTGTCACTTCGGGGAGAAAATCTATTTTTGTGTTTGTTCTCATTGTCCCCGTTTGTCAGTGTTTCCTCAACCTTTTTTTTTGGATCATGCCCCAAAATCAACACCTCAAAGATTTTGATGCCCACCCCCTCCCACCCACTCCTGTCAGCATAATAAGTGATTTAATAAGTATGATCCTGAAGGTCGAGGCAGGTTCTGTACGCAGGCAGTGGATTGAGTTATTGCAGAAATCAACGATTCGAAGAGTCACCTTCATATGTGTTCCTGGGCACGTGGCCATCCTGGGAAATGTGAGAGCTGATAGACTGGCTGGCTCTGCCATAACTGCAGATGGGCAATCACTGGATCGAGCTGATATTGTTAACTCGCTCAGAGAGATAGGCAAAGTGGAGGACTTCGAGGGCCGTGAATCTCCATCTCTACTCAGACTGAGAGAGAGCTGGGAACACAGATCGGCATGCACATGAACGAGAGGCATACTGAACATGGGAGACAACTTGTCAACCAACACAGGACAGGCACTACTATCACCCACCGGACGCTGATGGATATGTTGGGGGAGGGGGGTATCTGAGCACCTATGCACGTGTCCCGAGTGTAATGGCGAGACCCAGACCATAAAGCGTATTTTAAATATATTCTAACTGTGTTTCCCTCCCCCCCTCCTTGTAATCCCATACGTTGGGAAACACTGTTGTTTGTTCACTGACTTTGAAATACTTTGATATGTGCCGTAACAGGGACTTTCCATTTCATGGAAATGGTTTTAAAGTTCTCAGTGCACATGTTACAAACACTGTAATAGTTACACCTGCACAGCTTTTACTGGAACTACAGTTATCTTACGTCCACATTTAGCACAGGCATTCTGTAACTTCAGTGGATGTGTCCGTGTCTGTACCACTCTTGGGGAAAAGTAAACTCATCCTGGAGTTAGTTTTAGTTTGGGGTAGGGGATACGCTCTACACTCCAATAGCATGCGTCTCAAATAGTCTCTGGCAGTCAAGTCCAGCTCATGGCCTTCTCGTGGCAGAACTGTTCAAACTGACAGAAGAAGGTGCGAAAGCGAATATCTGGCGCCTGAAAACCAGACGCTTCTGGTAGATGAGAGTCATGTTTGATAGCTCATCTACCGCTGCTGTCGAGATTCTTCAGCTGCCGTGCGTGGAGTGGAGCTCCTCTCGGCCAGTGAAGAAATGTGCGAATGGGGTTGCCGAGAGGCATCACTGTGGAAAAGATGACAGAAAGGATTAAGCGAAGTAAACAGATACGGCACGTCTGCTCTGGAGGTCGGCCACGTCCTATGTGCACTCATATCGGGCGAAATGCCTGAACCGGCTTAACCCAGAGGTTAAGACACTGCTGGCGAGATCCTTCGGATGCAGCGCCTCCCGGCCAATGAAGAAAGTGTGGAAAATAAATTAGGGTTGCTGTGCGGCGCCGATGTGAAAAAGTGATGGAAAGAATAAAGTGAAGCTTAGTCTGCATGTCCAGTGGTCTCGCGGCGAGAGTTACTCATACCACGGTACCTCTGTTCTAGAGGTCGGCCACGTCTGATATACACCCATACTGGTGAAATATGCCTAAACCGGATTAAACCAGGGGTGAAACTTGATGGCTACCATGTCACGGTACCTCCGCTCAAGAGGTCTGTCACGTCCTAAACGCGCCCATTCTGGGATAATACGCCTAAACCGGTTCAACCCAGGGGTAAAACTTACTAGCGGCGAGGATTCGTCCTCCTGGACAAAAGCTCCATCCTGGTCACAACTAGGAAGGGTAGCGGACACGATCACAAAATGCTGAAGTCGGAGACACTGGGCCTGCTAGATAAGGAACCACCTCTCACCCGGCGGGGATGTATGCGTATCCTAATCACGCTGAGGTTTTCCAGTGAGAAAGTCCAACGCTGGACTGGATGGGCAACCACCTCTCACCCGGCGGGGATACACATGTATCCCAAACCACGTCGAGGTTTTCCGGTGAGAAAGTCCAACTCTAGACTAAACTATTGGAACGAAAACAACGGTGTCACGCATTATCGCTTCTGAGACCCATCGAGAATACAGGCTCAAGCTGTGCGATACTCTGAACCTCCTGTGGCCCTCTCGTGGATCCCGTGTGGTCCGAGGACCACAGTGCGACCACGAAACCTATCAAGGACCACAGGAGCAAAGTCAGTAGGATCACGGGGCCGTCTTGGTGGTAGAAGCGAACGGAGAAGAAGATCTCGGAGTTAAATACAATGGAACAGGATGAACTAAATATATCAGAAGAATGATAATGTGGTCTGGAGCTTTGGGTGAATAGTAGTGAGAGAAAATAAGTTTCTTGAAAGAGTTTCAGAGAAGTTTCAGAACAAACTAAGTCCAAACCTTGTACCTACATTAGCTAGGATATTCATTCTATATTTTAGTGTTAAAGTGCGAGTGAGATATTTTAATGATTAAACGAGAAAGAGAGAGAGAGAGAGAGAGAGAGAGAGAGAGAGAGAGAGCAGATATTTAAATCTAATATGTGACCAAAATAGTTTTTAAATGTTTTAATAAATCTACTTCCCGTAGCATTTGTATGCCGTAGTGCTGTGAAATGTTAGTGCCTTCACATTTCTAGACAACTACAGTTTTTGAGGTAGGTGTGCCCTCGCTGCTTTTGATTTTCTAATGGAGCACTCGCTGCCTTTATTTTTATAGAGGAGCCCTCGCTGCCTTTATTTTTACAGGGGAGCCCTCGCTGCCTTTATTTTTATAGAGGAGCCCTCACTGCATTTGTTTTTATAGGGGAGCCGGTCTGTCCGACAAAAGAATTCCGCCCGAGTGCGAAATCGAACCACGGAGTTGTTGATCGTCAAGCGAATGCACAAACCACTACACCATTTTTACATCCTTCCCGTGCCGTTAAACGTCACACAGGGCCCGCATGGTAGTTCGCCAAGATCTCCTGTCTTCGGCGAGTTTTTCAACCTCATCAAGGGATGTTATGCCCACTAAACAGGCCTGTCTTAACAATGTCCTCTTGAGAATTTCACCTGGTCGACCTCTTTTTCTTTGGCCTGTTGTGTTTCACTTGATAGCTTGTTTGGGGATTCTCTGATTGTTTCTTCTCATCATATGACCGACATATGTCCATCTTCTTTTTCTGATCAACCTGAGGCAGGTTGTTGTTTGCTCGTCTGTCTGATCTCTGCGTTGTTCTTGAATCCATGTCACTTTATACCGACTATTTTCCTTAGGCATTTGTTTTCAAAAGAGTCTAATTTCTTGTCTATTTCTGTAGTTGTTTTCCGGCTTTCACATGCATAAATGAGGGTGGATATTACATTTGAATTGAATAATCTTAACTTCTTACGTTTTTAAATTTCTTTTTCTTCCTTATAAACTACGAAACATTTAAAGGTAATCTTCCCATTTTTATCATTCACCTGTACCTACCTGTGCTACCAGCTCCGTAACTGATAGAGAAAGGTAGTTGCACCACTGTCATGTGAGGGCGTTTCAATGTTCAGGCTCAAATGACTTGGCTGGATCAGCAACTGAGCAATGTGACATGAACTTTTAACTTCCCGGCGTGTTAGCTTAGTTTAATTCAGAGACTTCATCAATTATTCATTCACCAGAGACTACGCGTTTAAGAAGGCTAAACGTAATTCAAGCCGTTTTTTTTTCATTCATTCCCTAAATAAATGTATGAAGAAAAATGTGTACCTGGGTCTTTGTGGGGATGAGACAGGGAAGGCTGTCACACATTATTTTGACACGTACTAGTGGCGATGGATGGAGAGCACTATGGATACTAACAGCATGTATAGATGCCTCCTGTGTGTGTATATATATGTATGTAAGATATCAGTCAATCATTTCCATGTCCCTTACGGAACTTTGCCTCCCTAACAGCTCTCCTGTAGGCATCTCGGATGTAACCAAGATGCCCTGCTGCTGATGCGTCCATTCGCAGATTATCAACGATGTCTTGCAGCCATCTTCGCCTTGGTCTTCCTCTCTTTCTTTTTCCATTATGTATCCTTCCGAGACGGTATTCTCTAAATTCTCATGATGTTTAATGTGTCCAAAATATTTCTCTGTTTAATCCTCTTTACTAGCCAAACTTCTTCAATATTAAGATCTCGTAGTATGGAAATATTTGTTCTTTTTTTGTGTCCATGATACTTGAAGAACTCTTCTGTAGCAATTACATTCACAGGCATTTATGTGTTTCTCAGCTGTTTTGTTAAGTGTCCAGATCTCACAGGCATATGTTGCGATGGGAAAGATGTACTACTCTGAATGTAATAGTTAAATCTTACACTCTTTTGATATGTTTTTTTCCTAATTTAATTTGTATATTTGTACTAAATCAAGTGTGTGGGAAGAATGAAAGATGGAGTGATGAAGGGCAGAATGTAAGACGGGCCTGCGTGTCCAATTCTTTACCCTTGAAAAATAAAGAGATTAATTATCTACACTGTGTCTCTCATTATTATCTGGACTGTGACTTCCTAACTTTAGCCATATTCCGTCGCGCTGACACAGCACATGTGCGTCATGCCTTGTCAAGTACATATTCCCCACTTTAAAGTACGGTCATAATGCTACAGTACTGCAGCCATAACATGTACATTTCACACTGATCTGTGTACAGAAACAAAACTTAACCCCCGCCTTGTTTGTTACCTGCACGTCTCTTGTAATGTTAACACTAAGATGGGGGTAAACTTGGACTTAATTCACGCAGATACCGCCCTCTTTATGGCGGGGTTTTCCGTATGTACTCCCATTTCTCGCCAGCACCTCTGCTACGGATGACAACACATGTTACTTTCACAAACAAGGCAACGTGGCGTGTAAACACTTGTAAATCTGTCCAGCCACCCCCCTATTCTCTCTTCCAAAACTCAAAGTGTTGATTAATCTGTGCTCCTTCTTCATTCGTGTTGTTAATTCCTTGACCTATAACTACGGGTGCTGTTTTTGCCCGCCATGCAGTCGTTACTATCTGAGCAACTTGAAATGAATCAATTTAGTAATTAATCCTCGTCCTAATACGCCAGATAATCGCGTGTAATCTTGTGTCTGATCCACGAGTAATCGCGTATAATCCTCGGTCTGATCGACCTGGTAATCATGTGTTATCTACGTTTCAAAAAAAAAAAAACTGCTGTTATAAATTGTCGCAAGAAGGAAGACACTTATGTGCAACGAAGTGTGGCGAATCTTGCCAGTGTGTTTACGTCAGGTTCTCTGTGATCAATATTCGTCATTATAAGACCGCGCCAGTGGTTCATTGGTAGTTTACTGTATTCTGAAGACTGCGGAGTGATTTGAATCTGTTTTCTGAAAGATACAGCATTCCAAATTAAAAAAAAAAAAATGGGTACCTGACACGTGTACCTGGGGATTGAATCAAAGAAATAGAATGCCTACCTGCAAGGAAAGATGCATCAAAGAAATAGAATGCCTACCTGCAAGGAAAGATGCATCAAAGAAATAGAATGCCTACCTGCAAGGAAAGATGCATCAAAGAAATAGAATGCCTACCTGCAAGGAAAGATGCATCAAAATACTCTGTAAGCTGTCCCAGGCGTCTGGTGAACCGTGCACCTGTACATGTGTATAGTGCACTTATGTGTCCGTGTTCCTTGCTGTTTGATGCCTATATACTATGACCATGTGGGTCTATGTTCTCTGTCCTTTGGTGCTCATGTTCTGTGCCCCTGTGTGTTTATCTTCTGTGCCATTTGGTGTCTGTGTTCTGTATCATTTGATGCCTATGCACTGTGCTATTTGGAGTCTATGTTCTGTGTCTTTTCGTGTCTATGTTCTGTGCCATTCAGTGATAATCTTTTATGTCATTTAGTGACAATGTTCTATGTCATTTGGTGTCTATGTTCTGTTCTGTATAGTGTATATGTTCTGTGCCATTTATTGACAATGTTTCTGTATAGTGTATATGTTCTGTGCCATTTATTGACAATGTTCTGTGCCTGTTGATTGTCTGTGATTTGTGCCTTTTGGTTGTCTGTGCCTTGTGCCTTTTGGTGTCTACGCACTGTGCCACTTGGACTTCTGTGTTCTTGTTAATGGTACGTTTTTCCTTGTGTTTCTTCACAGAATCTCAGGTAACATGAAGCTGATGAAACATTGACCATCAAAACCGGTTAGCAACTTATCCTGAGCCCACATTGTGCTATATGTAGAAGGCTGGTTATCTAAATACAGCTTATTCTACAGAGTAGAAGAAGGGCGTGTTTCCCAAGGTTGTGGACCGTGCCTAGAAGCTAGAGCTCTCAGATACATTCCTGAAAGAAAACAAAGTTAATATAATTGACACTCCACCCAACACGGCATCTTACTTCAAGAATGTCTTAACTGCTGCCATCTCTTACAACGTAACCCTCACAATCAACAGTAACAGCAGCAGCAACAACAACAGCAACATCAGCTTCAATAAAAGCAATAACAATAGCGCAGCAACAGTAACAACGACAAGAAGTACAACACTAACAGCAACAATAACAACATCAGCAGCGCCTGCAAAAACAGCGGCAGCAAAGCAAGCACAATAACAGCAACACGAACAATAGCAACAACAACAACAACAATAGCAACACTAACAACAACACCAACAATGATAACAACAGCAGTAGCAATAACAACAGCAGCAGCAGCAACAACAATAACAGCAGCAAAAATAATATCAGCAGCAACAACAACAACAACGATAACAAAATAAAAAATAACAACAACGATAACAACATCAGCTATAACATCAACAATAACAACAGCAACAATAACGAAACTAAACAAAGAACCAATGCATTTTTTCCCCCATTTGTTTTCTTTTTCAGGGAAATGTTTTTCTAAAAAAAAAAAAAAACTTTGCTATGTGTGCTATGAACCTCAAGTGGCCATAAAATTATAACATTCCAAGGTCCACATCTTGAAAAAAAGACTCTCACACTAAACAGCGTAACACTTCACCGCTTTCAAAAAAACACTCAAACAAGTCCGGAAAATGCAAAAAAAGCTGAATTTTCAGCAATTAAGCTGAAGTTTCAATACACCATGTTCAGACAGAAAAGATAAAAAAAAAAAATTACTGATCGGATAACGTGCACTGGAATATACTAAAAAAAAAACATCAATAAATAAAAGGCGGGTAATTCAAAGGTTCCGGAAACTGGCTTTTACATGCGTGACACTTTCTTTTTTTTTTTAATGCTTAAGTACATATCACAGCGCTCGGTATGTACCGAGTGTGGATAAAGTCTGCAGAGTTTCCAAACGTACAGGGCCTATTTTCTTTCACCAGGTATATGTATAGTAAAACCGTTTAGTTTCTCAGCATGTCCTTGATTTTACTGCAGTGTTTCCCAAAGGTTTTTTTTTTAAATCATGGCCCATTTCAGCGCCTCTGAAATGTTGATGATTAGCTGAACTGAGTTTTTGAAAAAGTATAAGTATATTGTAACCCCCCCCCCCCCGAATTATATATATATATTTATATATTTCTTGCATCTGTGTGATGAGAATTTGTTAGTCAAGTTAGTATGGTGTGTGGCCTCCGCTTGCATCGATCAGCGACTGGCATCTCCTGGGCATAGATGCGATCAGTTGTCTGATGTGCTCCTGTGGGATGGCTGCCCACTCTTCCTGGAGTGCCTGCCACAGATCACGACGATTGGCTGGAGAAACGTTTCCGCCACAAACACGTCTTTGCAGCTCATCCTGTAGGTTCTCGATCGGATTCATGTCTGGAGACAGGGATGGCCAGGGAAGGGTGAGAATGTTGTTGACAGTCAGGAACTATGTGGTGAACCGTGCAAAATGGGATCTGGCGTTGTCCTGTTGAAACACAGACCTTTGCGGGGCCAAAAATGGAAGGACATGGGGGTCGAAGAATTTCACTGACGTATCGTTGCGCCGTCAAGCCTCCTTCAATCTGCACGAATGGACTCCTTCCGTTGAAATTGATTATTCCTCATACCATTACACCTCCACCACCGTGTCGCAGAGCTTTATCAACGCAATTTTGGGCAAAACGTTCATTTGGCCTACGGCAGACCCTTCTCCGCAGATCATGGCGGTGCAACAAAAAGGAAGATTCGTCACTAAACCAGACACATCCCCATTGATTGTCAGTTGTCCAGGGCCGATGCTGGTTGGCCCAAACAAGCCGATTTTGGCGATGGAGTTTGGTTAAGACAGCACCTCGGTGAGGTCGTCGTGCCACCAGTCCAGCTTCATGCAGTCTATTCCGGACAGTTTGATCAGGCACATGACGTCCTGCAAGAAATGACTGAGCACTTGAGGAAGCTGTTGTAAACCTGTTTCTGAATGTGATGAACCAGAATAAAGCGATCATCAGCTGCTGTTGTCACCCTGGGTCGTCCACTGCGGTGCTATTATTCAGCTGAGCCAGATGGTGCCGAAGTCGACTGATAGTACTCTGCTGCACGTTTAAATGCCTGGCAACCTGACTTTGACTTTCGCCTGCTTGCAGTCGACCAATAGCAATGTTTCGTACATTTTGCAATAGACGCGTCATAATTGTCTGCTTGAAAATTAACTGAATTTGTTTGTGTAACCTCATCCTTTTATAGGGTTTAATTTGCGTGGGAAGTGAGTTGTGCTCACCAGAAAAATCACAACTTTTCCATAAACGCGACGTGAGTTATGGTAAAAAATATGCGTGATTAGCAAGGGCAGCTACTGCGGTCTGACTACACACAAGAATAGCAAAATTCACGCTAAATCATGGACCTGATTTCTTGGTGAGAATTTCTGGTTTGGATTGAGATACCTGGGAAAAAATGTTTGTCATAACATATAAAAAAACGAAGCCTATATATGATATGCGTTTCTTTTTTTGTTTGTTTGTTTTTGGACAGTATATATATATATATATATATATATATATATATATACACACACACATATTCACCAGGTTGAGAAACACTGTTCTACTGTTATTGAAATAATCCGAAAGGAGTAGAAAGTAACCCGTGAACACACCTTTTTTTTTCCTTTCAATGTTTATGACTTGGTGGTTTAGTTTTTAAGCATGTCTTTGGTTCTACAGTGCTGAAAGTAACCGGAATGAACTAGAAAGTAACCCGTGAACACATCATTTTCCTCTCCAGGTTTATAATTCAATAGTTTTGTTTTTGTGTATAAATAAAATATATGGAACAAACTAAAACGAGAATGTTTTAGATAACGATCTGAGCACGGCCACAACGTCTTGCCTTCTGGCAGCCGCAGATATCGCTCAAATTAAATTAACCCAGAAATTAACCAAACAAGATGGAGAAGGGCAGGGGGTGCAATGAACATGATGAATAACAGGCGGCCAAAACAAGCTACAGGCCGAATTCCTTAAGGAGAAGAGAGAGAGAAAGACAGGCCCAGTGTCATGTGGAGATGAGTATCTCAGAGTTGTGATGTGGAGTAAGAGCAATACACGGCAGCTAGAAGAAGATGTGGGCAAATACTGGGTTGAGTTGTTTCCTTTCTCTGGCGTGAGAACCCTTGGGGGAGTGAAGAGAATTGATGATGACATTTATGCAATTAGAAAGAAACGGCAAGTGCTGGAAAAAATATTTCAGAAATAATGCGTTTAGATTTCATCTCCAGTGGTCTTCAGACTCTGAGCACTATGTCCCCGGACTAAGATAATTATGCTTGAACGTGTTCAATGTTTATTTATTTATTTTTTTTACATTGCTTTTTTTCTTTTACTTATTATGTACAATTCAAAGACGGTCTTCTCTAAATTCTCATGACGTTTAATGTGTCAAAAATATTTAAGTTTTCTCTCTTTAATCTTCTTTACTAGCCAGCTTTCTCCAATATTAAGTTCTTGTAGTGTGGATATATTTGTTCTTTTTTTTTTGTTGGTGTCCATGATATCTGAAGAACTCTTCTGTAGTATTTACGTTCAAAGGCGTTTATGTGTTTCTCAGCTGTTTTGTTAAGTGTCCAGGTCTCACAGGCATATGTTGCGATGGAAAAGATGCATGCCTCTAAAAATGTTATTTTTGTAGTTTTGTCTATTCCTCTCCACGGCTTCTTTAGTTGTTTTACTTTCTGAAGAGCGATAGATGTCCTCCTTTTAATTTCCCTCATTGTATCTCAATTATTAGTTAGTAGTGATCTAAGCTATTCAGAACTCCACCTCTTCCAGTTTTTCCTCATTGATAAATATTTCAGCTGTTTTATTTGTTTTGTCAGTTGTCATCAATTTAGTTTTCTTTCCATTAGGATAAACGTTTTGCTCTTAACTATTCTTATGGACTGACATAATTAGTGTTTTCCATTCCTTTTTGTGTTGTGGACAGTAATACTGTGTCATCAGCATATCTAATCTCTGGTATTTCACAACCTCCTATTTTGTATGGCACAGTAATATTCTTTATCTACATTTCTCATTATATTACTATACAAACTCAAGTCATTAATAGACTGTCAAAAAAATGCACCCTGGAGGAAGGTCTGCCACAAAGTTCTGCTCTTAGCTGTACCTTGTTCTAATCTTTATAAAGGACCTCTCTGACCTGTTGAACACCCACAAAGTCATGGAGAAAGATATAAACGGGTGCACCTTGACCATCCTAACAGAATAGTGGTTGATAAATGGAAGCATAATAATAGATTGAAAATGAAAATTCCAGTGCACATAGCAGAACAGTTAAACACAATACACAAACTCCCTTAAGACAGAGAAGAATTTACAAAAGTACCTGACATCCCACCAAACACAAACTACACACTTCCTCAAATTAAAACCATACTCAAGAACAAATTAGTAAACAAATCATCAGATCCAAAGGTTCTAAGGACTGTTATTGCCGGAGGTGGGGTGGAGGACACGCTCTCCACTCCAATGGCGTGCGTCTCAAATAGCCTCTGACGGTCAAGTCCAGCTCCCGGCCGTCTCGTGGCAGAACTGTTTAAACTGACAGGAGAAAGTGTAACAGAATAGCCATTCTGTTCAGAGAGTTTTTGTGTATTGCTAATAATTGTGTTGCGTAGACTACGTCATTAGGAAAGTACGTGTGCAAAGAAGTCGTTAAAAAGGTCCGTGTGAAAAAGCCGGTCGTTAGGCAGTCTATGTGTGGAACTTTGAACTGGATGGACGTGTTGGGCGAACGAGAATGGGGTAGAGCGAGTCTTGTTGTCAGAATTAGTTTAGTTTGTTTTTCTGTGTGGCTGCAGTCCTTGGTAAGCCTGTAAGTATGGTTTTTGGTATGAATAAATCATTGTAAGGTTTTCCTTGCCCATGTGGCGTAGATATTTCACGCCGGGCATTTGTTGCTGTGAATTTATGTAATAAATGTGTGTTGTCTGATGATAAACTACACCAAATCGGCTTTGTGGAAATTCTCATTGTTGACCAGTTTGTTTTGGTCGGAAGACTGCCAAGTTATGTTCAAGTTGTTGTATTCGTACTAATTTTGTGGAGTGGAAAGCCTGGGTGTCTTGTTGTATTTTCTTAGTGTATAATACAGAAAATTAGGTGATGTTTAGAACACCAGCAACAAGAAGAAACTTATAAGTTGAAACTGTACTCCACAAGAAGAATCAATCAAAACCAGCAGGATTCAATCAATCCAGTAGTCTCCTTGTAAGGGGAATCCTGGTCACGGCACCAACTAAAGCAGAATCACGGCGCCATTAAAACAGGATTCCCCTTACAAGGAGACTACTGGATTGATTGAATCCTGCTGGTTTTGATTGATTCTTCTTGTGGAGTACAGTTTCAACTTATAAGTTTCTTCTTGTTGCTGGTGTTCTAAACATCACCTAATTTTCTGTATTATACACTAAGAAAATACAACAAGACACCCAGGCTTTCCACTCCACAAAATTAGTACGAATACAACAACTTGAACATAACTTGGCAGTCTTCCGACCAAAACAAACTGGTCAACAATGAGAATTTCCACAAAGCCGATTTGGTGTAGTTTATCATCAGACAACACACATTTATTACATAAATTCACAGCAACAAATGCCCGGCGTGAAATATCTACGCCACATGGGCAAGGAAAACCTTACAATGATTTACTCCCATAGTGGACCTCACCAAGAAGGGTCATCGGTTCAAATGGTCTCCAGTCTGTCAAATGGCGTTCGAGTCTTTGAAGGATCGCCTTGCGAAAGTACCGCTTCTCTCGCATCCTGACTTGCATAAGCCACTTACATTGTATACAGATGCTTCCAATGTTGCAGTTGGAGCCTGTTTGGTGCAGACAGCTTCCTCTTCTGATGGACTCTCAGTTGAAGAGCCCTTATATTTTCTTTCGCAGAAGCTGTCGCGCTCGCAGACTAAGTGGTCTACTTTCGAGAGAGAAGCGTATGCTGTCCATTACGCCACGCAGAAGTTGAGATATTTTCTGGCGAATAGACACTTCGCTGTGAAGACTGACCATAGACCCTTGGTGGACGCATTTATCAGCAAACAGGAGATGTCAGACGTCAAGTTGCAGAGGTGGTTTGCTAACCTCCGCACCCTGGACCTTCAGATGTTCTTTCATCCAGGTGCGCGGGAGACAACGTTGGCAAGTTTCGATCGTGCCACTTCTCTACCAGTACCAGTTCACGTTCTTGATGGGGACGTCCCTCAGTCACAAGGATCTGAGACTTATGTCGTAAAGTCAGTGAGCGTTGTGGAGGCCTATTCACCGGCAGAGCCCCAACTTGTTGTAGATTGCTCTGTGCAGACTGACTTGCCGTGTCCCTGTCAGCAGAAAGAGAGAGTAGAGAGGGCGACTAATACATTGTGTCCTATGGTTCAGGACGTCGCCATTAATGTATCGTTGCCTGGTGGGACCTTTCAGAGGCAATATCAGCAAGATCGTTGTAGATCTTACTTGCCGCGTCCCATTAGACAGAGATTTTCTCTTCCGCCGCCTCCTCGTTTTGTTCCCAGGCTCCCACCGTGGTACCTGAAGGAAACCCAGCAGAGAGTGGTCCCTAGAGCTCCTCCCTCAGACCACTATATGGAGGTGGATGCTTCCGCCTCAGCAGTTCCTATGTCGGTGGATGACTTGCGACCTCGGCATAGGCGGAAGAAACGGAAGAGAGCCGATATCTGCCATCAGTCTCAGAAGGAACACTGTCCTCACAGTGAAGATTATTTCCCTGAAGAGACTTCACCTAGTGCCGATTGCGATACGGAGATTGATCAGTTGTACGTCTCCGATCGTAAGCTCGTTGTGGCAATAGGGCAGATAATGGATACCGTGGACTTAGAAACGTTCACGATGAAAGATCTCCATAAAGCACTTATGGAAAAGTTCCCACTATTGGAACTAGATGGCAGGAAGCAGTTCATAGAACGTGTTGTGATCAACATATTAACTGCGATTCCTTCTACTGAATAGTTTGAAATCTATAGGGATTTCTAAAGAAAAGCACAATAGACACTAGTTGGGTAGTGTTCTTCGAAAAAGGAGTTCATCCTTTGCTTCTATCCTATTTCTATGGCAGTAGAAATAGATGGTGTAGTTCACAGAACTCAGTATTAAAAATGTTGTAAATATATGTATATTTATGTTTGCACCACAAATGTTTAACGTACTTAATTTGTACAAATTGTGCGTGCATGAAATTTTTTTTTGTAGCTGCATATTCAGCTTTAAATTCATTGTTATCGCTCACAGTTCGTGAGAGTTTTCTGTGCAAGTTCGCAATTTTTTTTTTTGTTTGGTTGGAGATATTTGATGGCCAAATATCTACCTTTAGGGGGTGGGGAGATATTCTGTAACAGAATAGCCATTCTGTTCAGAGAGTTTTTGTGTATTGCTAATAATTGTGTTGCGTAGACTACGTCATTAGGAAAGTACGTGTGCAAAGAAGTCGTTAAAAAGGTCCGTGTGAAAAAGCCGGTCGTTAGGCAGTCTATGTGTGGAACTTTGAACTGGATGGACGTGTTGGGCGAACGAGAATGGGGTAGAGCGAGTCTTGTTGTCAGAATTAGTTTAGTTTGTTTTTCTGTGTGGCTGCAGTCCTTGGTAAGCCTGTAAGTATGGTTTTTGGTATGAATAAATCATTGTAAGGTTTTCCTTGCCCATGTGGCGTAGATATTTCACGCCGGGCATTTGTTGCTGTGAATTTATGTAATAAATGTGTGTTGTCTGATGATAAACTACACCAAATCGGCTTTGTGGAAATTCTCATTGTTGACCAGTTTGTTTTGGTCGGAAGACTGCCAAGTTATGTTCAAGTTGTTGTATTCGTACTAATTTTGTGGAGTGGAAAGCCTGGGTGTCTTGTTGTATTTTCTTAGTGTATAATACAGAAAATTAGGTGATGTTTAGAACACCAGCAACAAGAAGAAACTTATAAGTTGAAACTGTACTCCACAAGAAGAATCAATCAAAACCAGCAGGATTCAATCAATCCAGTAGTCTCCTTGTAAGGGGAATCCTGTTTTAATGGCGCCGTGATTCTGCTTTAAAAGGGCGAAGGCGAATATCTGGCGCCTGAAAACCAGACGCTTCGGGTAGACGACAGTCATATTTGGTAGTTCATCTATATCAGCTGGCGAGATTCTTCAGCTGCCGTGCGTAGAGTGGTGCTCCTCCCGGCCAGTGAAGAAAGGTGCAAATGGGGTTGCCGTGCGGCACCAATGTGGAAAAAGTGAAATAAAGGATTAAGCGATGTAAACAGTAATCAAATCACGGCACCTCTGGTTTGGGGGTCGGCCAAGTCCTAAGTGCACCCATATCGGGCGAAATGCCTGAACCGTCTTAACCCAGAGGTTAAGACACTGCTGGCGAGATTCTTCGGATGCCGCACGTGGAGTGAAGCTCCTCCCGGCCAAGGAAGAAAATGCGGAAAAGCAATCAGGGTAGCTGTGTGGCGCCGATGTGAAAAGGTGATGGAAAGGATAAAGTGAAGCTTAATCGGTATGTCCAGTAGTATCGCGGCGAGAGCTACTCATACCACGGCGCCTTTGCTCTAGAGGCTGGCCACGTCCGAAATACACTCATACTGGTGAAATATACCTAAACCGGCTTAAACCAGGGGTGAAACTTGATGGCTAAGCATGTCATGGTACCTCTGCTCTAGAGGTCGGTCACGTCCTAAACACGCCTATACTAGGATAATATGCATAAACCGGCTCAACCCAGGGGTGAAAGTCACTAGTGGCGAGGATTCATCCTACCGGACAAAAGCTCTGTCCTGGTCACAACTAGGAAGGATAGCAGCCACGACCACAAAATGCTGAAGTCGGAGACACTGGACCAGGGCAGTCTCGATAGGCAACCACCTCTCACCCGGCGGGGATGTATGCGTATCCTAATCACGCTGAGGTTTTCCGGTGAGAAAGTCCAAATTTTCATGTTGAGAACAAGACACATTACCCTCAGTAAGCACTTACGCAGAGTGACCGCTGACCACACACCATACTGCATGCTCTGTAACAGACAAAAAGAAGAAACTGTTAAACATCAACTGCTGGACTGCAGTGCACTGAAGGACCTTCGGAAGAACCTGATAGCACCAAACTCCTCAATCACCGACATTCTGTATGGAGATGTAGAACATCTGAAGAGGACCTGTACGTTTCATTATCTGGCACAAGGTGAAAACTCGTAAACCCGGGTATAGGAAAAGTCACCACACAGTTCCTGACTTTCAACAACATTCTCACCCTTCCCTGGCCATCCCTGTCTCCAGACATGAATCCGATCGAGCACCTACGGGATGAGCTGCAAAGACGTGTTTGTGGCGGAAACGTTTCTCCAGCCAATCGTCGTGATCTGTGGCAGGCACTCCAGGAAGAGTGGGCAGCCATCCCACAGGCGCACATCAGACATCTGATCGCATCTATGCCCAGGAGATGCCAGTCGCTGATCGATGCAAGCGGAGGCCACGCACCATACTAACTTGAGAACCCCTGGGACTAATAAATTCTCATCACACAGATGCAAGAAACTGTCAAGTGAGTTTATAAACCCTTAGGTATTATTGTGTGCAATTTGAAACTATTGTTCAATTTAAAGAGCTATAGAATATCAAAGTTATGTCTAAAATTGGGTCACCAGTAGTTATGAGTTTCTTTTTTTTTTTTGGACAGTGTACAGTATGAAAACTATGGCTAGTCATCTCCCTCTCATTCTCTCTCTCTCTCTCTCTCTCTCTCTCTCTCTCTTTGAACTTAAGTGCCCAAGGCACATGGGGCTTCCGCAAGGGTTTTCCACAAACGCCTGGCCTTTTTTTTCCGCTCTTGCCCAAGTGGGTCCTCTTGCTCAGTATCCTCTCCATTGTTCTCCACAACCTTCGTGGGTTTAGTTTCCTGATAAGCGTGCCTCCTTCGACCTGCGTTTGTTTTGTTTTCCCTTGCTTCTGTTCCTGTTGCAGTCTGATGGATTATTTACCACATAGGGTTGCTGGCCCTATGCCGAACCCTCCTTAGTCGCCTTTGATGATCACGCTTGGTAGGGTATAGTGGTCCTATTCTTTGGTTTCCAGGCATGTGAGTAGGTCATGGGTATCACTCGGCGGGGGGGGGGGGGGGGGGTCGGGTGGTTATTATGCGTCAACATCACAGAAAGAATATAAATCACAATCAAATATGTATATATATATATATATATATATATATATGTTGTTATATCTTATATCCTTCTCGTGCCGTTAAACGTCACATAGGGCTCGCAAGGTAGTTCGCCAATTTTTCCTGCCTTCGGCGAGATTTTCAACCTCATCAGGGGATTTTATGCCTATTAATTTGGCCTCTCTTAACAGTGTCCTCTTCAGAGTTTCACGTGGTCTGACTCTTTTTCTATGGCCTGTTGTGTTCCATTTTATAGCTTGTTTTGGGATTCTCTGATCATTTCTTCTCATCAAGTGACCAACATATGTCCTCCTTTTCCTGATCACCCATGAAACTGATTGTTGTTCAGTCATCTGTCTTATCTCTGCATTGTTCTTGAATTCGTTCCACTTGAAGTTGAATATTTTCCTTAGGCATTTGTTTTCAAAAGAGTATTAATTTCTTTTCTATTTCTTTAGTTGTTTTCCAGCTTTCACATGTATAAATGAGGATGGATATTACATATGAATTGAATAGTCTTAACTTGGTTTTTGTGGTTATAACTTTTGAATGAAATATATTCTCAGGATTCTTGAATATCGATGCTGCTTTTGCAATTGTAACTTCCTATCTGGTGTCACCAGCCTGGTCTATGTAGCTGCCAAGGTATGCAACTTGATTGACTTCTTCAGTATATGTCCTTTCTACGTTTATTTTTCCATTTTGATTGATGGGAATTTTCATTATTTTTGTTTTTTCCTTGTTAATTTCAAGTCCTATTTTGCTAGCCAGTAAAGACAGGATATCTGTTTTTTCTTGCATGGAATTCACATTGTTACTAATAAGAGTTATATCATCAGCAAAATCAAGATCTTCTAGTTGGGTCCCACGTACCCAGTCAATACCTGTGTTACCTGTGCAGTATTTTTTCATTATGAAGTATATTGCTATTCCAAAAAGTAAAGGAGACAGTATACATCCTTGTTTCACACCTGTTTCAATCTGGAACCAGTCGCTCATCCCTTCTTCTGTCTTGACTGCACAAATATATCCATTGTAGAAGTCCTTAATGATGTTGACAATTTTAGATGGTATTCCATATAGATTTAAAATTCTCCACAATGAACCTATGTGTTTACTATCAAATGTCTTTTTAAAGTCTATGAAGTTCAGTATTAATGGTTTCTGCTTTTCAATATGTTCTTCAAGTATTATTCTTAGAGTAAAGATCTGGTCGAGACAGGTTCTCCCTTTTCGAAATCCTGCTTGTTCTTCTCTCATTGCAGTATCCACTATATCTTTAAGTCTATTCAAAATGACCTTGCAAAATACTTTAGAGACAACTGATATTAAAGTTACTCCTCTCCAGTTATGCAGTCACTAAGGTTGCCTTTTTTTGTATTTTAACAATGATTCCTTTTCCATTTAGAAGGGACTTTTTCTTTTTTCCAAATCTTATTAAACATTCTCTGTAGTTGTCTCATGTTGTCACTACTGAGAGCTTTTAACATTTCGGGTGTTATTTCATTTATTTAATCTTTACCTGCAGCTTTGTTGTTAGCCATTAAACTCACTGCTGTTTCAATTTTTCACTCACTCACTCACTCACACACACCCACCCATTGACAAAACTATGGCTTCTTGGAGAAGAATAACAGAACGGATGTTGAGCAACAGAGGGCTCACCTGGGCAAGAGAGGAAAAAACGCGAAAGACAGGCATTTGTGGACAACTCTTACGGAAGCCCCATCCATGTGCCCTGGGCACTTAAGGTTCAGAGAGAGAGAGAGAGAGAGAGAGAGAGTTGGGGGAGAGAGATCCATTGACGAAAAACACACTCATTCATGCTTAAACGAAAACACAACTCCCTCCGAACTGTTGTTTCGTGCCTGTTTTCTTTCATAAACAAGCAACCTCTCAATGTTTAAGTGTAACATAAGATGGTAAAAGCCCTATTCTAGCGTGACAAAGTTAGGTTAAGAACGCTTTACATGCCGCGCCATCCTTGTTCTCGTGAAAACTCCACGGTTATGTAACGCATCAATTATGTTTACGTCGATTTTTTTATGAAGCTTCTTCTTAATTACGTGCTGGTTATCTCTTTGTTGCCGATGCGGTGAAGAAGTTGAGACACGCCATCGTGTCCTGTCGGGAAGGGAGTTAAGGCAGCTTTTTTTCCGCCCTTGAGTGGAGTCAGAAAGCAAGGGCTTTGCAGTTCTCCTTTAGTAGACTCCACCAGCATGAAGACTACGGCGATTCCTTTCCCCCTGTGCCAGGCTAGACCTGATAAGAACTGGGTACCATCGGAAAGGTGGGACAGGGTCTTGGTCGGCTGTGGGTCGCTGAGTGCCAAATTAGGCAGCTTCTTCGCCCGCCCCCCCCCCCCCCCCCCTGTATGAAGGCTTGGCACTGCTGCCAAAGTGGCATTACACAAGAATGGTCGAATCTGAGTTCTTTTCATCACATTCCGAAATGTGCCCACGAACTCTGAATAACCTCTTCTTCTCACACAGTAATACCATGATTTCTAGCCAAATAACGCATGGGCCTTTTGGTATCTTGACTCCTTTCTCTAGTTTGCTCGGACAATTAGGGAGTATTATATGAAATGAGGTAGGGTCTTGACCAGCTGTCATCCATCAGTTCTGGTTTGAATGCTGTCACTCCGTCTTCCTTATTAGCTCGATAGACTCATCAGAAGTTACAACATTCTGAGATGTGGAGAGTTAGGCTTGTCACAAGTTACAACATTCTGAGATATGGATAATTAGACTTGTCGCAAGTTACAACATTCTGCGATGTGGAGAGTTAGATTTATCATAAGTTACAACATTCTGAGATGTGGAGAGTTAGACTTATCATAAGTTACAACATTCTGAGATAGGAGAGTTAGACTTATCATAAGTTACAACATTCTGAGATAGGAGAGTTAGACTTACAATTAGACTTGTCACTGAGATGTGGACAGTTAGATTTGTCACAAGTTACGACATTTTGAGGTACGGACAATTAGACTTGTCACAAGTTACAACAGTCGGTTGAGATGTGGACAGTTAGACTTGTCACAAGTTACAACAGTCGGTTGAGATGTGGACAGTTAGACTTGTCACAAGTTACAACAGTCGGTTGAGATGTGGACAGTTAGACTTGTCACAAGTTACAACAGCCTGAGATACACTGTAAGCTAAGCAGCAGTGCCGACAGACACATCACTGGACGCAACAAAAGACTATCTCCATGGAGACGACGTCAACTTAAAAAAGCCAGTGATTCTATTTAGCTATATATCATCTCACGGATACGATATCTCCAAACTAAAAGATCTCTAAAGTTTATGAAGATGAGCTCTGTGTACTTCGCGCCGGCAGTTGTTGATGATCATGCTTCTCACGCCTGGGCTTAGTAATTCTAACCTGATTGGATGCTCCTTAAACCTTTCTTTCCCCTTGGTTTCTTTTTCATCGCTTGCCCTTGAGTTTTCCGATGATCATCATGCTCTCCAAATCGAAGTTTTGTCCCATTTGGAATTTTTTTTTTTAAATCTATCTTTAAAAGATTTAAATCTGACCCCCCCCCCCCCCACTTTAAGTGCTATAATCTGATCATAACTTAACTGTTAAACACCTGGTTTGTTTTTGTTTGTTTTTATTTTTATGTTAGGCAAAGACTTGAAGGTTAAAACAACACGTTTTCACAAACTTTAAGAAAAATAAACATAAACAGACTTTTTTTTTCATTTATGAGCTGTATAAATGGATCACGGCGCGGCGGCTGCAGGAAGCGGAGCACAGGTAGGTTTACGTCCACCACCAATACGAAAGCAGACAACCTGGGATGGCACATTTATACGGTAAGTTATGGTTTTACTACGTTCTGGATTAAGCCAGATCGATACACGACAGATGTTTGCTCCCCTACTCGCGAAGACAAAGACACTCGTATACGTTAGGTCATAGCGACATGTGCACCTGTGAAGAGAGTTTGATGGTCTATTTTTAGAGAGAGCAAGATGTAAGAAAAAAATTCCTAGAGAGACTGGTATAAGAAACACGTGATCTGACCTGGGTAGAAGATGAAAAATATGTTGTTGTTGTTGTTTTTGTAATATAAAAACAAAACTTTGATGTTGCTGCTGTATTTTTTCTGTAACTGGTAGCGAGACATCTTAACCGGCTTAAAGATCTCGTGGTATAGGCACCAGACTGGATGGATTCTAAGTTACAGTGTGCTTGTCCCCCCCCCCCCACCTCCCTCCAACCCCTCCCTCCAACCGTTTCAAGAGGGGTACAGAAGATGGAGCACTCAAGCTGAATGAGATAGCTGTCAGCGGCCCATAACTGACTGTCTATATCAGGGTTTGCGAATCATAGCGGCCAAGACACTCCCCTGTAAAACTAACATTACCGTGACCGATTGAATAGGGCTCCACATGGGAATCCAAACCTGATTTTAAATATAAACTGTGTCGAAGTCGTATGTGTGGTGTCGAAAGGTGCAGATATCAGTTAGCTCCAAACTATTAATGGGAAAAAGAAAGAGAGGAAGACCGAGGCGAAGATGGCTGCAAGACATCGTTGATGATCTGCAAATGGATGCATCAGCAGCAGGGCATCTTGCTCACAACCGAGAGGCCTACAGGAGTGGTGTTAGGGAGGCAAAGTTCCGCAAGGGACATGCAAATGAATGAATGAGTGCAAACTATGACACTACACAATCAACGTCCTTTTTGAAGGAAAAACACAGAAGAACTGCAGTTGGTTATGTCTCTTTCGCACAGAACTGATTATGACTGGAATATGTGCATAAATCTTTCATACACCGAGAGCGATATGCACAGTGACTTGCCCTGTAACCAGACATTTTTCTATTTCAGAAGCAAGTTTTCCTAACAATGTGTGTTAGGTACACTTTTTCAAGCTGGGTACTTTGAAGCCTTTGCATCAGCGGAGACGAACCTGGGAGAGAACGTAGATCACTATCGATCCGCCGGCTTTCTTCAGTTACTGGATGTAGCCTAGGAAGCAAAGCGACCCACCTTGGAGGAAGCACAGTGATGTCAAACCCCTAGTTGATCACTCGAAAATTTTCAAAAGAGCTCGTCTACCAAGACCATCACGCTTGTTATCTCACTCTGACAACAGTGTCATCTCATATATTCAGGTTACTTTTGCTCTGTAAAACTATACTACAAGAACGTTTATGGCACTGGAAGGAGATGTAATATAAATCAGGTATGGCCAACGAAAACAAGAGAAGAAAACGATGTTTTTTTCAGAAGAATAAAAGCTAATAAAACAGTCAAACAGATATATCCCTTCTTCTTCTTCTTCTTCAGCTTTCCAAGTCATTAAGGTTCACTGCTGCAGATAAAGTGCACTTCCATTCCTCTCTATTCCTAATCTTCTCTCTCCAGTTGGTGACACCAGTTTCCTTTATATTCTCTTCTATGTTGTCTTTCTGCCTCTGTCTTGTTCTGCCCCCTTGGTCTTGTTTCCTTCGTTTCTTGTACACACAACATTTTCGTTTGTTTGTTCTCTTCCACTCTTTCTGCACGGCTCAATCAGCGTGATCTGTTCAGTTGCAGGACAGTTATAGTCCAAGATATATTCAATATTATCTGAAAAAAAGCAATGCATCACTGTTCAATCAAACAGCCATAATTTTAAACATTTCTATAAAACGTTCAGTAAAACGGTATGGAAAGATGATATGGACTTAACAGTTCATATAAACAGTCATAAACTTTAAGCAACAATCATTGTTTAAGGCTAAAATAAGTGTAATTAAAAATACACATACATACACATAAAACTTTCAGCAGAACTGAGTATGACGCGAAAGAAGTCATGATTATTGACAGAAAGGCGACCAGACAGACATTCAGACGTTCACATACATTTTAAATGGAACTGACTTTAGATGAATTTATGGCGAAAGAAATCATAAATATGAAACTTCGAGAGCGCGAAGAAAATGGATCGATGCCATCTGACTTCTCATTGCAATGCAGTGGTGTGAAGACTTACTACTTTTTCGCCCCTTTCTGTTTAGCTGGGAAAAAAAATCTTATCTTCTACACTTTATTAGAAAAATGTGCGTAGAAAAAGCACTCTTATCTAACAACATTAAAGGAAAGCATTAAGAAAAATGAAATTTTGACCCACTGATGTTCACGTACGAGTATATAGTATGGCAGTAAAACCTTCAGAGTTTATGTTCTGTCCATGTCCACTGAACATTTCTCATAGAAATATTTTAAAGACTGATTTCTTCCAGAACATATCCTGCAAACCTAAGACTTTCTATAGAAATTTAAATGCTAAATATGAGACCCCCATTAAAAGAATGCAGATGAGTAAGTTTAAAGAAACACACAAAGATCTCCTACACATGGTGGGATTCATGGAGGCAACCCATTTCTTTGTATATACAATTGATCATATAAAACTCAACATAATTTTATTAAGAGAAATGACAACTTCGGTAAAACTGGTTCTAGTAATGAAGGTAAATACGGGTGTATGGTTCAGTTTTTACAAAAAATATTCAAAGAGTTAAGAAACTGGACAGAAACAAGAATGGCAGGAAGTAAGATGAGCACATATAAATGAAGACCGTAACAACAATCCAATATTTCAACAAAGGCCTTTTTCAAGGATCGCATAAGAAAAAAAAACACCAGCAACAGATGAAAAATTAGACACTTAGATTTTTTGGTCTCCTGGTTCTAAGAAAGACGGACAGAAAATGCGCCCATATAGACATAGGTAAGCAAAAGGTGGATGCAATCGATTGGTTGAAAAAGGAGAAAAAGGCGGGATAATTTTATTATCAGTTTTTTTTCCGCGTTTTGACAATTATTATGTTGTGTTGCTTTTTGTCCATGTGTGTTATATAACATTTATCCTTTTTAACGTGCGTTATAAATTAACTGATTTTTTTTATTACGTGCGTTATACCGTAACATTTTTGTTACTGTGACTTCTTAAACTAAAACTTAAAAACAAACATTTTCTTCGACAGAATACTTTATTAACCACGATTTATCAGTGACATTTTGACTTGTCAGCAAAACGTGTTGTCAAGTACAGCTTTCGTGTACAAAGTAATAGTCTGAATCTTGTCTTTGTCCTCGAAGCTGTTGCCGAAATCTTAATTCAAAGAACAAAAGTTTCTACAAAGGATTGCTCGGGGATTATTTCTTGGAGGGCGGAAGTGCTTTGACCAGCAAATGGACTGAGTAACAGACTCCCCAGAAAAAGATGATTGGCTCTTGGACTAACGGTATTTTCAACTCCCGGCTTTTTGGGTCACAATCGGGGCACACTTCGCGCACGTGAGGTCACGACTCTGGGTCACTTAGTCTTAAATGTCAACTCTGAATTGCCGAGGCCGACGGGCAGGTGTTTGCGCGCGTGAGCTAGCGAAGAGACAATGACGCACGCACGAAAGTTTGTAACAGAACTTCTTTGACAAGGAACGCTCCCTCCCGTGGCCTCATGTGCGACCCACGCGCGACGCTGAACTGTCCTCACAAGTGACTGCTCCCACTCAGAGAGATACGAGCGTGTGACGGAACTCTGGGTTAGAAATATTACTTTAAGAGAAATCTGACGCCAGATAATGGAGCAGCCAGACGAAGAAGAAGAGTACATTGCTGGTAGTAAATATCTCTGAACCCGGCATAGCTTCAGACCATCTGGAACCGCACAAAAGGCGGGAATATAAAGAACTGATCAGGATTGGGCATAGAAAACTATTTGTACCTTGACAAGATCTGGTCAATGGCCTTCAAAGAAAAAAGAAAATGTTTTTTAAACCAACGTCGTGGACTGACCTGAAAGAAGCGATGAACATAAAAAGGACCCTATTTAGAAATTAACGCGACAGTACTATAAAGAATTACATTAAACTTTAGCGAACCCAGTATGACTCCATGCACTACGTTTTGTCTGCATCAACAGAAGTAGCTGGTTTTGCTGTTTTAGCTACAGTGCTACAAGACAATTTTCGTGAATGTTTTTATTTTGTTTTATTTCGTTGTGTTTTATTTCGTGTTGTTTCATTTTGTTTTGTTTTACATACGGCAGTCCTGACAATTAAAATTTCTGTCCGACACACACCTACTCATAAAACTGGACTCCAGTGTATTTAAGTGTAGTCTGTAATATTTTCCATTTTAAGCAACACTGACTGCATTCAAACTATATTTCTATGTGTAATATTTTGTTATGTTCATCACTGTAGCCGGTATTTTATAGTTAAATTGCAGTGTTCAATCTCAGTAGCCAGCACATTTTTTTAAAAAATGAAATTACAATACCCCGTCTCTGTATCCAGTATATTATTGTTAAATTACACACTTAATCTATGCATTCAGATCATCAGTCTATGTAGCCAGCACATTTTTGTTAACTATAGTGCTTAGTATCCGTATCCAGTACATTATTGTTATGTTGCAGCGCTAAATCTCTGTATCCAGTACATTATTGTTGAGTTGCAGCGCTAAATCTTTGTATCCAGTACATTATTGTTGAGTTGCAGTGCTAAATCTCGGTAGCCGGTACATTATTGTTGAGTTTAGGCGCTAAATCTTGGTAGCCGGTACATTATTGTTGAGTTGCAGCGCTAAATCTCGGTAGCCGGTACATTATTGTTGAGTTTAGGCGCTAAATCTTGGTAGCCGGTACATTATTGTTGAGTTGCAGCGCTAAATCTCGGTAGCCGGTACATTATTGTTGAGTTGCAGCGCTAAATCTAGGTAGCCGGTACATTATTGTTGAGTTGCAGCCTAAATCTCTGTAGCCAGTACATTATTGTTGAGTTGCAGCCTAAATCTCTGTAGCCAGTACATTATTGTTGAGTTTAGGCACTAAATCTCGGTAGTCGGTACATTATTGTTGAGTTGCAGCGCTATATCTCGGTAGCCGGTACATTACGGTCATGCGCGGACTTAATAGTCGCAGTTGGAACCTGGGTCTCCGGCCGTATGTCGGTCGTTATAGAGAGAGGCCGGACACTAAATATACTTCACTACTATATAATCTTTACTGGATAAAGAGACATGTTTACTATCACTTTGAAACACTAACAATGTAAAGTGGTGCAGTGACTATATGGAAATTAATCGCAAAATCTCTCTCTCTCTCTCATGGCTCTTGTCCACAAGCTTAGGATAACGTGTTCTTCCACAACCGTCGATCCCTTATGCATCTCAGTACGCTCAACACTGAGCATTTCAAACATCTTTTCTCTCTGTTTACCTCTGTCTCTTTTATCTTCTATCTTCCCTGTTGCTCTAGCCCGCCACTCCTCCAAACATGCCCCACAAATCTGGATTGTCGTTTACTGATCTTCCTTATAATTTTCCTTCTCTCTTGTGCCTCTTTTAGATCTTTTTCATTCGATTTTCTCGCTGTCCGTGGTACCTTCATCTTTCTACTTTCATTCGATTTTCTCGCTGTCCGTGCTACCTTCGTCTTTCTACTTTCATTCGATTTTATCGCTGTCCGTGCTACCTTCATTTTTCTACTTTCATTCGATTTTCTCGCTGTCCAATGTACCTTCATCTTTCTACTTTCATTCGATTTTCTCGCTGTCCGTACTACCTTCGTCTTTCTACTTTCATTCGATTTTCTCGCTGTCCGTGCTACCTTCATCTTTATATTTTCATTCGATTTTCTCGCTGTCCGTGCTACCTTCATCTTTCTACTTTCATTCGATTTTCTCGCTGTCCGTGCTACCTTCATCTTTCTACTTTCATTCGATTTTCTCGCTGTCCGTGCTACCTTCATCTTTCTACTTTCATTCGATTTTCTCGCTGTCCGTGCTACCTTCGTCTTTCTACTTTCATTCGATTTTCTCGCTGTCCGTGCTACCTTCATCTTTATATTTTCATTCGATTTTCTCGCTGTCCGTGCTACCTTCATCTTTCTACTTTCATTCGATTTTCTCGCTGTCCGTGCTACCTTCATCTTTCTACTTTCATTCGATTTTCTCGCTGTCCGTGCTACCTTCATCTTTCTACTTTCATTCGATTTTCTCGCTGTCCGTGCTACCTTCATCTTTCTACTTTCATTCGATTTTCTCGCTGTCCGTGCTACCTTCATCTTTCTTCTTGAATGTTATCTCAGAACTGTCGAGGCCAGCAGGCAAGTGTTTATGGAAAAAATAAATAAACAAACAGTTAAAAAAAGTCACGTTTCAATAACTTTTCAGTGACATTCACAAATGTGCATACGTACTCATATGCATGCATTCTGTACTCACTAAAGTGATGATGCCGTGTGTTCGTTTATCACCTTTTCTTGTGTCTTGTAGCGAGTTTACAGTGTGTGTGTGTGTACAAGAGTGGATGTTTATAAATGAATCACTAAACTGAATCACAACACACTAAGCAGTCCCATGGTATAACACTGTTTAGTTGTGTACTGTCATATTATTGAATATGTTCTTTGACCAAACACACTGGCCTCACAGATTCTACGTGCTTCCATAAATCAAATCTCTGCACAAGTTACAGACTCCATTTAATTCGGTCTAATGAAGGTTCGGATACAGTAGCTGGTAACATCGACTGGACTAGAAAATGCATCTCCTTGGTTCATCACGGAATCACCTAAATACTGTTTCACAACATCAAATCTTCCATATTCTAGATGCAATACTTCAGCAATGTTCTCATCTTCAATATAGTCTACACGTGATGCGAGGATAATTCTAAAACGCTATACTAGATTAGATTCGCAACATGTGGTCCTCGTCTGAATCACTTTACTCGAAGCTTCAAAAGTATCACATCTTCATAATCACTTGAATCACATCTTCAGTCTGTCCTAAAACTACTTCTAGTTCCAAACTGATCTCCTGAATATCTATTGCTCTAACTGTCCATCTGTCGTTGCTCTCCTCTTCTTTCTGTATTCTTCCTACGTTCTTCTGTTCTTGTCTCTTCCTAAAACTAATGTCTGACTTATATGTCGTAAGTCAGTTGTCCAATAGGACACACCTCTAAATCTTTGTAATTGGTCAAACCTGATTGGGCCCAGAGTGGATTTCGGGATGAGTCAGTCCACTCCTTGTTTTCAAGACTGTGAGCAAATTGCGTCCTAAAATTAGCAAACATGCCTCACCTGCCAGTTGCGTCAAATCCGTCTATGTAATTGTTATTATTATCACAGTCCACTATCTCTTTCATGTCCTATGCTTCAGGGATTACTCCGTTCCCTACTTGTATTGTGTCCTTGCTTTTCACTGTGTCTGTCTCCTCTGTATTCTTGTTGCTTGAGCAAATCCCCCTTGTCCGTATTCATTGTCAGCGTCTAGTATTTCTAAGTATCTACTCTTCTGACTACTCTTCTGACTACTCTTCTGACTACTCTTCTGAGCGTCCTGTCGTAATATTAAGTCGTGGGAATGTACCTCTCCGACCTGTTCTCAAATCTTCCATCATTTCTGATCTATTTTTCTATGTATCAGTAATAATAATAACTATGGCAAAACTGCTCGTAGTAATAATATCATTTCATTAATAATAATAATACTATAATCATTACTTACAAGGCTATGCTACAATATAATTTCGGCCGCAAGTACAGCCGGCCGTTAAATCTGCAGGCCGTAAATATCTTGTTAAATTACCGTGTTTAAAGACCGCCGTAGAACTGGCGTTATTTCTTAATATCCCTACCCCCGCCCCACTCTCCCTTTTTACATTTGTGATTTTCTATGATTCTGGCACTGTGTTCCTATGATATAATACAAGATGATATACAGTATGATATAGAAGATGATATAATACGTGATATCTTCTCGAAATTGTGTCCTGAATATCCGCGAATTTTCCTTCCTGTTCCTCAAAAAAAAAAAAGCAAAATAGAACCAGCGAATACTTTTTTTTCCTTATCGAGAAATGAGTAAATCCTGGGGGAAAAACGTGAGAGAGAAAAAGAAAAAAGATAAAGAGAGGAGAAGGGAGGAGAAAGAAAAAAGATGAGCGGTACATATATAATTTTAGCAAGCAGGAAATGAAAAAAAAAAAGTTTTTAAAAGAGCTTTGTTACTTTGTTAAAAATTTGGAGGTAACGGGATTTTTTTTTTTTCCTCCAGATTTTCCATGAAACTCAGAGCACAAAGAAATCTTGGGAGAACAGGAGAGGAGGAGGAATAGGAGAAGGGAGGTAGATGATTAAGATAGTGACCCACACATGGGTTATCTGGGGTAACGGTTTATCATATATTATTGTTTAGGAGGAGGAAGAGGAGGAGGAGGAGAGAGAGAGAGTAGAGAGAGAGGAAGGGGTGGGGCCCATGCTACTGAGGACATGTTTGCCATTAACACCTGCCGCACGCCCCAGTAACGGCACGTGAAGGACAGTACTCACAAAGAGCCCATTTTTTTACTCCTTAGGCACACGAGTGTCCAATGAAGACAATGGGGGGGGGGGGGGGGGGGGGGAAGAGGCTCTAACTCGCACGCGTCTTGTAGGGATAGAGGAACAGGGGAGGGGCTCAGCATCCTTTCATTGTCCTCATAAATCTCCTCTCGTGTACCGAACATCCGGTGAGTATCGAGGGCCTGTTAATTTACAAAGAGTTACTCACGCTTGTTAGTAGGAAGGGAGATAATTTATCTTCCGGCATGCGCTTAGCGGAAACAGAACATGCAACAAATGTCACATATAGTACATTAATTCTTCTCCCGTCACGTAAGTTCTGTTTTTAATAAGTACCAGCCATGTTCGCCACCTAGTGATCTATTTTTTTTTTTTTGGGTATGTTTGAACCAGATTTCTGTCCTTGATAAACGTTTAAAATATGGCTCATGACAGCGACAAGCGAAGTGATTAGTTAGTGTGAGAGATTTTATATTCAAGCTTGAATGACCATGGGGTGGGAAATTAGGGGAGAGATGTAGCGTACCAACATTGTATATGTTGTTGTTGCTGTTGTCGTTTTTTTGTTGCTGATGTTGTTGCTTTTGTTTTCATTGTTGTTGATTTCGTTGTTGTTGTTGTTACTTTTGTTGTCGTTATTTTTGTTTTGATGATGCTGTATTTGTTTTTTTTGTTCTTCTTCTTCTTCTTCTTCTTCTTCGTTCACTTCTACCACCAAAAACCGCACTGTGAACCTACTGAATTCACACATGTGGTCCTCGTTAGGTCCGGTGGTCCCCTGTGTGGTCCAAAATAGACCACATGAGTTCCACGAAGGACCACAAGGGGTTCAGAGTATCACAGTGCTTTAGGCCTGTATTCTTGGTGGGTCTCGGAAGCGGGATTGCGTGACACCGTGGTTTTCATTGCACCAGTTTGGTCTAGGGTTGGACTTTCTCACCGGAAGACCTCGACGTGTTTGGAATATCAGTGCATCCCCGCTGGGTGAGAGGCGTTAGCCCACCCAGGCCAGAGTTGGACTTTCTCACCGGAAAACCTCGACGTGTTATGAGATACCCGTGTATCACCGCCGGGTGAGAGGTGGTTGCCCATCCAGTCCAGGGTTGGACTTTCTCACCGGAAAACCTCAGCGTGATTAGGATACGCAGACATCCCCGCCGGGTGAGAGGTGGTTGCCTATCTAGACTTCCCTGGTCCAGTGTCTCCGACTTCAGCATTTTGCGGTCGTGGCCGCTACCCTTCCTAGTTGTGACCAGGATGGAGCTTTTGTCCAGGAGGACGAATCCTCGCCACTAGTGACTTCTACCCCTGGGTTGAGCCGGTTTAGGCATTTCCCAGTATGGGCATGTTTGGGACGGGACCGACCTCTAGGGCAGAGGTACTGTGACATTCATAGCCTTCAAGATTCACCCCTGGTATGAGCCGGTTTAGGCAAAATTCACCAGTATGGGTGTTTATTAGGCGTTACCGACCTCTAGAGCGGAGGTGGCATGACATGTCTAGCCATCGAGTTCCACCCCTGGTGTGTGCCGGTTTAGGCATATTTCACCAGTGTAGGTGTATTTCGGACGTAGGCGGCCTCTAGAGCAGAGGTGCCGTGGTATAGCTCTCGTAGCGATACTACTGGACATACCAGGTTAAACTTCACTTTCCACCACCTTTTCCCATCGGCGCCGTACAGCAACCTTTATTTCCGCATTTACTTCCTTAACCGGGAGGAGCTTCACTCCACGCACGGCATTTGAGAAGTCAAGCCAGCAGTGACTTAACCTCTGGGACAAACCGGTTCATGCATTTCACACGATATGACTGCACTCAGGACGTGGCCGACCTCCAGACCAGAGGTGCCGTGATTTGACTGTTTGCTTCGCTTTATTCTTTCAACCACCTTTTCCGCAGTGATGCTGCGCGGCAACCTCATTTGCAAATTTCTTCATTGGCCGGGAAGAGCACCGCTCCACGCACGGCAGCTGAAGATCTCGCCAACAGCGGGGTTTTGAACTAATAAAAGCGCTCTTTCCACGAGGGTCGGAGCTTGGTAAGCATGTATTAGCTCTAGAATTGCCACAGTTATCCAAGTAGGATCGTGTCATCTAAGGAACCTCGACTGATTTAATGAGCCATTCGCGGTTTCACCGTGAGACAGTGTGAACTTAGACATGCATGGCTTAATCTTTGAGACAAGCATATGACTACTGGCAGGATCAACCAGATAGCTTTCTTCACCGAACCTTTGTCGGATATCTGCCGACAGACCGACGCGGGGCAAGGGAGACAGCGCTCTGCTCAGAGCGGATCCCTTTCGACCCCGGCGGCGTTTCATTTCCTTTAACCGGCGGGGGCGGCTCTCTCTGCTCTAACGAGCGGAAAAGAAAGCCTGGCCACCCACAAACAACACACGTTACATACTGCAGACCCGATACTCTTTGCGAGAGATGGGCCAATTTCGAGACCATCGGTCGACAAAACCGTACTACATCGTTATCACGAACCTGGCTGGCTAGCCGTTTACATGCTTCGCTCGACGGACAAACCACTTGCTTCTGCATCAAAACACCTTAACTCTCGCCGTCCGGGAAGGGAGCGAAAGCCTGTCTCCCCACGCACGGAACTCGAGAGCGCTTTTTCGCCAAAAGAACGGTCGGCCTGCGCAACAGCAACCGCCCGCGCTGTGCAGGTCGGCGCAGCTCTGCGCGGCTGACGTTTTTTTTTTTTTTTTGTTGATGTTGTAGTTGTATTTATTCTTGATGTTGTCGTTTTCGTTGTTGATTATTTTGTTTTTGTTTGTATTGTTGATGCTGTTGTTTTTGTTGCTGTTATTTGTGTTGTTGTGTTTGTTTTTATTGTTGATGATGTTGTTTTTGTTGATGTTGTTTTTGTTGTTTGATGTTGTTTTGTTGATGTTTGTTGTTATTGTTTTTGTTGTTGCTATTGTTGTTTTTGTTGTTGTTGGCATCGTTGTTTTTGGTGTTGTTGCTTTTGTTGCTATTTTTGTTGTTGCTCTTGTTGTTGTTGGCATCGTTGTTTTTGGTGTTGTTGCTTTTGTTGCTATTTTTGTTCGTGCTCTTGTTGTTGTTGGCGTCGTTGTTTTTGCTGTTGTTGTTGTTGTTGGCGTCGTTGTTTTTGCTGTTGTTGCTTTTGTTGCTATTTTTGTTGTTGCTCTTGTTGTTGTTGACGTCGCTGTTTTTGCTGTTTTTGTTGTTGTTGTTGGCGTCGTTGTTTTTGCTGTTGTTGGTGATGCTGTCATTGATTTTGCTGTTGTTGCTTGCTGCTGTTGCTCTTTTGTGTTTCTGTTGTTGTTTGCGTCATTGTTTTTACTGTTGTTGTTTGCTGCTGTTGCTGTTTTTTGTTTTTGTTGTTGTTTGGGTCATTGTGTCTGCTGTTGCTGTTTGCTGCTGTTTTTTTATTTTGTTGTTGTTTGCATCGTTGTTTTTATTGTTCTTGTTGTTGTTCTTGTTGTTGTTGCTGCTGCTGCTGTTGTTGTTGCTGTTGCTGTTGGCTTCGTTTTTTTTATTGTAGACATTGCTGCTTCATCTTCTAGGAACTGTGTGTGGGATATTCTTGGTATATTGTGGGACAATAACGGACTCTGAACGGGACATAAGCAACATTCCATAAGCAATATTTAGAATCAAAAAGAAATGTCTGACAAAACCTTTCTTTTGTTCCTATAGCAAAAAACAAGGTAATAGGCCTTAATGTAGACTTGTCACATGTAGTAATGATAACTGATGTAACTAAAAGGACAAAGAAAAGCAAGGATAAAACTAAACATAAAGTACTGAAAAAGATAGAGAAAAGTATAAGAAACTTTGTAGCAAACACGTATACCTACGTTTATACAGAGAACCATTATATATATATATGCATGTATAAACTATCAGCAGAAGGTAAAGATAAAGATATCGGTAAAATCCCCATTTCCATGCTATTAAAACATATTGGGGATACGGTGTTAGGCCTGTATTTCTAAGATCTTCGGCACATGAAAGTCTGATATGGTCAGTATCACGCCTGACCGGATTTACCTTCCCAGATTTCTCTGGTACCCACTTTTAGAGGCTCTCTGAACCCGGTGCTACGGGATTAGTAAACCGCTCGTCTAAACACTCAGCTAACCGGGCCGTCAACTACTGGCAGAAAAAGAGAATACGATGACGAGAATGATGATGATAATAATAACAATAATGTTGAGGGACAGACTGACCATATTTTCATATCGCTAATGAAATTCTAGTGCGCATTTATGGAGATTTATGGCAGTTCTTTTTTCCCTTCAGCTATAAATTTGTATTTATGAAGACTGCATCATGAAACTCAGGCAAGGAATTGACGATGTAAGGAACAAAGCAGTGGAAGTAGCTACGCCCCGTATAGGAGAGTGCAAGAATTTCAGTTTTCATGAAATTTTAAATTATGCCAAGTTATGGCATTTGACACCCAAAGCTTTCCATTGGGGACTAGTCTTTTGTGCTAAACACGAGATTCCAACGCGTCCCACATCGTAGCAGGCTATATACAGATTCGACGGAAGGACAGGTGGCCGTGTTTCGGCTTTGTACAGGGACGTCTGGCGTTATGCAGGAGGATGCTATGTGGAGCGGGTTTGATCACAGACAAAGACATTTTTTTTCCCTTTAATGGGGTTGCAAGAAAAGGAGCCCACGTGACGAGTGGTTGCAAATTGTTTGGGTAATTTTCAAACGCAAGTTTAAGGTAACGGGCGCTATTATGCTTTCTGCAAATGAGGTCAATGGTGAGGCGAGGAACAGTTGGGGCCTTATCAATACCCCCCCCCCCATCCTTTTTTCATCCCACGCTGTCAGATCTAAGTATTACCATATTTGTATCCCCCTTTTTTTAAAGGAGGTGGAGGGGGAAGAAAGAGAGGAGAGAGAGAGAGAGAGAGAGAAGAGGGTGGAAGGAAGAGTGCAGGGACAGACATACCGGTAATAATTCCTTCCTTAAAGAATATTTCCAGCAAGATTTATGAAGAGATAACTGAGGGCCATCTCTTGGGCGCTGTATTATCTATAACAACTCTCACTGACGACCAACATGGTCTTCGATTCCCACATGTGGAGATCTGGACATGAAAATGTGACGAGTTATAGTACTTTTCAGAAAAAAAACTGCATTGAAATGTGACTTTAGTATATATATATATATATATATATATATATATATATATATATATATATATCTTATATCCTTCCCGTGCCGTTAAACGTCACATAGGGCTCGCAAAGTAGTTCGCCAATTTTTCCTGTCTTCGACGAGTCTTTCAACCTCATCAAAAGATTTTATGCCTGTTAATTTGGCCTCTCTTAACAATGTCCTCTTCAGAGTTTCACGCGGTCTGCCTCTTTTTCTTTGGCCTGTTGTGTTCCACTTGATAGCTTGTTTTGGGATTATCTGATCATTTCTTCCCATCAAGTGACCAACATATGTCCATCTCCTTTTCCTGATCACCCATGAGACTGGTTGTTGTTCAGTCATCTGTCTTATCTCTGCATTGTTCTTGAATTCATATATATATATATATATATCCATGAATAATTAATCCATATATATTCTATCCATATACATGCATATTCTACACATCCTCAAAATAAATCCCCAACACTGTCATATTAATTATTAAATTCGCCTTTTATCTTTTTTGCTGTACATTTTTTTCTTTTAGTTTTTAGCACTTCTAAAACGTGTGATCGAAGAGTCTCGTCCTGTGTTCAGTCTGTCGAACGTTCGTTAATTTTTGTCCGAGCGAACAGTTTGACTCTACGTTTTGTCCTGAGCGTTGTTAATTTCATGTTTCATTTAAAAGACACGTGGCGAAAGTGTCCGACCGTGATGAAAGCTCAAAGATTGACAAGCAATGCCCCGTCGATTTCGTTTTATCTGCGTCATCAACGATATATCAATATTTCCAACCATTGGCACGGTTCTCTCTTGTTGGATAACAGTGTTAGTTTTACCAGATTTTTGTTTCCTTACAGCGATGTAATATCTGAACCCCTGTTATCAGCGACGCTGCGGCCTTTTGGGACTGAAATCAGCGGGTTCTATCTTTCTGTCACAACCCTTTTTATCCGTTTCTGCTTTAAGTTTTGATCCGTGTGTAATTATTCAGTAGAGAAGAGGTAGAAAGATCTGTCAATTTGTCCAAGTTCAATAATAACGATTTCTAAATATTGCTATCATTTTTTTAAACATCTGTTTTACATCTCGGTGATATCTTCTTACTATGCAGGCCATATAATAAAAAAAAAACCCCGCTGGAAATGGTTTGATCATGTGCTACGAGGAGAACCCAGCAGTACGCTAAAACAGCAAGGCAATGGGCGCCCGAGGGAAAAAGAAAGAGGGGAAGACTACCTGGCAGAGAACTGTAGAAGTGAAAATGAGCAGAATGCATATCAGCTGGGGCACAATACAAACACTGGCCGCAGACCGTGAGAAGTGGAGAGAATTTGTTGCACCCCCTGCAAGACGCCACAGGGCGTAAAGTGCTGTGATTTCTTAGCGGATCGCCAGGTAGGGACATGGATGGATATCTTCTTATCTCTTCTTTATTTTACAATGTCCTCTTGGTTCCTAGGACTTGACGTATCTACCATTCGTCCTCTCTCTTCAAAACATTACTGTAGCCAACTCCAGCCATTTCTTTCTTGGTATACTTCCATGAGAATCTTTTCAGCTTTGAAGTGCACCACAAGGAGTAAAATGAGCATGGGGCGAGCCAAAGAAACGTGGAGACGTCAGTCAGTCAGTAAGTCAGTCAGTCATTTGCATGTCCCTTGCGGAAATTTGCCTTCCTAATAGCACACCTGTAGGGTTTCGGTTGTAAGCAAGATGCCCTGCTGCTGATGCGTCCATTTCCAGATTATCAAGGATGTCTTGCAGCCATCTTCGCCCTGGTCTTCCTCTCATTCTTTTTCTCATTATGTATCCTTCCAATAAAGTCTTCTCTAAATTATCATGACGTTTAATGTGTCCAAAATATTTAAGTTTTCTCTGTTTAATCTTCTTTACTAGCTAACCTTACTCAATATTAAGTTCTCGTAGTATGGATATATTTGTTCTTTTTTTTGTGCCCATGATATTTGAAGAACTCTTCTGTAGCATTTACATTCAAAGGCATTTATGTGTTTCTCAACTGTTTTGTTAAGTGTCCAGGTCTCACAAGCATATGTTGCGATGGGAAAGATACATGCCTTAAAAATCTTATTTGTGTAGTTCTGTCTGTTCCTCTCCACAGATTCTTTAGTTGTTTTACTTTTTGAATCTCCATTATTAGTTAGTAATAATCCAAGATATTCAAAACTCTCAACCTCTTCCAATTTTTCATCATTTATATATATATATATATATATAATATATATATATATAATATATATATATATATATATATATATATATATATATATTTCAGCTGCCTTATTTGTTTTGTCAGTTGTCATCAATTTAGTTTTCTTCACATTAAGATAGAGGTTTTGCACTTCACTAATCTTACGGACTGACATAATTAATTTTTCCATTTCTTTCTTTGTTGTGGACATACTGTGTCACTAGTATATCTAATCTTTGTTATTTCATAACTTCCAAATTTTATGGGATCCTAATGTTCTTTGCCTACATCTTCTCTAACATTCCTCATTATATTTTCAGTATTCAAGTTAAATAAGTAAAGTGACAATATGCACCCCTGACGGATCCCTTGTTTTATGTCAAACCAGGTTGTTGTTTCACCATTTATTCTCACTGATGCTTGTTGGTCTAGGCACAGCAGTGATGTTAATCGTATCAACTGTGTTGGAAATCCCATTTTTCCCATTATTTCCCAAAGTTTCTGGTGTTGTTCAAAATCAGATGCCTCTGAATAGTGGCAAGATAAATATATATTCACATTAAATTCTCTGCATTTCTGTATTATTAATCTTAGATTGAATATATGATCTCATGTTCATGTTCTCTGTCTAAAACCAGTATGGACCATATTGACTTCTTCTATTTTCTTACGAAGTCTACCCATTATGATTTTAAATAGAATTTTACTGGTATAACTAATCAGGGCAACGGTTCTGTAGTTTGTGCATGGAAACGTACAGCAGTGAAAATGCTGGTAAACAAAAGGCTGACATGGGATGGAGTCAATAAGCTGTCGACGGATCGACAAATCTGAAAATATCTTGACTGCCCTACGTGATATTTTGGGCACTGAAGAGACAAGAGAGAGAGAGAGAGAGAAGAGAGAGAGAGAGAGAAAGAGAAGAGAGAGAAGAGAGAGAGAGAAGAGAGAGAGATAGTCCTATGAACTATTAAAATTATTTATATTTTAAAAAGCTATCAAGTGGAACACAACAGGCCGAAGAAAAAGGGGCAGACCGCGTGAAACCCTGAAGAGGACATTATTAAGAGAGGCCAAGTTAACAGGCATAAAATCCTTTGATGAGGTTGAAAGACTCGCCGAGTCATTTACATAGCCTGTCAAATAATAATAATAATGTGTTTTTGTCCATTAGAAATTTATAATTTTAAGCAGGAACAAAAACTGAAATAGACATCGTATCATTTTCCGGTAAAACCACGCAGTATTGATTTTTTTTTAATCACAAAAAATGTTTGTGTGTCAAGGATGTTGTTTAGCGGGCCCCACGCTCTCTCTCTCTCTCTCTCTCTCTCTCTCTCTCGTTCACGTTTTATCTCTATTTCTCCCTCTCTCTTTCTCCCTCTCCTTCTCTCTCTCTCTCTCTCTCTCTCTCTTCTCTCTCTCACGCTCTCTTAACCCTTTTGAAATAAAGATCAATCAATCAATCAATCTCTCTCTTGCGTTCTCTCTCACTCTCACTCTCTCTTTCCCTTTCTCATGCGTTCTCTGTCACTCTCTCTCTTTCTCTCACACGTTCTCTCCCACTCTCTTTTTCTCTCTCTCACGCGTTCTCTCTTACTCTCTCTCCTCTCTCACGCGCTCTCTCTCTCACTCTCTCTCTTCTCTCTCTCTCACGCGCGCTCTCTCTCTCTCTTCTCTCTCTCTCACGCGTTCTCTCTCACTCTCTTTTTCTTTCTCTCACGCGTTCTCTCTCACTCTCTCTCCTCTCTCACGCGCTCTCTCTCACTCTCTCTCTTCTCTCTCTCTCACGCGCTCTCTCTCACTCTCTCTCTTCTCTCTCTCTCTCACGCGTTCTCTCCCACTCTCTTTTTCTTTCTCTCACGCGTTCTCTCTCACTCTCTCTCCTCTCTCACGCACTCTCTCTCACTCTCTCTCCTCTCTCACGCACTCCCTCTCACTCACTCTCTCTCTCTTCTCTCTCTCTCTCACGCACTCTCTCTCACACACACTCTCTCTCTTCTCTCTCTCTCACACGCTTTCTCTCTCACTCTCCGAACCTTCAGGTGCCCAGGACATGACGGACTTCCGCAAGAGTTTTCCACAAACACCTGTCCTTCGCCTTTTTGTTCTCCCGCTCTTGCCCATGTGTGTCCTCAATTACTCAACATCCTCTCTCTTGTTCCTCTCCAAGTTTCCTTTGGTCTACCCTTACTCCTATTCCCATATGTTGTCCACCTCAGTGCCGTTTTTGGTAATTGGTCGTCAGTCATCCGGAGCACGTGAACCAACCGTCGCCAGCGTCTTTATGTAAAACTACAATCTAATGTAAATATATATCTATATAGCCACTGGTCATTTTTCTAGTAAATACATGGCGGTCCTCCCCAATTCTCTTCTACTCCCCAACACCACCACCACCACTATTTGTCTAGCCAGTGAAGACAGGCCAGCTAGAATTCACATTGTTACTGATAAGAGTTATGTCATCAGCAAAATCAAGATCTTCTAGTTGAGTCTCATGTACACAGTCAATACCTGTTTTACCTGTGCAGTATTTTTTCGTTATGAAGTCTATTGTAATTCCAAAAAGTAAAGGAGACAGTATACATCCTTGTTTCACGCCTGTTTCAATCTGGAACCATTCACTCATCCCTTCTTCTGTTTTGACTACACAAACATATCCATTGTAGAAGTCCTTAATGATGTTGACAATTTTAGATGGTATTCCATATAGATTTAAAATTCTCCACAATGAATCTCTGTGTATGCCATCAAAGGGCTTTTTAAAGTCTATGAAGTTCTGTATTAGTGGTTTCTGCTTTTCAATATGTTCTTCAAGTATTACTCTTAGAGTAAAGATCTGGTCGAGACAGGTTCTCCCTTTTCGAAATCCTGCTTGTTCTTCTCTCATTGCTGTATCCACTATATCTTTAAGTCTATTAAAAATGACCTTGCAAAATACTTTTGACACAACTGATACTAAGGTTACTCCTCTCCAGTTGTTACAGTCATTAAGGTTGCCCTTTTTTTTTTGTATTTTAACAATGGTTCCTTTTTTTCCATTTAGAGGGGACCTTTTCTTTTTATTTCGGCTGTTATTTCATCTTCACCTGCAGCTTTGTTGTTAGCCATTAAATTCACTGCTGTTTCATTTTCATGCAGTGTAATTTCATCTAGGCTGACATTTAGTTGTGGGGCTGGTAAATCGGTTTCAAGGTTTATCAGTTGTTTTGGGCGTGGTCGATTAAATATTTCTTGGAAGTGTTTAGCCCATCTTTGCTTTTGGTTTTTACTTGATGTTAAAAGGGTTCCAGTTTTGCTAAGGATTGGTCTTTCTTTAGATGTAATAGCACCTGTTAGCCTCTTTTGTATGTTATATAAAGTTTTGCTGTCTCCTATTTTTGCTGCTTTTTCTGCCTCTTTTGCCATATTGTCTATGTATTCTGTTTTATCCCATCTAGCTGAACTTTTTACTTTCTTGTCTATTTCTTTGTATGTCGCTTTCGCCAGATCTTTTCCAAGATCTGTTTTTACATTCAACATTTATAATTTGGCTGCTCTTCTTTCATGTATGTACTTCCATGTGTTTTCTAATATCCATGCTTTTCAGTTCAGCGCCTGCCTTTGCTGCTGTGATTATGGATGTGCTGTAAGAATTTCATAATTCATCTATACCTACCTCCTCTACTTCAGTGAGTGTTGTGGAGTGATTGGCAAGTTCCTGAGTGAAATTACTGTTATTATTCTCTTCTTGTAGGCTGTGGCTTTCTGTGTTTGATTTCTTGTGTTGGCTTTTCAGTTTTAGTTTTGTTTTCCCTATACACAGACTTGTGATCATTGTTAACATCTGCTTTCCCCCCCCCCCCAAAAAAAAATGTCCTTATATCTATCAGAGATGTTCTCTATTGCTGTCTAATACAAAAATGATCTATCTGGTTTCTAGTTCTATCTTCTGGAGATATCCACGCTGTTTTATGTATCTCTTTGCGTGGAAACATTGTGCCTTCAATGACCATGCCCTCTGTTAGACATATTTCAATTAATCTTTCTCCGTTCTGATTAACCATGTCAGTTACTTCTTTCCCTATTACTTTTTCAACGTCGGTATTATCTTTCCTTACCTTAGCGTTAAAGTCCCCCATAGCAATTAGGAATCCATGTTTAGGGACTTAGTTAATGATTTGTTGTAATTGGTGGTAGAAATCGTCTTTCACCTCATCATCTGCATCGTTCGTGGGTGCATAGCACTGTATTCTAGAGATATATAATACAGATAATACCTTCTATCTCATCGCTCCTGCTACCTACAGTAACGGGCAGTTCAGAAGGACTTACAGGGTACCCCAGCAGACAAACAACCATGAACGTTGCTTCTACTGAAACCCAACTGTAGAAGACTGCTAAATGGCAGACAAGTAATTCCAGGGAAGCAAGAGAACCCGCCTTCGTGGCAGGTGTCAAGTCCCGGCGTAGCCCAGACAACAGCTTCACGTGTCACGGATCGCCACGACCCTCGCGTGTCAACGGAGTGACAGCTCATGCACGTACGCTCAGTGACAATCAATAACTGCTCATTTCAAGTCATCTTGTCAGAATGTTGCGGGTTTCTGGTGAAAGGTGGCCGTGCTAGAAAGCTAGCTACAGCCACCTGTCCGTGTTGTAAAGCAGGTGAATATTGAGTTATTTATACTCTATGGTTGCATTCTTGCATTCTTCACTATCGAAATTAGTGAAGTTTAACGTAGATATAAAATATCTACAACTGTACTATAGAAAATAAATAAAAGGCACTTCATTGCTACAGTGCCGAAATGTGAAGATTTTTGAAAGAATTCACTGCTTTAAGATGAGATAATCATGATTCTGAACACTCAAAACTTCTCATTCCTTCTTGATCGTTTGTTGTTTAAACTTTCACCAATTCCAGAGCGGTACAAAATTTCAGAGCGGTACAAAATTTCAGAGCGGTACAAAATTTCAGAGCGGTACAAAATGTAACGTCAAGCTTTTCTTTTGGCTCTATCACCAGGGAGAACAGCCAAATGCTTGTCTGCTTGCAAGAGAACTGTAAGTATTCAAGACAGGGTCTTGATCAGTCCCAAACCGCTGGCCCAAGGTGTCACGTGTATTTGTGTTCCTTTCTCTGTGACAGAGTACATAAAACTTAAGAGAAGAAGAAAATGTAACATTTTTAAAATATTGCCAATATTATGTAAGAAGAAAGATTCAGTAATACGAAGGGTGATTGATACGTTCTCGGCATAAGGTACAACGGATTATTTGTGGACAACTTTTTTTAGGTTATTTCTCAACATAGTCCCCTTGGAAGTTTATACACTTAGTCCAGGGATCCTGGAGCATACGGATCCCTTCTTTGTAAAAATCAGCATCTTGTGCCAGTAGAAACATGAATGACGTCATCATCTGAAGCAAATTTGCCACCACTGAACTCCTTTTTGAGTTTGGTAAACAGGTAATAGTCCGAAGGGGCCAAATCTGGGGAATAAGGAGGATGTTCAAGAAGCTGGAAGCCGCATTCATGAATGACAGCCAGTGCCACCGTTGACTTGTGAACTGGAGCATTGTCTTGTTGAAAGATGACTCAGTTTCCCTCGACGCTTTTCCTTCAGTTTGACCCGCATTTGCTTCACAAGATTAACGTAATAGGCCCAGGTGACCTTTCTGCCCTTTTGAAGATTGTCTACCAAAAGCACACCTTCTGAATCCCAAAAGATGGGAGCCATCACTTTGCCTGCAGACAGAACCACCCTCGCTTTCTTTGGAGGTTGGGGGTGTCCATGATGTTTCCACTGCTTTGGTTTCTTTGGTTTCTGATTGAAAATGATGAACTCAAGTCTCATCCATAGTCACAAATTGCTGATAAAACTTTTCAGGATCTGCAGAAAAATGGTCAAGATTGTCTCTTGACATGCTGAGACGCTGTCGTTTGTGATCAGCTTCAAGAAGTTTCGGGACCCATCGAGCAGTTTGTCAGTTGAAGATCATTGTGAATAATGGCATGAACACGTTCCTGGGAGATGCCCAACTCAGTAGCTATGTACTGCTCAGTTAGTCGTCGATCCTCCATTATCATGTCATGGATTCTGTCGGTGGTTACCGTTCTTTGTCTTCCTGAACGGGGATCATCTTCCAGACTCTCCCTTCCATGTTTGAATTGAGCTGCCCATGATACACTGTGCTGTAAGAAGGGGCACTCTCCCCTAGAGTCTCTACCATATCCTCATGGATCTCCTTCGATGATAAGCCCTTTATGCAGAGGTAGCGAGTGACTGCTCGATGAGAAATTTTATCCATTTTCTCAATTTCTGCCACCCTTACCGCTTCATTAGCCTGAAAAAAAAATTGGTTGTAGTTAATTTCTTGAAACTTTGTGTTTAATCTTACATTAACCTGATTTTTTAAATCTTACATTAACCTGATCTACAAATGCACCTGTGCGTTTCAAGTATTTGCACCTTATGCCGATAACTTATCAATCACCCCTCATATTTTGGATATTATGCAAGAAGAAAGGTTCAGTAGCACTGTGATTATTATATAAGAAGAAAGATTCAGTAGCACTGTGTTTATTATATAAGAAGTAAGATTCAGTAAGTTTAGGAACATTATATAAGAAGTAAGATTCAGTAAGTTTAGGAACATTATATAAGAAGTAAGATTCAGTAAGTTTAGGAACATTATATAAGAAGTAAGATTTAGTAACTTTAGGAACATTATATAAGAAGTAAGATTCAATAACATTGTGAAACGACAAATGCAAGTGAATGAAGAAAAACACGCATAGACACATGTATGTATGTATGTATGTATGTATGTATGTATGTATGTATGTATGGATGTATGTATGTATGTATGTATGTATGTATGTATGTATGTATGTATGTATGTATGTATGTATGTATGTATGGATGGATGCATGTATGTATATATGTATGTATGTATGCACACAGACTCCCTGCAAGGGTGGAGCCTGCAGATGCTGGCATCTACAACAAAGCTCTTTAGCCTCTAGCAGGGCTCGATTCGGATACAACAATCATAGCACAGCCTCGTGGTCTTACTGAGCACGTAGACTCTGTGAATTGGACAGAGAGAGAAAGTGAGTGACAGAGGTAGTGAGAGAGACAGTGAATGAGTGAGAGAGACAGTGAAAGGTAGAGTTAGTGAGAGAGACAGTGAATGAGTGAGAGAAAGTGAAAGATAGAGTTAGTGAGAGAGACAGTGAATGAATGAGAGAGAGTGAAAGGTAGAGTTAGTGAGAGAGACAGTGAATGAGTGAGAGAGAGTGAAAGGTAGAGTTAGTGAGAGAGACAGTGAGTGAGTCAAAGAAAGAGAGAGAGAGTGAATGAAAGATAGAGTTAATGAGAGAGACAATGAGAGAGACAGTGAGTGAGTCAAAGAGAGAGAGAGTGAATGAAAGATAGAGTTAATGAGAGAAACAGTGAGAGAGACAGTGAGAGAGACAGCGAGTGAGTCAGAGAGAGAGAGTATGTGTGAATGAAAGATAGAGTTAATGAGAGAGACAGTGAAAGAGTGTGTGAGTGAGTGAGTGAGTGAGTGAGTGAGTGAGTGAGTGAGTGAGTGAGTGAGTGAGTGAGCGAAAGATAGAGTTAGTGAGAGATACCGTGAGAGAGACTGTGAGTGAGAGAGAGAGTGAGTGAGTGAATGACTGAGTGAAAGACAGAGTTAATGAGAAATACAGTGAGAGAGTGAGTGAGTGAGTGAGTGAGTGAGTGAGTGAGTGAGAGTTAGTGAGAGATACAGTGAGAGAGACAGTGAGTGAGTGAGTGAGTGAGTGAGAATGAATGAATGAATGAATGATCTTTATTTCCAAAGGGCGAAGAATTGGGCATGCAGGCCCGTCTTACATTCTTGCCTTTGATCACTCCATCTTTCATTCTTACCACACACTCGATTTAATACAAGTGTTCAAACTGCATGCAAAGAAAATTAATATGAGAGAGAGAGAGAGAGAGAGAAAGAGAGAGAGAGAGAGGGAGAGAGAGAGAACATACCGTACCGTGCAATTATACAGAATAATCAAAAAACCGAATCCAAAAATGCATAGGACAGAACGTCGTTGACGGACATGATCACCTATATAATTGGACACAAGGCAATGTAAAGGGACAACACTCACCCTCATGTGGTCGTCCATGTGATCTTCTCCATAATTCAATTCCTCCACGCTTTTACTTTCCTTCTTTCTCTTTTAATTTACTTACTCAGAGCAAGAAAGAGAGGACAGAAGAGCGCTGGACAGAATGAGCTGGAGATTAAAATCCCCACCGAAGGACGGACAAGACGGACATTTTTCTAACTTGAAAGAACTTTTGCTGTAAAGGATGTAGGACCGGTCAAAATGAATTAAACGTTTGTGCCAGATGTGACCAGATCGATACCGCTAGCTCCCTACAACTAGTGTTAGGTCAACAGCTTAATGAGGCCACCGTGACTCCAACCGGTGAAACCTGGAGCTGTCATCTATTTAAATGTGCTTGTTGTTGTTGTTGTTGTTGTTGTTGTTTTTGCCCCGTGGGACAAATGAGACAGAAACCTGGACACGATCTAAAAATAATGGAAAAATTGCTTAAAAAAAAACCTTCCTACATCCTTCCCGTGCCGTTAAGCGTCACATAGGGCTCGCGTGGTTGTTTGCCAAGTTTTCCTGTTCCCGGTGAGTCTTTCAACTTCATCAAGGGATGTTGTGCCCACTAAATTGGCTTCTCTTAACAATGTCATCTTTAGAGCTTCACGTGGTCGACCTCGCTTTCTTCGGCCTGTTGTGCTCCACTTGATAGCATGTTTTGGTATTCTATGATTGTTTCTTCTCATCACATGGCCTACATATGTCCATCTTCTCTTTTCTGATCACGCATGAGACAGGTTGCTGTTTGCTCATCTGCCTTATCAAGGCAAAAAGGCTCCACTCACTTCACAAGCGAGCATTAAATCTTATTTGTGACAAACACCCAGTACAGATTGTTGATCAACACAAACAACTCAAAATTCTACCCCTCAAAAATAGAATCATTTTTAACAAAGTTAAGTTTGCTCAGAGAATTCTGTCGCACAATGCTCCGCCTTACTTGTGGTCACTGTTTACGTATAACACTAAACATAGCCAGCGTTTAAAAAAAACTGTCTTCTTCCTAAACCCAGGATTGATCTGTACAAGAAAAGCCTTGCATACTCTGCAGTACAGCTCTGGAACACCCTCCCCTACAATTTAAAATCCATTGGTAATACTTCATCCTTTAACTCAAACTTGTTTCATTATTTACTTGCTTGTAATTATATGCCTCCATAAAATAACCAGCACTCTCTCAACACATGGCTCGTAAACCATCAAGTACTTCAAGGACATAGTTAGAAAAGCAACTTGTTAGATATTGTTAGAAATTATTTTAATGTTTGTTAAAAAAAAACATATGTTAGAAGATCTGTATTTACAATGTATTTTTATTTATGTATATGTCTGTGTGTGTATGTGTGCGTGAGAGCTATTTTGTTAGGTTAATTACTTCTTCTCTTTTACTTTGAATGTAGTAGTTAAATCTTACACTCTTTTGATATGTTTTTCCTAATTTAATTTGTATTTTTGTACCAAATCAAGTGTGTGGGAAGAATGAAAGATGGAGTGATGAAGGGCAGAATGTAAAACGGGCCTGCGTGCCCATTTCTTTACCCTTTAAAAATAAAGATTATTCATTCATTCATTCGTTCATTCATTCATTCATTCATTCATACATATCTCTGTGTTCTTGAACTCGTTCCACTTTATACCACGTATTTTCTTTAACCATTTGTTTTCAAAAGAGTCTAATTTTTTTTGTCTATATTCTTTAGTCGAATTCCAGCTTTTGCACGTATAAATGAGAGAGGATATCACATTTGAATTGAATAATCTTAACTTGGTTTTTGTGGTTATAACTTTTGAATTCCTTTTGTTCTCAAGATTTTTGAAGGACAGTGCTGCTTTTGCAATTCGAATCTAACTTCCTTTCTGGTGTCACCATCCTGGTCTATGTAGATGCCAAGGTATGCAAATTGGTTTACTTCATCAACAACTGTTCCGCCTACGTATATTTTCCCTTCTTGATTGATGAGAAGTTTCATTACTTTTGTTTTGTCTTTGTTAATTTCAAGACCTATTATGCTAGCCAAGGAAGATAGGGTATCTGTTTTTTCCTGCATCGATTTCACATTGTCACTGATAAGAGTTATGTCATCTGCAAAATCAAGGTCTTCTATTTGGGTCTCATGTACCCAATCAATGCAGGTTTTACATGTACGGCATCTTTTCATTATAACATCTATGGCAATTCAAAAAAAGAAAAAAACAATGGAGATAGTATATATCCTTGTTTCACGCCTGTTTCAATCTGAAACCATTCGCTCATTCCTTATTCTGTCTTGACTACACAAACATATCCGTTGTAGAGATCTATAATGATTTTGACAATTTTTATGGTACTCCATATAGTCTTAAAATTCTCTACAATGAATCTCTGTGTATGCTATCAAATGCTTTTTTTAAAAGTCTATGAAGTTCAGGATTAAAAAAAAAAGCCTGCAGTAAACTTATAAGAGATATAAGCACTACTCACAACAACTTGGGCCCTTGAAACAGTTGACCCTCTAGAGGAGTTGTTGCAGCCACACTTAAGGTCATAGATCTTCCAAGCTTGAAATAGACATTTTTTTCTTTATCTATTATTATATCCCTCGTGGATATTTTATTATGCTCTGTTCCACTGCAGTAACCGTCTCTCTCTCTCTCTCTCTCTCTCTCTCTCTCTCTGTGTGTGTGTGTCTCTGTATTTCTCTCTCTAATTGATGTATCAGAAATTCACTCGTTATTTAAATTAACAGAACTCAAAGATCCAAGTGGTTTGGATATTTTATTTAAAAAAAAAACAGTAAGATCAGACACTGACCATTATAATGTAAGATCATACTGACGGAAGACCAACTATTCACCAGAATAAAGTAATACCAGCCATTGACCAGAATAAAGTAATACCAATCATTGACCAGAATAAAGTAATACCAATCATTGACCAGAATAAAGTAATACCAATCATTGAGTAGAATAAAGTAAGACCAAACATTGACCAGAATAAAGTAAGACCAAACACTGACGAGAATAAAGTAAGACCAAACACTGACGAGAATAAAGTAAGACCAAACACTGACGAGAATAAAGTAAGACCAAACACTGACGAGAATAAAGTAAGACCAAACACTGACGAGAATAAAGTAAGACCAAACACTGACGAGAATAAAGTAAGACCAAACACTGACGAGAATAAAGTAAGACCAAACACTGACGAGAATAAAGTAAGACCAGCCATTGACCAGAATAAAGGAAGAGCAACATTTACTAGAAAGAAGTTAGATCAGGCTAAGTAGTAGAACTCACTCACACAGTGGTGGAGCTTTTTGAAAAGCCCGCTTCTTGGGTCCGCTCTGGATCCTCGCGCGGGCCACTATAATCCACTCCCACCCGACAAGCTGCTGTGCTTCGAAATCATCACAAGCTTGCCTGACAGACAGACAGATAGACAACATGAGTTAACATGTAAAGATTCATTATAAAGGGGAGAAGAATAAATACAACGAGATAGGTATAGACAGACAGACAGACAGACAGGCAGGCAGACAGACAGACAGATAGATAGACTGATAGATAGATATAATGAATGAATGAATGAACGAATGAATGAACGAATGAATGAATGAATGAACGAATGAATGAATGATCTTTATTTTTAAAGGGTAAAGAATTGGGCACGCAGGCCCGTCTTACATTCTGCCCTTCATCACTCTATCTTTCATTCCTCCCACACACTGGACTTAATACAAATATACAAATTAAATTAGGAAAAAACACATGAAAGAGAATGTAAGATTTAACTATTACGTTCAAAGTAAAAGAGAAGAAGTAATCAACCTAATAAAATAGCTCTCACGCACACATACACACACAGACATATACATAAACAAAAGTACATTGTAAATACAGATCTTCTAACATATGTTTTTTAACAAACATTAAAATAATTTCTAACAGTATCTAACAAGTTACTCTTCAAACTATGTCATTTTAGTATTTGATAGTTGGCGAGCCATGTGTTGAGAGAGTGCTGGTTATTCTATGGAGGCATATAATTACAAGCAAGTAAATAGTGAAAAAGGTTGGAGTTAAAGGACAGACAGACAGACAGACAGATAGACAGACAGATAGATAGATAGATAGATAGATAGATAGATAGATAGATAGATAGATAGATAGATAGATAGATAGATAGATAGATAGATAGATAGATAGATAGATAGATAGATAGATCCCATCCGAAATGTTCTAATTGTGAGATTTGTTAAAATGACTTTACTTGTCTTCTTTTCAAAAAAAAAAAAAACATCTGTAACTAATGCGCTGTCATTTTGTCCGAGGTTCACATTCTTCTTTCAAACCTCACCCCACCCCAACCTCAGCTTTCCTCCTTCCTCTTTCAAGACCTACTTGCCTACATCTCATTTTACATCGAATTTAGGTCGTCTGGGAGACTTGTAGTCCTCGGATACACAACAGCTGAGGGCAGCCGAGGCTGTGGGAGCACCCGTTTGAGACTTGGACCACACACACACACACCCACACACACACCACCTACACACTCCGACAAGATATTTTATAGTATTGCCTTTATGACCTCCAGCAACTCCAGTTGAGTGCCAGTTACAAAAGTAAGTAGGTCATTTCGAACACCCGGCTGTAAGAAGAGGTCTTGCCGCCAGGTAGTTCGCTTACCTCCGCCTGTTAATCTCTTGCAGGGGTTCTAAAACCATTAAAGATTACAGACCCCTGCTACTTTGCCTTTGTCTCGCCTTGCCTAATCTTCTATCTCCCTGAGACTGCGAGCTGCTGCTATCTGCAGCCGATGCACTGAAGATACTGAAGCACAGCTTTGTATCGGATTGGGAGCGGGTCACAGCAGATGTTTTTCTTTCGTTGGAACTAAAGGGGGGTGCGCAGTGCTTCTTTAGCGGAGTCCACCACCATGGAGACCATGACGATCCCTGCCCCGCTAGCCAGGCTAGGCTTCTTGCTGGGGGTAAGAACGGGAGAAGTAGGATAGGGTCTTGGTCAGCTATGGTTTGACAACCCTAACGCTGATCGCTAGTTCTGGCAGCATCTTCACTCCCTCTCACCCCCCCCCCCGCCTAAATTAATTGACCCTTTATACAGCCTTCACCGGACTGCTTGAGCATCACGAACAACATTTGTACTAAGCGTCAGTATGGCTTGAGAAGATAACAACAGCCTGACTTTATATAAGATATGGACACCTAGGATCAGAACGGCTGAAAGAAAATGAAAATCTAGCAGCAAAAAGGGGGAGGGGAGTGTGAAGACGCGTGTCCGATGAGGCAATCAGCGACCCATAGCTGATATACTAGCGTCAGGGTTAGCGAACAATTGCTGACCAAGACCCTGTCCCACTTCTCCCTCGTAACAGACCTTGCCTGGCTAATGGGGCAGGGATCACCATAGTCCCCGTGGTGGTGGAGTCTGCTAAAGAAGCATTGTACACCCTCAGCTTTTTAGTTGTACCCCGGAACTGAAAATAAAATAGTTGTCATAACCCGCTCCTACGCCGATACGATGCTGTAGCCCAACACCTCCACAGCATCGGCTGCAAAAGAACACCAGCTCAAGGAGAAAGCAAAAGACAAGACAGACAGCAACAATTTTTTTTTTTAATGTGAAGTCCCATACTCCTATTATTTAATCCCTTTATCACTATGGGGTTATGAACATTCCTGGTTAAGAATCCCTGATGTACCCCAGTACAAGCTTGTATGTTATCTTAGTCTTCTGGGCATGGGGGTTGCAGTTTTTATTTTAAAGAAAATTCTTTGCAGTGTGATGAAGTAGTTACCAAAATCAGTGGCGGATTATCCGTTTGGCTGAACAGGGGTAAAAGAAGGGCCCTGTGAGAGAAGGGGTTCCAACCTCAAACAACGAAAATCAAAACTTACGGAAATACAGACTCAAACTTAGGCTTTTCAATGCAAACGTAAAGACTGTCCTGTTATATGGCTCAGAGACAAGGGATACACATGGAAGGAAGCAGAGAATAATTCCAAGAACAGGGATGACTGGAAAGCCTTTATCCGTGGCCTATGCTCTCAAGGGAGTGAAAGGCGATGTCGACGACGACGACGATGATGATGGTGATGATGATGATGATGATGGTGATTATGATGGTGATGATAATGATGATGATGATGATGATGATGAAATACAGATTATTACTTTACTAATTTTATACCAGATGAAGAAAGGTATAGTCGGACGGGCCTGAGGCCCTTATTAAATTTAGCCCAGCGGCCTCTTGTAGGTTCATAGGTTCTTGTCCTGCCCTTTCCCAGAACTCCTTGTTCCTGATCTTGTCCTACCATTTAATTTTTAAAATCCTCCTCAAGAATGAATATTTGTATCCTCTGATGTATTGTCTTGGTCATAACCCATGTCTCTGAACCATATGGTAGGACAGTTTGTATTGAAAAGCCTAAGTTTGGTTCTTGTTTTGATGTTCTTAGATGACCATATTTTGACTAAGTTGGATAAATGCCGCCCTGGTCTTTGTTATTCTAGCTTTAAAATCCTTTTCTGTCACCCCATATTTATCCACTATACTGCTTAAATATGTGAAACACTCTACTTCCTCAATTGGCACTCCCTCAGTTACCACGAGGCTATTGCTTGCAGTATTACTTTTCATTATCTTTGTTGTTTTGTTTTGTTTTTGTCTGTTAATATATAGTCCCAGTTTAGCTGAATTCCTGCTTAAGATCTGGAGTTTCTCTTGCATTTGTGTGTGGCTGTGTGCCAGAAGTGCCACATCATCAGCAAAGTCAAGATCTTCCTATTGGTTCCACAATGTCCATTGTGTTCCATTTCTTTTCCCTTGTGTGGTAGTTTTTATGATCCACTCAATTGCTAGAAGAAATAGAGAAAAGAGATAACGACTGCAGTAAAACTGGTTCTAGCAGTAAAGATAGAGGTGTATGGTAAAGTCTTATAAAGCGATAGAGCGAGTGAGGAAAGTGAGGAAAAAAAACACACATAATGAAAAATATACAACATCCAATATTTTGGCTTTAGCCTTTTTCAAGGATTACATACAAAAACAACACAACATATAATAAAAGAAGAAAAATGAAAATGAAAAACTTAGCTTTGTGGCATCCCTTCTTGTACACAATACCAAAGAAGAAATAGGAGTGGTAATAGCAAACATCCCTGCTGCACGCCTGCTTCCACTTTAATACCGCTAGATTACCGATTAAAAAATGAGAAAACCTGGAGCTCTTGGAGTTCGCCGTTACCGTAACCGGTTTATATTATAAAAAACCTAGTTAGAAAGTAATCAGCGGAACCGGTTGGAAAATAACCTGGCCAAGATGATGATGATGATGATGAATTTGCAAGGGAGAGAACCAGATAGTTTTGACTTTGGTCCAGCACGTGAGCATTTTGTAAAGATTAAATCTCGCCGCAAATAAGTTCAGGAAAAAAACCCACACCATTTACTTCCCGCGAATTAAACAGAGAAAACTTAAATATTTTGAACACAATAAACGTCATGATAATCTAGAGAATACCGTCTTGGAAGGATACATAATGGGAAAAAGAAAGAGAGGAAGATCAAGGCGAAGATGGCTGCAAGACGTCGTTGATGATCTGCAAATGGATGCACCAGCAGCAAGGCCATCTTGCTTACAACCGAGAGGCCTACGTGGAGAGTTGTTAGGGAGGCAAATTTCCGCAAGGGACATGCAAATGAGTGAGTGGCTGACTGAGATGGTTGTAAAACGTTTAACTTTACATTAAAATAAAATACGTAGAGTTTCGAATATTGTATCGAGAAAGCCTGCTATTTCGGAAAGTACTTTCAAGTAAAGTTGAAAGACAGGTACAGTTGTACCGGTTTCTAAGAATCCTAGCGCGATGATTGGTTATGACGTCACACCTAGACCAGGGAAATCCCCAATCACGATTGTTGAAGTCCTGTTACACCCACTACGATTTGTGAAGGGGGGGGGGGGGGGAGTTTTGCTCTTCTGTCCAATGATAGCGGCGAGGATGTTACGTAAAGATGATAGCTTTTTTTTTCTCGTTTTCCTGGAAGATAAGTAAGTTAAGTAGATGTCTTTTGCAGGAAGGGCCGATGGCGCCATTGTTCTGCAAATATGTCATCTAGATGACCAGGAAATGTCATCTCCGAAGCCAGAAATAGCGAAGAGTCCTCGAACTCCCTTTCTCGGAAGACATACCTCCCTGCAGGCTGTTATAACAGTCCCGGGACAGTGGTTGCAGCCATGGCGAAGCTTACAGAGAAGCTGGTAGCTGCAGCCTGACTGAATGGGACCTACTTCTTCTTCTTCTTTAATTCTCAAGATATGGTGGGAAACTGTGACGTTGACATGTCATCGTCATCTACGGCCGTCGAAATACCTGGAACAAATCTGAGCACAGTGTGGCATGCACATATGCAAGCAGCTAGTCTTATACAGCTAATGTTGGAGAGAGAAATGTTGGGGGAGCTACAAGAGACTGTAGACCAGGTACTACAGAAGTGAGAGAAAGGAAAGTAGCAAGAGAATCTGAACCCAACCCAAGGACTCCTTTGGAGGAACGATTCGTGGCCAAGTTGAGTGTGTTGTCCTCTCGGGACTGGGCGGTTGATACTCCTACTGGAACCCGGGGTTCGAGTCACGTTCAGTTCTTTTACTATTTGTTTTTCTTTATTTTACATCTAAGTTTCTTTGCGTACGGATTTTCGAGGCTAATCATAATTTGTTTAATGTCTGGAACATCTGTCTCTCTCCATTTCTCTTTCTTTCCCTCTCTCTCTCTCTTTCTTTCTTTCTTATTCTTCCTTTTCTTTTTTTTCTCTACTTTTTCTGCCGTGCTCTGTTCCACTCCTCTCTCTCTCTCTCTCTCTCTTGTCTTTCTCTTCCCCTCTATGTTCATTCTTGCCTTCTCTCTTTATCTCTCTCTCTCCCTCTCAGTCCTCTCTGTCTTTCCTCTCCATCCTTCTCTTTCTCCTTTCTTTTTTTTTCTCCCATTCTTTCTCCTCCCCTATTCTCGCTTCCCTCTCCTCCTCCTCCTCTCTCTCTCTCTCTCTCTCTCTCTCATCGCTTTCTTACTCTTTCTGCCTCTCTTTCTACTACTTCAGTCTCACTCAGTCTCTTTTCCTTTCTCTTTCTCTCCTAGTCTCCCATCTCTCTCTTTCTCTCTCTCCCTTCCCTCCTCTTCATCCGCTTTATCACGGTCACAGATCGATGTGCATAATAATCTTCTCAGACTTAAAACGTACTTTAACAATGAGCGTCCCGCATGCATCACATCCGCTTTGTTTGTTAACACTTATCTTCTAAGCTACTCTGTGAGCTTTACCTCTGTTCATCCATTCGTTTTTTTTATTTTTTTTATTTTAAGAACAGGACAAAGCAACAAGAAACACTGAGTAATCACTTTGAATGGCTGCACATTCCCCCATTCGTGTGCCAGGCACGGGTGGTTGTCACGTGGTTGTCAACAACAGTGGCAGGTGATGTTTCTCACAATCAGTGCACACTTCAATAGCCCGTGCTACCCTCTTAGCACCCCACCCAACCCCCCAACCATCACTCTTTGAAGGGAAAAAAAAACAAGAGTTCCCGTTAGACAGAAAGGGAAAAGAAAAACAGAATAACAGAATTACATAACAAAAATAACAGACGACGTCTTAAGAGTCAGAATAATATAAGAATAACTAGAGGGGGGAAATAACAGTACAATAAAACTGTTGTTATGTTCTCTTTCCGCTGTTTTTTTTTTTGTTTTGTTTCTGTTTCTTCATAAATAGTTCTTACTTTTAAAGGCTGTTCAATCAGTTTCTCTTCTTTCTCCTTCCAAGTCCTCCCTGTAAGTCCCTTCATGTTATCTGCTGGTTATCTTTTGGCATATCGTCTCTTCATATTGTTCCTGCGTCTTCTGTACAAGTTCCGTCACGTCTTCTGTGTTCATTTCTCTGTACTCTTTCTTTCATATCGGCTGTGCTAATTTCTCTATATCCTTCTCTCGCATCTTCTGTGTTAATTTCTCTGTATCCTTCTCTCGCATCTTCTGTGTTCATTTCTCTGTTCAATTTATTTTCACGTCTTCTGTGTTAATTTTTCTCTACCCTTCTCTCCCATCTTTTGCCTTAATTTCTCTATACCCTTTCTTTTCACATCTTCTGTGTTAATTTCTCTGTTCTAACAAATTCCTTCACAATTTCTGAACTCATCCGCAAACCTTCATCTAATTCGCCAATAGAGACCTTCATGTAATTCGCCAATACAAATATTCATCTAATTCACAAATGCAAACCGTCATCTAATTCATCAATACAGACCTTCATCTAGTTCGCCAATACACATCTTCATCTAATTCACCAAAACAGAGTTTCATTTAATTCGCCAAAACAGAGCTTCATCTAACTTGCTAATACAAACCTTCGTCAAATTCACCAGTACAAACTCTCCAAATGCACCAAACTCAACATTAATTAATACTTCCCTCGTTATACTTCCTCTACCTCATATTTCACTCATCCCCAATATTTTCCATGCTTACCCCCTATACAGTACATTTCCTCAGTGTGTATACCAAATTCCTAAATATCCTGTAACTCTAATCTGACCATGTTTTCCTTAGTTCATATACGCAACACTTTAATCGAGCGGGAGTGGGGGGTGGGGTGGGGGTCCGGAGGGTGTAAGGTTAAATTTTAATTTTAATTAGCAGGCTAAGTTTATGTTATTTATGCCTAAGCTGCTTAGGCCTACTTGTCTTCTTCAAGACAGTTAATATTTCTAATAAATTAAAGTCCGAACAAGTGACGAGGAAAGATGAAAATACGCTACAAATATGGGACACGTATTTAAAAATACGGGACACTTAGGCTTCCCCGACCAAGGTAATGCGATTCCTGCGATCAATCCCGAAAATACGGGGATTGTACCGTATATTACTGGATTCTTGATCACTTTATGTAATTCTCATACGTTGTCTGTTTTTGCTCATGCCACGCATTTCCTATACTCTTTTCTACATTATCTTTCTGTAATTTTTGTCCTCTCCCGCTCCCCCCCCCCCACAACACTCACATCCTCTTTATAAATTCCGGTAATATCCGCATTAGTAATTCCTCCTCGCAGCCACATCCATGTATCCCTCCCTCTTTCTTTTTTTAGGAAACATATTTTCTCGACAAAGCATTGACTACTTGTATACTCCACCTCCTTTCCTTCCTCACTCTTCACCCTCCGTTTCATTCATTTACCCCTTTCTATTCCCCTCTCCCTCCCTTTTTTTTTTTTGCATTTATCTGTAACTTGTCACGTGGTGGCCTAGCTGTCCCAGCCCACGCGACCGAAGGATTTATTGTATTGTTCGGTTAGCATTACCATACAGCTGGTTGTCCTCGCCTAGTTGTCTCTGACCTGGTGGAAGGGTGTATGGCACACTTTCCTGGTGTATGGAGGTCATTTGTTTGGGTGGTAGAGTGCGGGTGGTGGAGTGAAAACAAGAAGCGTAGGGGGGGTGGGGGAATTGCTATTTTCTTTCTGTGACCAAAAAAAACAACTTGAGGCAATAAGATAGATAGATAGATAGATAGATAGATAGATAGATAGATAAACAAACAGACAAATAGACAGACAGACAGACGGACGGACGGACGGACAGACAGACAGACAGACAGATAGATAGATAGATAGATAGACGGACGGACGGACGGACGGATGGACGGATAGATAGATAGATAGATAGATAGATAGATAGATAGATAGATAGATAGATAGATAGATAGATAGATAGATAGATAGATAGATAGATAGATAGATACCGCACAAACAAACACACACAAATACATGAGAGTAAAGAATCTAGTTTAAAAGAACACAGAGAACCAACTCGCTAGCGTCATGTGCAGCTCGCTGTGACAAATGCTCCCAAGATTAGCTTCCACGAGGCCTAGCGGGATCGCATTACCAGGACTTAGCCTGAGAGCATCCCAATCTGCAGACAGTTCGATACTGTCTTGCATGCTATTAACAGTCTTCCGTCTTTTGTTTTTGTGTGTGTTGAAACACGGTTTTTGTTTTGGTATTTGCTGGGCCCAGATTCTATTCCTTTATGACGGTTGTCGAATTGCCTTTAATACTCTTGTTCAGGAATGGTGTTTTATAACTTACAGGATACAACATATATCTAATAGCTTACGATATGGTTAATGGACTCTAGCCAACCAGGACCGTATTTTACTCTCTGATGATCTCCTCTTACAAACAGATCACAGTCTTGTCAGTTTATATCAAATGAGAGAACAGCCGACCCCCACCTCCCAAGGCCACTTTACCCCGAACTAAAAAGAAAAAAAAAAAAGACGCCAAGCCGAAGATAGGTGTGTTGGACTGAAAGGCGTGGATATCACAGCCTTGCAGGAGAACCGTGAGAGAATGCAATCGACGCTTCTTCTTCTTCTTCTTTGTTTGGAGGGGGGGGGGGGATAAAAAAAAAACAGAAGAAGAATGCAATGCCATATTTCATTTTTGTTTCGGAGGTTTGGAGGGTGGGGGAATTTTCATGTGTTTTCCCATCTTGAATGATTGTTACCTGGAATTTGTTTTCGTTTGTTTTTCGATCTTGAATGATTGTTTCCCTGGAATTTTCATCCGTTTGTTTTCTAGTCTTATATGATTGTTGTTTCCTTGAATTTTTATTCGTGTGTTTTCTAGTCTTATATGATTGTTTCCTTTAATTTTCATTCGTTTGTTTTCTAATCTTATATGATTGTTCCCCTTGAAAGTTTCATTCGTTTGTTTTCTAATATTATATGATTGTTCCCCTTGAAAGTTTCATTCGTTTGTTTTCTAATCTTATATGATTGTCCCCTTGAAAGTTTCATTCGTTTGTTTCCTCCTCCTGAAGGACTGTTTCGTGGAACTAAAAGAGAAGAACTCGGTAAATGAAGTTTTTCTTTGTGCTTCTCTTTACCATTTCTACGCTTGAAATATCATGCTCTGCTTATTATTTTCTTTATTATTCTTCCTTATCTGTGAGAAATAACAAGCTGTTGTTGTTGTTGTTGTTTAGGCTTCTCTGTCTACTGTTTGAGATATCTTGACTTTGCATTATCTTTTGTATTCTGTTTGTGATCCATGTTTTCCTAGAATCTAGGGGTCAGAGGTGAATTCTGCAGACCAGTGTTTCCCAGGCTTGTTCGGACTTCCGCCCCCTTTTCTTACAGGCCGTATGCTCAACCCCCCCCCTCCCACAACACCCCTTATTGTACTACTAGTAAAATGACTTACTAAACTAAGACATGCATTGCACAACTAAAATCTAAAGTTAGCAAAGTAGTTTATTTAACAGTATGAAGGTGTACATTTATAACTCACCTACTGCATTAGTTTCTCACCTTTTAATGTGATGGGTGAGTTTCTTTTAGGGACACACGTTTCACAATATCAGGGTGAGAAGTGCTAAGAAGGAAGGTATTACTGCTTCCGTCTGCTTCGTTTTCCTTCAACGCTCCCCTGCTGCCATTTTTTCTTCTACTGACCCCCCCCCCCCACAGCCATTTTCTTTCACTACACTATGGTCCTTTCCAACGCCTAAGGGGAAAGGGGAATTATCGTCCAGTTTGAGAAACACTGGTGTAGATTTTTACCTTTTTTTTTTTTTCTAACCAGGGAAAAAAAGGGAGGGAAGAATGTGTGAAAAACTAAGTGGAGGACAGAAATGACAATAAAACATAACAAGAACAACTCGGTACTTCAGCTAGATGCCTTTTTCCTCGGACAATAGAAAAAGACTAAACAACCGAAGGCGCGTGCGCGCGAACACACACACACACACACACACACGCACACACACACACACACACACACACACGCACACACACACACACGCACACACACACACACACACAATTGCGCGTTTATTGCAGAGATAATGCATTAAATGAAAGTCGGGTATAGAAAAGTCTAGGAAGAGTTTCCTATTGTTTATTTTGTTAATTTGCATGCTTGGTGGTTCTTTCGTGCCATGTTTTGTTCTTCGACAACTGTGCAAGACGAAGCTTACTTACTGTGTTAATTAAAGAGAAGAGAGAGAGAGAGAGAGAGAGCCCATGAAACGAAACCGAAGCAACATGACAATTCGTGACCTTATCTTACAACCCAGATGTGGTGCCTGCAAGGTTTTGCTATGGGACATAAACACGCCAAGAAATGTGCTCCTTGTATCTGTTTTTTTGGAAATCAAGATCTGATCTTGATCTTCGTTACAAAAGATCTTCACTACGTCATCAGATGATAAGATCTCAAGCTTACATTTACAGTACACGGCTAGGCCAGTGACAACGTTTTCCACGCTACTACTACTACCACTACTACTACTCCTGCTGCTGTTTTCTGCTACTACTTCTACTACTACTACTACTACTACTACTACTACTACTACTACTACTACTACTGCTGCTGCTACTACTACTATTACTGCTGCTGCTACTACTACTACTATTACTACTGCTACTGCTATTACTACTACTACTACTGCTGCTGCTGCTGCTGTTGCTGCTGCTAATAGTACTACTACTACTGTTGTTGTTGCTACGACTACTACTACTACTGCTACTACTACTACTACTACTACTACTAACACTACTACTACTACTACTATTACTACTACTGTTTCTGCTGCTTCTGCTACTACTACTACTGCTGCTGCTACTACTACTACAACTACTACTACTGCGTCTGCTACTACTACTACTATTACTACTACTGTTTCTGCTGCTTCTGCTACAACTACTGCTGCTGCTGCTACTTCTATTATTATTATTAGTATTACTACTACTACTACTACTACTACTACTACTACTACTACTACTGCTGCTGCTGCTGCTGCTGCTGCTATTACTACTATTACTGCTGCTGCTACTACTACGACTACTACTACTACTGCTGCTGTTACTACTATTACGAGTACTGTTGCTGCTGCTGCTACTACTACTACTGATGCTACTATTACTATCACTACTACTACTGCTGCTAATACTAATACTACTACTACTATTACTAATACTACTACTACTACTGCTGCTGCTGCTATTACTACTACTACTGCTGCTGCTGCTACTAGCTACTACTACTACCATTGCTTCTGCTGCTACTATCATTACTACTACTACTACTGCTGATGCTGCTGCTGCTACTACTACTACTACTGCTACTACAACTACTATTACTACTACTACTACTACTACTACTACTACTACTACTACTACTACTCGTCCTTCTTCTTTATCCTCATCCTCCTCCTCCTTCTTCTTCTTCGATGTACTCCCTTACGTGAGTGGTTACATTGTATCCTGGTTATACACCTTTGGGCTCCGGCGCGACGTAACTTTTAGAACTGAGTTCACCTTCCCATTTCGATCCTCATTCAGTTTGCCAGACTTCTGTCTGTCTGTCTATCTATCTGTCTGTCTGTTTACAGGGTCTCCACTGGGAGGTAGTACAGGATATTAGCCGACTACAATTCGCCAACCTTGACGCAGGCAGTCAGCAATGGATGGCATTACGTAATCTCAGTTAGGGTGAATATAACATCTTCTTGTGGACACATACAAACTCCCGTTCTCTTTAATTTAAAGCTCACCAGTTGTACCTGAAAACAATAAAGCAACAATTAAAACATAATTCAACGAATAACAAACCGATTTAAATGAAAATTTGTCCCAATTCTTTTTTTTTCTTGTGGTTGTTTTTTTTTTTAAAGTTCCCAAATTTGCTGTTTCTTAGAGTCCGTGAACAATTATTGAGGAAAGACGCTGGCGACGGTTGGGACATGTGCTCCGAATGACTGACAACTCACTACCGAAAATAGCACTAAGATGGACACCACAGGGGAGCAGAAGTAAGGGTAGACCAAAAGAGACATGGAGAAGAACAACAGAAAGGATGTTGAGCAATAGAGGGCTCACCTGGGCAAGAGCAAAAAAAAGGCGAAGGACAGGCATTTGTGGAAAACCCTTGCGGAAGCCCCATGTGCCCTGGGCACTTAAGGTTCAGAGAGAGAGAGAGTCCGTGACCTTGATCTAACACACATTTCTGGCGTGAACTAAAGACGTAACTGTACAGGTGTGGAAAGTTCTTAAGACGGGACTTATCAAACTAAACTAAACGAGCAGCGCACAGGATATCAACTTTTGCAAGATGAAGACAAAACAAAGTCAAGTGCGGTCCAGAGATAAGGACACGCGACTTCGTGAACATTTTGCGTTCATCTTTTGTTGATAAGCATGAGAGCCCTTCATTTATGTGACCGACCATATTTTTAGTTACAAGTGCTCAACTTTAAATCAAAGAGGAACCTAAAGTTTGGAAAGAGTTGTCATTCTCGCCTTCCTGTTTAAAAAAAAAAAAGATTTTCATCATTACTAACGTCGGACTTCTTCTTCTTCTTGGAAGTGCTAGCTGTCTTCTTCTTCTCTTTCTTCTTCTTCCTGGCAGTGCTAGCTGTCTTCTTCTTCTTCTTCTTGGAAGTGCTAGCTGGTGTTCTTCGTAACCGACGCTGGGTCGGGATGTTGTGGCACAGGATCGTGTCGGCTTGGGAGCGGGTTATGGCAGTTACTTTCTAACTAAACAGCAGGGGGCGGATATGCAGTACTTCTTTAGCAGACTCCACTACCATGGAGACTACGGCGATCGCTGCAAATTTAGGCAGGCTTGGGCTGTTACTGGGAATAATACTGTGAGGTGGGACAGGGTCTTGGCCAGCTATGGTACGCCAAACCTGACTCCAGTGTGTCAGCCATGGGTCGCTGATCGTCAAAACGGACAGAATCTTCACAGCAAGATAAGTTAGGACTAAAGTACGGTAACAGCGGCTTGGTTTTCTTTTACATTCCATTGCTTAGCCTTCTCTCTCTTTCTCACTCTCCTTCTCTCTCTTTCTCACTCTCCTTCTCTCTCTTTCTCACTCTCCTTCTCTCTCTTTCTCACTCTCCTTCTCTCTCTTTCTCACTCTCCTTCTCTCTCCCCCTCTCTCTCGGTATTTGCTGTTGATTAACGTTCTTTTTAGCTCACAGTGCTTTTAACACTCCGTGTCTTCCTGTGACAGTGTCCTATTACTTCATGCACTCCAGGTGTAAACACAACAAGAAGAAAGTAGAGCAGACAGAGTTAAAACAATCACAGCTAGATCCAGGTTCTTGTGTTCACGCTATAACACGTGTTTGAGCAGCCGACATTAAGCCCGACTCTAGAAGAACAGAAATCGTTTGATAGATGTCACATGATGATGATGATGAATATGATGATGATGATGATGAGTGAGTGGAAGTGAGACATGCTAATTGTAAGGACTTCGAATGACTGGCATAAACTCAAAACCAGTCCATCAAAGAAATGATGCATACTACCAGCTAAACAGAGAAGAACAAGTCGACGTAACTGACAGTACACGTAAGTACCGGGAACGTGAAGCTAAGATAACATCTGCATAATACATTCAAAATAGCATGCACCGACGAATGTCGAAGCACTAATAAGATGACAGCAGAGCCACACTTTGTAGCAGTGCCAAATGCATGAGCAAATATGAAAAGCAAATATGACCAACAATCACATCAGTCCAAAACAAATTGTATGAGGATGTCCACGCCTTCCAGATGGCCACTAGGTACCTCAAAAATACACAAGTTCGCGTCTGAAGCTGTTCGAATAAGAAGAAGCTGATCGAAGAAGAAGAAGAAGAAGAAGAAGGAGGAGGAGGAGGAGAAGAAGAAGAAAAAGAAGAAGAAGAAGAAGAAGAAGGAGAAGAAGAAGAAGAAGAAAGCTTAAATTCGGTCATACAGTTCTGGATATTGCTAATAAGCGCTGATCACAAGATTCATCCAAACAATGCAAGATGCATCCATCGATGGCAGTCTAACATTCCATTGTTCAAACTACTAGCAGATCCCACTTTTTGGTAACAAGACAACTACATTGTTAAGTCCATCCTGATTAGTCTCTCCTATCACACATAACTCACTTGTAGTCAGGTTTCGGTCCCCAAGTGCTCACATAACACGCGGACCGGGCGAGAGTCCTGGCTTAAAACTGCGTGTTGAATTACAGCCAGTATTAACAAAAACTCAGGGACAGCGGCAGCAAAACCTGTAGGTAATCATTCATTCATTCATTCATTCATTTGCATGTCCCTTGCGGAACTTTGCCTTCCTAACAGCACACCTGTAGGCCTCTCGGTTGTGAGCAAGATGACCTGCTGCTGATGCATCCATTTGCAGATCATCAACGATGTCTTGCAGCCATCTTCGCTTTGGTCTTCCTCTCTTTCTTTTTCCCATTATGTACCCTTCCAAGACGGTCTTCTCTAGATTATCATGACGTTTAATGTGTCCAAAATATTTAAGTTTTCTCTCTTTAATCCTCTCCACTAGCCAGACGTCTTCAGTATTAAGTTCTTGTAGTATGGATATATTTGTTCTTTTTTGTGTCCACGATATTTGAAGAACTCTTCTGTAGCATTTACATTCAAAAGTATTTATGTGTTTATCGGCTGTTTTGTTGTGTCCAGGTCTCACAGGCATATGTTGCGATGGGAAAGATGCATGGCCTCAAAAATCTTATTTTTGTGGTCCTCTTTGGTCCTCTTCACAGATTCTTTAGTTGTTTTACTTTCTGAAGAACGATAGATGTCCTGCTTCTAATTTCCTCCATTTTATCTCCATTATTAGTTAGCAGTGATCCAAGATATTCAAAACTCTCCACTTCTTCTAGTTTTTCCTCATTGATGCATATTTCATCTGCCTTGTTTGTTTTATCAGTTGTCATCAATTTAGTTTCCTTCGCATTAAGATAGAGGTTTTGCTCTTCATTGTTCTTATAGACTGACAAAATTAGTTTTTCCCTTCTTTTTTTTATGTTGTGGACAGTAATACTGTGTCATCAGCATATCTAATCTCTGGTATTTCATATCCTCCAATTGTTATGTAGGTAATCACACGTCTCAAGTATTGTACATTGCTTTGATGTTGTAAAGGTAAAGGCAAAAGGTAACCCCGTAATGTGCTTTGATGTTGTAAAGGTAAAAGCAAAAGATAACCCCGTAATGTGCTTTGATGTTGTAAAGGTAAAGGCAAAAGGCAACCCCGTAATGCCACAGACGGAGGTAAGGAATATGGTTTTAGTACTCACGTTTTCTTTGACCTGTTGGCACACTAGCAAGTGATGTGATCAGCGTCAGAGGTTGGTAGACTCACCTTCCCCAGCCCCAGAATGAATTTGGTACCCATTTCTACATCTAGGGCACCTCATGTCGGACTTGTACCGCTGACTTCCGCACCAGAGACGAGCACGGCAACCACATTTCTTCTTCTTCTTCTTCTAAATTCCCGTAAGTACAAGATTGATGTTCTTTGCAGCCGATGCTGTGAAGATGTTGAAGCACAACATCGTGTCGGCTTGGGAGCGTGTTATGGCAATTTTTTTTTCATCCCCCTTAGTGCAGCTACAAGGCAAGGGGGTGTGCAATACTTCTTTAGCAGACTCCACCCCTATGGGAACTGGTAACTATGGCGATCCCTGCCCCGTTAGCCAGGCTAGATCTGTTACTGGGGGTGCCGAAGGAGACGTTAGATAGGGTCTTGACTGGCTATAGCTCACCAACCCTGACCCTAGAATTTCAGCTATGGGGCCTGTTGACTGCCAGATCAGAAAGCGTTGGGACCTTTAGATCAATTAAAGGGAGAGAATACGATAAATGAATTAAGCCCAGTTGAGTTCTCTTAACTGTAACACCAACGCTGGCGCTTTCCGCTCTATAGAAAAGTATTATATTTGGAACTATATCAGAGAATGTAGCTGAAACTACAAGCTGTATATCACAACGAACTCTTCTAGGCACTTCATTTCATAAAGGGCTAACAGTTAACACTGCATGCCCGTATCACATTTTTCCGTTATCATGTAACATTTCCGGTGATATATTAACACGCTATGGTTAACGTTTGACACACATTGATAGGATGTAACGTTAACTATTTCTTTACATTTCTCTTTATCTTTGTCTCCGATGTAAAGAGTGTATTGTGAATGCGTTGATAAAAGCGGAAGAAACTGCAATTATGGAGCGACAAAGGAGAAGAGAAAACCAGACAATCTTTTATGAGTGGGTTTTTTTGGTGGGGTTGTAAGTATATATAAAAGTACATATTTAAACATATACATGACCACCCCAGTAAAGCACTGATAACTAACTGTTAAAACTAATATTATTATTAAAGTACGAAATGTGACAGCTATTTAAAACCAAAGTAGAAGCAACGTTATTTAAAAAAAAAAAACGAAATGTTAAAACTGTTTAAAACTTCTTCTTCGTTCGCTTCTTCCACTAAGACCGCCCCGTGATCCTACTGAATTTGCTCCTGTGATCCTCGATAGGTCCCGTGGTCCCTGAAAGGACCACACAAGATCCACGAGAGGACCACAAGAGGTTCAGAGTACCGCAGGGCTTGAGCCTGTATTCTTGGTGGGTCTCAGAAGCGAGATTGCGTGACACTGTGGTTTTCGTTGCGCCAGTTTAGTCTAGAGCTGGACTTTCTCACCGGAAAACCTCGACGTGTTGTGGATATCAGTGTATCCCCGCCGGGTGAGAGGTGGTTGTCAATCCCGTCCAGCGTTGGACTTTCTTACCGGAAAAACTCAGCGTGATTAGGATACGCATACATCCCCGCCGGGTGAGAGGTGGTTGCCTATCTAGACTGCCCTGGTCCAGAGTCTCCGACTTCTGCATTTTGTGGTCGTGGCCGCTACCCTTCCTGGTTGTGACTAGGACGGAGCTTTTGTCCAGGAGAACGAATCATCGCTACTAGTAGGTTTTACCTCTGGGTTGAGCCGGTTTAGGCGCGTATGGGCGCGTTTAGGACGTGACCTACCTCTATAGCGGAGGTACAGTGACGTGCGTAGCCATCAAGTTTCAGCCTTGATTTAAGCCGATTTAAGCATATATCACCAGTATGGATGTAGAACGTGGCCGGCCTGGAGAGCAGAGGTTCTGTGGTATGAGTAGCTCTCGCCGCGATATCACTAGACAAACCGACTACGCTTCACTTTATCCTTTCCATCACCTTTTCACATCGGTGCCGCACGGCAATCCCTATCTTTTTCGCATTTTCTTCATTGGCCGGGAGGAGTTTCACTCCACACGTGGCATCTGAAGAATCTCGCCAGCAGTGTTCTGTTTAAAACAAAAATAATAGCGCCTTATTAACTTTTCTACATTTACTCGAGTGGTCTGGTTAGCTGAGTGGTTAGTCGCTCGGTTTATTAATCCGATGGTACCGGGTTCAGTACCAGTATTGGGAATTTTTCTAGCACACACCAAAAAGGCCCAGGGGTTGATCCAGCCTCTAAAAATGGGTACCAGAGAAATATGGGAAAGGTAAAGCGGCCAGACGTGACACATCACACTTTCATATGCCGAAAGTCATGGAAAATATGGGCATAACACCATATTCCCCAATATGCCTTAATGGTGTAGAAACGGGAATTTTACCTTCACCTTTTACATTTACTTGAAATAGTCTTAACATTTTATTTATCATGGCTTCATTGCATGGTTTTGTGATATATATATATATATATATATATATATATATATATATATACAAACAAGGTCCAACAATTAAATAATGAGATTGATTTTATTATGGCCAATACAAAAATGGCATCTATGAAGCAAAGCATGGAATCCAAAGAGGCAACTTTCATCTATGATCTGGCATCTTTCCACCTCCGCCCGATAAGCAGACGACAAACAAGCCGCCATTTTATTGATCTTGTTAGAGGTTCATTGTCACGTAATCTGCATGGAGCAGAAAAGCTACCATTAAATTCTGTTCAAAACTCGAAAAAAGTGCCATTGAAACAGTTGAAATGATGCGACAAGTTTATGGGGGATAATTGCTTATCTCGTGCACAGTTATCCAGATGGTAGTCACGATTCAAAAGTGGTGTGGAAACGATTACAAATGCAACTATACATGGACACCCAATTTCTGTTCGTAATGAGGAACTTCTTGCAAAAGTCAGAGAACGGATACAAGAAGATAGTTTTGACTTTGAGGATGATGGCAGAGGAATTTTATGTTAACCGAGAGATCATTCATAAAATTTTATGGAAGATTTGGGCAAGAAAAAAGTTGCTGCTGGTTTGTACAACATGTGTTGTCTGATGACCATAAACATCAATGTGTTGAGTACGTACAAGACATCACCAAAACGTCTCGAAGAAATAAACATTTCTTAAATGTGATTGTTGCAGAGGATGAAACATGGATTTTCCGCTATGATCCCACAACTGAACACCAAAGTGCTCAGTGGAAGTCATCATCATCAGCAAAAGGCAAACAATTTCGTATTCAAAAGACGAAAGTGAAGATAATGTTGGTGTGCTTCTACGACAGCAAATGAGTTATTCATAAAGAATTTATTCCAGAGGGACAGACTGTCACTGCCAAAGTATATTTAAGTATTTGGAAACACCCATTGAAAAGGATTCTCCGAGTCCGACCCACGTATTCAACATCTGGCAGTTTTTTCCTTCTTCATGATAATGCACCGGCCCACCGGGCAGTGGTTGTACAGGAATTTTTGGCCTCAAAAACAAGTGTGTATTCTCAACCGTCTACCTGTTCTCCAGATTTGTCTCACTCCTTCTTCTTCTTCTTTTATCACAAAGACCGCCTCGTGATCCTACTGAATTTACTCCTGTGATCCCCGAGAGGATCACAAGAGGTTCAGAGTATCGCAGGGCTTGGGCCTATATTCTCGGTGGGTCACAGAAGACGGATTGCGTGACACCGTGGTTTTCGTTGCACTAGTTTAATCTAGAGTTGGACTTTCTTACCGGACAACCTCGACGTGTTTTGGGATACCCGTGTATCCCTTACTGGTGAGAGGTGGTTGCCCATCCCGTCCAGCGTTTGACTTTCTCACCGGAAAACCTTCGCGTGATTAGCATACGCATATATCCCCGTCGGGATATATGCCTATCTAGAATGCACTGGTCCAATGTCTCCGACTTCAGCATTTTGTGGTCGTGCCCGCTATCTTTCCTAGTTGTGACCAGGACGGAGCTTTTGTCCAGAAGGACGAATCCTCGCCACTAGTAAATTTCACTGTGGGTTACGCCTCTTTAGGCGTATTATCCCAGCTTGGCCGTATTTAGGACTTGACCGACCTCTAAAGCGGAGGTACCATGACATGAGTTGTCATAAAGTTTCACCCCTGGGTTTAAGCTGGTTTAATTAATCTGCCCCAGTATAGGTGTATATTTATGACTTGGCCGGCCTCTAGAGCAGATATGCCATGATCTGAGTAGCCCTGACCTCGAGACTACTGGCTACTTCACTTAACCCTTTCCTTCACCTTTTCCACGGCGGCGCAGCGCGGCAATCCTAATCGCATTTTTCTTTATTGGCCAGAAGGAATTCACCCCATCACGGCAGCTGAAGAATCTCGCCAGCAGCGAGTTTTAAATCGGAGTTTTCGTTCTCCTAGATGAGCTACCAACCAAGACTCTTATCTACTCGAAGCATCTGTTTTTAAGGCACCAGATATTCGCCTTTCGCCCTTTCTCCTGTCAGTTTAAACAGTTCCGCCACGAGAAGGCCAGGAGCTGGACTTGTACTGTCAGAGGCTATTTGAGACGCACGCCTTGGAGACATTTAATTGGAGTGGGGAGCATATACCTCACATCCGGCTATAACAGTCCTTAGAACTTGTCTCCCTAAGATTATTTTCTATTCCCAAAATTAAAGTTACCTTTGGAAGGACGCTTCTTTGACGATACTGATGACATCCAAAGGGCCGTAACATCGAGTTTAAGGACCACACCAACAGAAGAACCGCAGAGATCGTTCCAGTGTTTGTTAGATCGTGCCACTCGCTGTATCAATACAGAAGGGGCTTACTTTGAATACAATACAGGTTATATCTTCAACTCATTACTTGATTGTCGGACCTTGTATATATATTACTAAAAAAAATCTACTCCTCTATTAATTAAAGAACATATTAATTCGTTAATTAATAAAGCTGTTCCTACATTTGTTTTAAATACCCCTAAATGTTCCTTCACGGGAGCTTTCGAAATAACAGCTTCCTCTACTAATAACTACAGCAATGCCATGCACATATGGGACGGATTATATATTTGAATATCTAGATTTCTCTTAATATACTGACAGCCTTTGGGACAGGGCACTCTCTAGTGGGCCTCTTTTAGCCGACTGATATTCTCCATTGCGTAAAACACCGAGACTCGTCTGTTTCTGTGTGTTAGATAAGAGAAATGACGACTGCGATAAAATTGCTTCTAGTAATAAAGTAGAAGGAAGAGCACAGTCCAGTTTTGCAAGAAAGATAGAAAGAATGATGAAAGTTGGCAGAAACAAGAATGGCAGAGGGTAAGATACTAACATTATCCTTCCTCTTGTACCATGAGCTGTTGAGGGAAGATACAGTTGACGCCTTGTGGCTATAGTATAAGGAAGAGAATCATGGGAGTGAGGGACTTATGACAGTGATAATTAAGTTTTGATTGACATTCCTTTAGGGCCAAATTTGCTCATAGGTCGGAAATCATATCTTTCCATGTCTGATGACTCGCAGCCGCCCGCTGTAGGTCTTGGTTGGACTTGAATCCCAAAGTTGCACTCTCTCTCTCTAGTGATGATAGTAATTAAATAGTGATGATAATTATACTAGTACTTCCTGAATCAGTCTCTGCTTTTCGTGTGGTCTATGCTTAGAACACTTCTCATGAAGATCTGTGGTGTTTAGTCAGTGAGGAACTTCTGCCCTCCCGCCCAATGACGGTGGAAATTTTTTGTTGTTTTTTGTTGTAATATTGTCTTTTTAGCAAAGAGAGGCAAAAGAAATGTCTGTGTTGGTCGCCAGAAGACTTCAGCCCTGACCTGGGCGATGGACAGCTATGAGTGACAGAAAGGTGCACAGGATTGTCGCGAATTTCAGTGTCACGAGTAAGCGACTTCACGCGAGTGCAAAAAGAGTGAACAGGAATAAAAAATAAAAAAGAGAAAGTAAACATACTCCTTAGATGTGAATCCCGCACTGTTTACAGTTACAAGCTACTAAATATTACAATTTTCATCTGTTGGGGGTGGAAGGCTAAAGCTGAAAGAGACAACAATCATCTTCCTGTAGCTGAATGCTAGCTTCAGGGTTAACTAACTGTAGCAGATCAAGACCTTTCTCACCCTTCCATTGGAGACCACTCCGAATAAACATTAGCCTAACGGAGTTAATAGAGACTGAAATTATAATGCAAACCAAGTCCCGAAAAAAAAAGCCGTGTCGAAGTCGGATGAGCCGAGCCGAAAGGCGCAGATTTCACAATACAACTGTAAACTGCAACACAACGTAACCAACGCTCCTTTGATGGCGAGTGCAGAGGTTGAAGAAGAAGATTTTCTTCGGCATAACTTAAGTACAGACATGCAAAGCTCGCCTCCGGTATTTTTACTCATAAACTACGCTCTACGGCTCAAAGCAAATTCCAAGGAGTTTGTGCTTTAGAGGTCCAGCAACCAGACCTGAGTAGTTCACCTGCAACAAACAGTTTGTAAGGAGATTATAGAGTTTGCTCGAAACTTTACAGATACTATAGATATGGTTGGTATGTGTGGAATGAAAGAAAATATGAAGGGACACGGAAAGTGACGGGAGTTTTGGAGTATTGGCTTGAGATGTTCAGAAGAATGTGACCAATTTCATTGACAGAAAGAAGAAATGGGACGAGTTCAAACGGGAGCGCAGGAGTGTGCGGTGGCGCTGAAATGCCTTCTCAGTGGAGAGGGATTGGTTCAAAATGTTACCATAGCGTGCCGTACTTCAGCAGCTCCCAAACTGTCTACACAGAAGGACAGCTTTTCCGGCTACATATAAGTTGTGGACCAGCTAATATCTCAGTGTCATAAACCTTTCGTTGTTTCCAGTCAGTCGAGGACGACACACCATGGCGATGTTGTTGATGATGATGTTTATAGAAAGCTACGTTTTTTTTTTTTTCAGTGCCACTAGGTTCTCGTTGGTTTTAATTTTAAACTGCAGGAAGTATCATTCCCACTAAGTTATGCGAAGATGCAGCTACGTTTACATACTATCAGTGCATCCAGCAGGATGGCATGCTACTTATCATCAACTCCATCACATGTAGTTAAAAGATAAAATCCCCGTTTGAACTTCGTTAAGTCATATTGGGGATACGATGTTAGGCCCTTATTTCCAAGAACTTGGCACATGAACGTGTGATGTGGTTACTATCACGCTTGGCCGTATTTACCGCCCCTGATTTCTCTAGCGCCCGCTTTTAGAGGCTGAGTGAACCCCGGGGGCCTTTTTGGTTTGGTGGACCTGAAAAAAATCCCACTTCTGGGTCCTGAAGTCGTCACTACAGGATTGGTAAACCAGCGTCTAACCACTCAGCCGACCTGGCCGCCACACGTAATAATAAGACATAAGAAAAATCCTACAGCATAATTACTTTACAGGGTCAGATTACAATCCGGTACCAACTGTAGCGTGTTCTTATATAGACAACTCCCATAGTGCACCGCCACTTTACGTTTTTGTCCAAGTGTACGCTGATAAAATGCAATATTCCATGTGCCTCTTGCGTCACAACCGACTATATTCAAACTTTGACTGATTTATTATCTTCCTCTCTTGATATTTCCATTCTCTATTTCTTTGTTTTGTAGAATGTTACACTCCGTTTTTTCGTAGCTCATACCAGTTTACTGTGCTTTTTCGTCAGAGGCAAAGAGGCTGTCCCATCTGGCAGTCGGCGACCCATAGCTAGCATGTTGGAGTCAGGCTTGGCGGCCCATATCTGGCATGTTGGAGTCAGGCTTGGCGATCCATACCTGTCAAAGACCCTACCCCACCACTTCGTTACTATCACCAGTAACAGGCCTAGCCTTGCTAACAGAGCAGGGGGTCGCCTTATTCCCTCATGGTGGTGGAGTCTGTTAAGAAGTACTACGCACCCCCTGCTTTTTAGTTGCACTCAGGGACTGAAAAAAAAAACTGCCTCCATGACCCACTCCCACGCCGACACGATGCTGTGTCTCAACATCTTCACTGCATCGGCTGCAAAGAACACCAGCTGGGAGTGGCAGGGAGAAACAAGGAAAACAACAGCAACGGTAATGCTTTTAAGTTTCCCGTTTTAAAAAAAAAATGTTTCCCTACCCCATGATAAAGTACTTGTTTCATGGATATAATTTTCTTATGTCGCTTCCTTTGTTCACTTATTTTCTCTTTCTCTGTCTACACGATTATTTTGTTCCCTAATTTTCTGTTTCTGCGGAGTCTGTTTCTTTGGAATACTTCACTTTTCCCTGTGGCGTGCTCCTTCGCTGATGTGTAAGTCTCTGAGCGTGATTTGCTTTGTTATACATCGCGCAGCTGTCATCATAGCAAGAAAACGCTGGAGATGAAATGGTCATCTACTCTGAGGAGACCACCGAACAACATGGCTGAAGCAGCTACGAGATGGACACTCGAGGGCACAAGAAAAAGACCGAGCAAAGCTTACTTGGCGGAGAACTGTTGACGCAAAAAACAGAATAGCATGCAGCACTGCTGGGGCATAATACAAGGGCTGGTCGCAGACCATTATTAGTTGCCATTCTGCAAGACGCCGCAGGGCGTACTGGGCAGTGATTACTTAGCTGATTGCCAGCCAAGGACCTTGGGCAAGACTGTTTCTTTTTTCTTTTATTGTTGTCATTTCATTCGTTGCAGCAAAATTCTTTTCCCCACATCGTTATGTCGCCGCTGGTGCTTTCAGTTCCACTATTCACCGAAATCTTCACATGATATGAATATATCATGAATATATCTGCTATTACAAATGATCCAGCCATGTGGGTTGACTTTCTGGCTGGCTTTTTTAGTTATCCAGTCGTGTAACGGACAGCTGGTGCCCTTTGTCTGGACCCACCAAGTAAATGAGCATCTGCCTTTTCCAGTTATTTTGTCACAGAGAGTGTGTCCTTGTTGTTGCTTTGGACTAAAATTTTCAGTTCTTGTGCTCACAAAAAATGTGTCAAAGCTGTTGTTTTAGATTGAAGTTTTCAGTTCTTTTGTCACAAAGAGTGTGTCCCAGTTGTTATTTTAGTTCTTTTCTTTAAACAAAAAGACTGCAGTTTTCGGTGGATACCGCACAGGTTCATGAAAGCATAATAACTGTTGTTTTATTTCTTCTACCACCACCACCACTACTACTACTACTACTACTACTACTACTACTAATACTATTACTACTATTACTACTACTACTACTACTGCTGCTGCTGCTACTACTACTACTACTGCTGCTACTACTACTACTACTTCTTCTACTACTACTACTACTACTACTACTACTACTAATACTATAATTAGTACTACTGTTATTACTACTACTACTATTACTACTATTACTACTATTAGTACTACTGGTATTACTACTAGTACTACTACTATTACTACTATTACTACTACTACTACTACTACTGCTACTACTACTACGACTACTGATGCTACTGCTGCTAATACTACTATTACTATTGCCGTTGTTGCTGCTGCTATTACTACTTTTACTACTACTACTACCATTACTGCTGCTAATACTACAAATGTTACTACTGTTACTACTACTACTACTACTACTACTACTACTACTATTACTACTACTACAACTACTATTACTACATTCATTCATTCATTTGCATGTCCCTTGCGTAACTTTGGCTCCCTAACAGCAGGCCTCTCTGTTGAGAGCAAGACGGCCTGCTGCTGATTTATCCATTTGCAGATCATCAACGATGCCTTGCAGCTATCTTCGCTTCTGGTCTTCCTCTCTTTCTTTTTCCCATTATGTACCCTTCCAAGACGGTCTTCTCTAGATTATCATGACTGTAATAATGACATAATATTAATGTGTCCAAAAATATTTAAGTTTTCTCTCTTTAGTCCTCTTTACTAGCCAGCCTTCTTCAATATTAAGATCTTGTAGTATGGATTTATTTGTTCTTTTTTGTGTCCATGGTATTTGAAGAACTCTTCTGTAGCATTTACATTCAAGGGAATTTATGTGTTTCCCGGCTGTTTTGTTAAGTGTCCAGGTCTCACAGGCATATGTTGCGATGGGAAAGATACATGGCTTTAAAAATCTTATTTTTGTGTTTCTGTCTGTTCCTCTCCACAGATTCTTTAATTGTTTTACTTTCTGAAGAGCGATAGATGTCCTGTTTTTAATTTCCCTCATTGTATCTCCATTATTAGTTAGCAGTGATACTACTACTACTACTACTACTACTACTACTACTACTACTACTACTACTACTACTACTTCTACTACTACTACTATTACTACTACTACTATTACTACTACTACTACTACTACTATTACTATTACTGCTACTACTACAACTACTACTACTACCGGTATCCTGCTACCATTCATGTTGGTTCTGTTTTGTTGCAACTGTTACTAGTGATAAAAGTGCTACATCTTTTATTATTGTTGTTACTAGTTCTTGTTTCCTATTACTGTACTACTGACGCTGCGGCAAGTAATAATAATTACTAAAATTCGTTAACTAATTAGATTTTGTCAGTCACACTTTTTTCTACAGCAAATTTTCCTTCTCACATTTCTTAGGTCATTCATCCTAGTTCCTTTGATATTTACCAGCTTTTTTTTTCTAGTTTTTTTCGATCTTTACCATTTTTTTTTTTTAGTTTCCTTCGATTTTTACTCCTTTTTATTTTTTAGTTTCTCTCGTTTTTTACCCCTTTTTGTTTTTTAGTTACCCTTGATTTTTACCACTTTTAAAAAAAAAGTTTCCCTCGATCTTTCTTTTAGTTTCCCCTCGATCTACCACTTTTTTTTACAGTTTCACTCTATTTTTACCACTTTTTAAATACAGTTTTCGTCGATCTCTACCACGTATTTTTTTTCTTTTTAGTTTTCCCCGAGTTTTACCGCTTTCTTTTTAGCTGCCCTCGATTTTTACCACTTTTTTCTTTTATTTTCCTCTCGATTTTTACCACTTTTTTCTTTTATTTTCCCCTCGATTTTTACCACTTTTTTCTTTTAGTTTCCCCTCGATTTTTACCACTTTTTTCTTTTATTTTCCTCTCGATTTTTACCACTTTTTTCTTTTATTTTCCCCTCGATTTTTACCACTTTTTTCTTTTAGTTTCCCCTCGATTTTTACCACTTTTTTCTTTTAGTTTCCTCTCGATTTTTACCACTTTTTTTCTTTTAGTTTCCCCTCGATTTTTACCATTTTTTCTTTTAGTTTCCTCTCGATTTTTACCACTTTTTTGTTGTTGTTTTAGTTTCCCCTCGATTTTTACCACTTTTTTCTTTTAGTTTCCCCTCGATTTTTACCACTTTTTTCTTTTAGTTTCCCCTCGATTTTTACCACTTTTTTCTTTTAGTCTCCCCTCGATTTTTACCACTTTATGTTGTTGTTTTAGTTTCCCCTCGATTTTTACCACTTTTTTCTTTTAGTTTCCTCTCGATTTTTACCACTTTTTTTCTCTAGTTTCCCTCGATCTTTACCACTTTTTTTTCTACAGTTTTCCTAGATCTTTACCATTTTTGTTTCTGTAGTTTTCCTCTATCTTTACCATTTTTTTTTCTGTAGTTTTCCTCGATCTTTATCATTTTTAAAAGTGTTCTTTGATCTTTACCATTTGTTTTTTTTTCTAGTTTCTTCTAGTCTTTAGCACTTTATTTTTTAGTTTCCCTTACCTTTAATATTTTTTTTTAAGTTTCTAGTTTCTTTCCAAAGTTAATGAAGCAAAATGTGAACAACAGAAATGTACTCAGAGTAGATAACAAGTTAGTGGAGGAGGTCAACGAATTTGTATACCTTGGCAGCAGAGTAGTAGAAAATGGAGACAGCACAGAGGACATCAACAGCAGACTTACTAGAGCAAACCAGGCTTTTGCAATGCTACAGAATATATGGAAATCAAATAAACTAAGCATAAATATGAAAATCAGGATATTTAAGAGTAATGTTCTAAGTGTACTACTCTATGGAAGTGAATGCTGGAAAATCACCAAAACCATAGAAAACAAGTTGAATTCTTTCCAGACTAAATGTTTACGTAGAATTAAAAAAATATTTTGGCCAAACACCATAAGAAATAACATCTTATTGGCAGAAATGCAGATGAAACCACTGACAACAATTATTGAGGAAAGACGCTGGCGATGGTTGGGACATGTGCTCCGAATGACTGACAACTCACTACCAAAAATAGCACTAAGATGGACACCACAGGGGAGCAGAAGTAAGGGTAAACCAAAAGAGACATGGAGAAGAACAACAGAAAGGATGTTGAGCAATAGAGGGCTCACCTGGGCAAGAGCAGAAAAAAAGGCGAAAGACAGGCATTTGTGGAAAACCCTTGCGGAAGCCCCATGTGCCCTGGGCACTTAAGGTTCAGAGAGAGAGAGAGTTTCTTTTGATCTTTAGCACTTTATTCTTTAGTTTCCCTTGATCTTTGTCATTTTTTTTTAGTTTTTAGTTTGTTTTGATCTTTAGATTTTATTTTTTTAGTTTCCCTTGATCTTTACCATTTGTGTTTTTTTAGTTTCTAGTTTGTTTTGATCTTTAGCATTTTATTTTTTTTTTTAGTTTCCCTTGATCTTTATCGCTTTTTAAAGTTTCCCTTGATCTTTACCACTTTTTTTCTACAGTTTTCCTCGATCTTTACCACTTTTTGTCTAGTTTCCCTCGATTTTTACCAATTTTTTTTTAGTTTCCCTGGATCTTTACCAATTTTTTTTTTTTTTTAGTTTCCCTCGATTTTTACCATTTTTTTTCTACAGTTTTCTCTGTCTTTATTTATTTTTTTTCCCGTTGGTTTCACTCTTTCTTTACAGCTTTTTCTCGGCAATTTGCCTCAGTCTTTATCACTTTTTTGTTTTGTTGTTGTTGCTTTCAAATTTTTCCCCCAAAATTTTTGCTAAGAAATTTATTTACAACCAGCTCTTGGACGACGATTTTGCCATAGGCCCCTTAATGTTTTAACATGACATTTTGACAATGTCATGTCAGTGCGTCAGCCAACAAGACTCATCTCAGTGCTCGACCTTCCCAGAGCCGGTTGGTTGCTGAACGTGGCCAGGACATGCTTTCTCGGGGACTCAACGTTTAGAAAGCCCCTTACAAACATTGGCGGTTTTTTCTTAGCAAACAATAATAAACATTCAGGTGTCTTCTCTCGGGGATTTAGAGGCTAAGACAGGTCTAAAGTTATTAGGTGAGCATTCCAGCCATGAAGTACAGAACTAGAGAGAGAGAGAGAGAGAGAGGACAAGAGAGTATAGAGTTTAGATTTCTTTTTTAAATCATAAGAATTGGAGAAGCTGTACTAGACAGTATATTGATTACTTTATTGGAAACAAATATAATGGCACAATCAATATTTAACCCAAATAGCCTTATTCTTTGCGTGAATAAATACAAATTCAGGAAGCGGTTATTAACATCCTGCAACTAGAGTTGAGTTTTAGAACGTACGAGAAAAGTTTGGGTTACTGTTTTTGTTTTTGTTTTTTTTTAATACAGAATTGAGTTGTCAGAGTTTTCTGCATTAAGTACTATGCACTCAAGACTAGTGGAGGAAGCCACCTGATAGAAGACCTGAAAAGGACGCAGTACTGACCCATGAGGAGCATCCTTTTTTTTTTTTGTTCTATAACTTCAGATGCCTAACTGCTATCATCATCATCATCAGGTGCCGTGCCGACTAGCGTTAGCTGTTATGCTTCTCCAGAGTACCCGATGCTTCATGCAGGCCATTAGACCAATTGGTGATCTCCTCTCACACCATCTCGTCAGACTGTCCAGTATGAGCTCTCAGTCTTCACCTGGCTCTTTTTCCTTCTATTTTTCCTGTTGTTATAATATTTTCAATGCCCCCTCTTCTCACTGCATGTCATATGAAAGTACACCGTCTCTCTTATTTTTTTGACAAGATTTTTTGTCTCTCCAGCTCTTCTCATACATTCTCCATTAGTTATTTTTGCTGTCCAGGGAATTCGCAACATTCTTCTAATAAACCACATTTCTACTGCTTCCAATGATTTTTGTGCAGACCTGCCATTTGTCCATGATTCACTTCCAAGTAATAAGATATATTGTGTAAAACAATCTGGAACGAATTCTGTTTACACTAAAGATTTTTATTGTGACTTGTTTTCGGCTTTTCATTTTCTGTTCTTTCTCATATGCATTTCTTCTTTGTTATATATAATATTATTTCTGTTTACTTTCCAGCAGACCACGTGAAACTCTAAAGAAGACATTGTTAAGAGAGGCCAAATTAACAGGCATAAAATCCCTTGATGAGGTTGAAAGACTCGCCGAAGATAGGAAAAATTGGCGAACTACCTTGCGAGCCCTATGTGACGTTTAACGGCACGGGAATGATATAAGATATAAGATTATTTTCCATCGGACGACAAAATGATAACAAAATATTAAAAACTATTTTAAAACAACTTTGTTAATTAACGAGTTTGACGTTTTGGTATACACCTTTGTCATACAAAAACATACAGGACAAAGAAATAGGGAAAGAAGATAAAATATAAATTCACATGAATAATATACAGCAAATAGGAATAAGAAAAAAATTAGGAGAGAAAGACGTGGTAGCTGTGATACAGAGAGAGTCTGACAGTTTCGAAAGTTGATAAATCATGGTTCGTATCTTTCAGAAAAGTGGACAGTTTGTCTACTTTTTTTTTTTACACTTTGTGTCATTTTTCAGTCCCTAGTACACGTGTCTCCTTGATGTCTGCTCCCTCTATACCTCTGTCCCCCACACAGAGGACTGTTAGCACTCTGCTATTTTCTTAATAAAGACCCTCAGCCTACCACCAACGCTAACACTATAATTAGACTGGCAGAGCTGGTACTCACACTAAACTCTTTCGAATTCAGTGGCGAGTAATTTGATCAAATCAGGGGCGTCGCCATGGAAGCTAAAATGGGTTCCAGTTATGCGTGCTTATTTATGGATTTTCAGGAAACGCACTTATGGGAAGCCTCCACTGGCAGACTCCCAGAATTCTATAAAAGGTACGTTGATGATGGCATGGGAGTCACCAGCGTGCCAAAGGACGAGCTATAAAATTTCACTCAATTCGCCAGCTCGTTTAATAAGGAGCATCAGATTTATCTCCGAAAATTCTGACAAGTCTGTCAACTTTTTAGACATCAAAGTGTCTATCTGCACTGACAGTGTTTTTCACCTCTGTGTTCTACAAACCCGCCGGCAGCCATACTTATCTACTTCTTCCTCTCATTCTGAAACTTGCGAGGATTCCATCCCACACTTTCAGCTCTCCGCCGCCTATGCCATGATGACTGTGACTTTATGGGCCAGGCCAATAAATTATTACAATGTTTTTGCCATCGCCACTATCCAGAACAAGCCTTTGTAAGCCTTCAACCGTGCCCAGAAAGTGATCCGCAAAGAGGCGTTCAAAAAACAAAAACAAAAACAAAAACAAACAAAAAAAATGACTTCATTTAACAGAGTTAAACTAATTCTTCCTTTTCATCCACACGGCCAGATGGTTAAGAAATTATCTGTTGCTATCTGCCATTACTGTAGCTCGACGCTGACACTCGTCACATCTTCTCTGATCTTCACTACAGCTTTGTGCTGGGACTAAGGCAATAGAAAATATTCATGAACATAAAACCCTAGGACTCATCATTGATCAGCATTTAACTTGGAATTCTCACATACATAACCTAACAAACCTGATTACACAGAAAGTTTACCAATTAGCCAAAATTAAACACTTTATCGACAAAGACACAAGAAAGATATACTAATATCACACATACAAACACACTACATTACTGTTCCACAATCTGGGATGGATGCTCAGTCTCAAACACAAAAAGGCTCCACTCACTTCACAAGCGAGCATTAAATCTTATTTGTGACAAACACCCAGTACAGACTGTAGATCAACACAAACAACTCAAAATTCTACCCCTCAAAAACAGAATAATTTTTAACAAAGTTAAGTTTGTTCAGAGAATTCTGTCGCACAATGCTCCGCCTTACTTGTGGTCACTGTTTATGTATAACACTAAACATAGCCAGCGTTTAAAAAAACTGTCTTCTTCCTAAACCCAGGATTGATCTGTACAAGAAAAGCCTTGCATACTCTGCAGTACAGCTCTGGAACACCCTCCCCTACAATTTAAAATCCTTTAACTCAAACCTGTTTCATTATTTACTTGCTTGTAATTATATGCCTCCATAAAATAACCAGCACTCTCTCAACAAGTGAATCGCCAACCATCAAGTACTAAAATGACATAGTTAGAAATGCAACTTGTTAGATATTGTTAGAAATTATTTTAATGTCTGTTTAAAAAAAACATATGTTAGAAGATCTGTATTTACAATGTATTTTTGTTTATGTATATGTCTGCGTATGTATGTGTGCGTGAGTGCTATTTTATTAGGTTAATTATTTCTTCTCTTTTACTTTGAATGTAGTAGTTAAATCTTACACTCTTTTCATATGTTTTTTTTTTCTAATTTACTTTGTATGTTTGTACTAAATCAAGTGTGTGGGAAGAATGAAAGATGGAGTGATGAAGGGCAGAATGTAAGACGGGCCTGCGTGCCCAATTCTTTACCTTTGAAAAATAAAGATTATTCATTCATTCATTCATTCATTCTCCCTCTTAGTTTAAAACGGGAACAAATTCTGAAGGACATCATCTTCCATGGCCTCCTTAAACGGAATCCTGCATTAGTCAGTACTAAAAAATGCAACCACCTTTGCTCTGCCACCTAACCTGTCGATTCACTTTTCTAAAAACTATCCTCACACACGATGAGATTCCCACGCCAGTCCCGCAGAGTAATAAATGCCATTGTGTGAAAAAGTGTAGAATAACTTATGTTGGGGAGACTGCTCTCAGATTAGGTGAATGCATACGGAAACATCTTTATGACATCTGCCAACATGCTTCTAAGCCAGTCTCTAATAATTTCAACAGCCCCAACCAAAGAGACAAGTCCGACTTTCTGACTTTGAAAAACACTGTAGAAGTCACTAAGACTAACTCATAAACTTGGATAAAACTATAGAAGTTACAAAGGGTGTCCCAGAAACTTGGAGAAAACTATAGAAGTTACTAAGGCTATCTCAGAAACTTTGAGAAAACTATAGAAGTTACAAGGCTGTCCGGTTCTAAGGACTGTTACAGCCTGAGGTGGGGTGGAGGATACGCTCTCCATTTCAATGAAATGTCTCCAAGGCGTGCGTCTCAAATAGCCTCTGACAGTCAAGTCCAGCTCCTGGCCTTCTCGTGGGAGAACTGTTTAAACTGACAGGAGAAGGGGCGAAGGCGAATATCTGGCGCCTGAAAACCAGACGCTTCGGGTAGATGAGAGTCACGTTTGGTAGCTCATCTACCGCTGCTGGCGAGATTCTTCAGCCGCCGTGCGTGGAGTGGGGCTCCTCCTGGGCAGTGGAGGAAGGTGCAACTATAGGTTGCTGTGCGGCGCCACTGTGGAAAAGGTGAAAGAAAGGAGTAAGTGAAGTAATCAGTAGTCTAGAGAGCAGGACTGCTCAAATTACGGCACCTCTCCTCTCGAGGTTGGCCACGTCCAATGTACACTCATACCAGGCAATTGCCTGAATCGGCTTAATTCAGGGATTAAGACACTGCTGGCTCGACTCTTCTGATGCCGCGGTGGAGTGAAACTCCTCTCGGCAATGAAGAAAATGCGGAAAAGCAAGTAGGCTTACCGTGCGGCGCCGATGTGAAATGGTGATGGAAATGAAAGTGAAGCTTGGTCGGTATGTCCTGTAGTCTCGCGGCGAGAGCTATTCATACCACGGCACCTCTGCTCTAGAGGCCGGCCATGTTTGTTCTACACTCATACTGGTGAAATATGCCTAAACTGGCTTAAACCAGGGGTGAAACTTGATGGCTACTCATGTCACGGTACCTCTGCTCTAGAGGTCGGTCACGTCCTTAACACGCCCATATTGGGATAATATGCCTTAACCGGCTCAACCCAGGGGTGAACTCACTAGTGGCGATGATTCGTCCTCCTGGACAAAAGCTCCGTCCTAGTCACAACCAGGAAGGGTAGCGGCCACGACCAAAAAATGCTGATGTAGGAGACACTGGACCAGTGCAGTCTAGATAAGCAACCACCTTTACCCAACGAGGATGTATGCGTCTCCTAATCAAGCTGAGATTTTCCGGTGAGAAAGTCCAACGCTGGACGGGATGGGCGACCACCTCTCACCCAGCGGAGATACACGGGTATCTCAAAACACGTCGAGGTTTTCCGGTGAGAAAGTCCTACTCTAGATTAAACTGGTGCAACGAAAACCACGGTGTCACGCATTCCTGCTTCTGAGACCCACCGAGAATACAGGCTCAAGCCCTGCGATACTCTGAAACTCTTGTGAACCTCTCGGGGATCTCGTGTGGTCCTTTCCGGAACCACACAGGAGACCACGGGACCTACTGAGGACCACACGAGTAAATTCAGTAGGATCACGCTGAGGTCTTGACAGTAGAAGCGAACAAAGAAGAAGAAGAAGAAGAAGAAAACTAAGGCTGTCCCAGAAACTTGGAGAGAAAACTGTAGAAGACGTCACAAAGACTATCTCAGAAACTTGGAGAAAACTATAGAAGAATTCACTAAGGCTAACTCAGAAACTTGGAGAAAACTATAGAAGAATTAACTAAGGCTAACTCAGAAACTTGGAGAAAACTATAGAAGAATTAACTAAGGCTAACTCAGAAACTTGGAGAAAACTATAGAAGAATTCACTAAGGCTAACTCAGAAACTTGGAGAAAACTATAGAAGAATTCACTAAGGCTAACTCAGAAACTTGGAGAAAACTATAGAAGAATTCACTAAGGCTTACACAGAAACTTCGAGAAAACTATGGAAGACTTCACTAAGGCCACACCAGAAAGCTGGAAAAAACTGTGAACTTCATCTGGGCTCGCAAGCTACACAATTTTGCATGACCTACAACTTTTAAACAGATGAAGAAGACAAACATACATTTTCAAATACTTGCACAACGAATATATTATACACACATGTGTACAAGTGACTATATGGAAATCTAAAAAAACTAAGCATGAAGACGAAAATCAGGATATTTAAGAGTAATGTTCTAACTGTAATACTCTATGGAAGTGAATGCTGGAAAATCACCAAAACCATAGAAAACAAGTTGAATTCTTTCCAGACTAAATGTTTACGAAGAATTAGAAAAATATTTTGGCCAAACACCATAAGAAATAACATCTTGTTGGCAGAAATGCAGATGAAGCCACTGACAGCAATTATTGAGGAAAGACGCTGGCGATGGTTGGGACATGTGCTCCGAATGACTGATAACTCACTACTAAAAATAGCACTAATATGGACACCACAGGGGAACAGAAGTAAGGGTAGACCAAAAGAGACATGGAGAAGAACAACAGAGAGGATGTTGAGCAATACAGGTTTCACCTGAGCAAGAGCAGAAAAAAAAGGCAAAGGACAGGCATTTGTGGAAAACCCTTGCAGAACCCCCATATGCCCTGGGGACTTAAGGCTCAGAGAGAGAGAAAGAGAGAGAGAGAGAGAGAGAGAGAGAGAGAGAGAGAGATTGATTGATTGATCTTTATTTCAAAAGGGTTAAGAATTGGGCACGCAGGCCCGTCTGACATTCTGCCCTTTATCATACATCTTTCACTCTATTCCAGACATTCTACAAATATGCTGTTCATATAACAAACATAACTAACATTGAAGCTGACAGACATAAAATAAAATATAACATTTACGTTTCGCTCTTAAACATTCACTCAGTACAGAAGTAACTACATACATTGTAAATGACTATCTACTAAACAAAATTTTCGGGACTATTCAGAAAACAATTAATTGTATTCGGTGTCTGTAAGAGCAGTTTAAGATGACTTTTAAGTTTTATAATTCATGGAGGCATGTAGTCGACATCAAATAGATATTGGGAAAGCTTGTAGTTGTAGGAAGGAGTATAATTTATATTTTTTATATAGGATGGGAGGGTATTCTAAAGATGTGCAGCAGAATAACTAAAGCTTTTCTTGTAAAGATCAAGTCTAGGTTTTGGAAAACATATGTTGTTCAAGCGTTGGCTGCACTTTGGGCTAAATTTAAACAGGTTCCATAGATAAGGCGGGGCATGCCGTGAAAGAATTTGATGTACTAACTTGGCTTTGTTCTTAAGAGGTAGTATTTTGATACGTTTGTGATGATTAGTTGTTTGTGCTTGATCTTTGTCACTAATAAGCTTTACTGCTCGCTTTTGGAGTGAGCAAAGCCTCTTTGTATTTGACACTGAGCAACCATCCCAAACTGTTGAGCAATAGTCTAAATGTCTTTGTATAAGAGATATGTAGTATGTCTTCCTAGTGTCTTGATCGATGAAGTGCTTAATTTTAGCTAATTGGTATACTTTTTGTGCGATGAGTTTTGTTAGACATTGCACATGAGAGTTCCAGGTCAGATGTTGGTCAATAATAAGACCTAGTGTTTTGTGCTCGCTAACGTTTTCTATCTGTTATGTTTCTGTACAGAGCCAAAGTGCTGTTTTTGTTGCATTTTGTAGTTTCTGTCTTGTTGTTATGAGCATTGATTTTGTTTTATCGGTGTTTATAATCATGCCATTATTTTTGCTCCATCCAATTAAATTGTATAACTCGACCTGAAGAGTTGATTCTAGATTAACACAATCGTAGTCACTGGTGTAGACTGTGCAATCATCGGCAAAAAGGTCACAAGAAGAGTGTTTAAGATGAAGTGGAAGATCATTGATATAGATAGCAAAGAGCAACGGGCCTAGAATAGAACCTTGCGGAACACCAGTGTCAACTGTAGCAGAGTTTGATAGAGAATTGTTGAAGAATACTACATGTTGTCTGTCTGAAAAAAACGATGCAATTAATTTTATTAGGTCAGGGTGCAGTCTATAAGTCTTTATTTTTCTTACGAGAATATCGTGGTCAGTCATATCAAATGCCTTTTTAAAGTCGACAGAGATGGCACCACATAGTCTGTCATCATTTATGTTTACTAACCAGTTTTCTGTCATTTTGGTAAGAGCTGTGTGGCAGGAATGATTGGGTCTAAAGCCTGACTGACTGTCTATGAGTAAATTGTTCTCTCGCATGCGTCGTAGAGTTATTTTGTGTATGTGTTTTTCGAGTGGTTTTGATAATGACGATAACATAGATATTGGTCTATAGTTGGTAAGATTGTTGGATGAGCCAGATTTAAAGCGAGGATACACCTTAGCAGTTTTAAAAGCCTCAGGGAAATAATATTTTGCAATGCACTGGTTGTAAATGTATGTTAGTGTATGTGAAATGACAGGTGCAGCATAACGTAATATCATCAAGCCCAGCTGTATTGTTGTTTTTTAAGGTTAAGAGATAACTGTGAACTTCACTGACTGTTAAGAATGGAATGTGTAACTGTTTAAAATCAGTACATCTGCTGTCCAGGAATGTTTATAGTTCGTGTAAGTCGCATACAGGAGCTGATATTGATGATTTAAGAACGTTGATTTCTTCTCTGAAATGTGTACTGATATGTGCGCTAGTGTATGCACGATTGATGGCTTGAGAATCAAATTGTTTTCTTTTATGTGATAGGGTATTTATGGCTTTCCAAATTGATTTACTGTCTGATTTATTCTGTATTAGATTCCTGAAGTAATTTTTTCTCTTGTCTTATTAAGTATTGAACTTTGTTTCTAAGTGAACGGTAGGTCATAAAGTCCTTGATTTTGTGCGCCCGATCACGTTCTCTCATGGACTGTAGTATTTCAGGTGTTATCCAAGGTGACTTCGTCTGGTGTTTTACTCTCACCTCTTTCATGGGGACATGTTTGTCTAATATGTCTCTGAAGATCTTTAGCCAATATTCTATTGCCTCATCAGGGTCAGTTAGTTGCTACACGTGTGTAAGTGAAGATTCTTGCAAATCATTAAGGAATAATTCTAGGTTAAATTTTCTGAAGCTTCTAAATTTCATACTGATGTGATTGTGTTTAGTAGATAGAGGTGTATGGTGCAGTTTTACAAAGTGAGGGAGAGAGTGAGTAAGGTGAGAAAAAAAACGAATATAAAGTATGAGAATGTATAAATGAAAAACATACAACATCCGATATTTCGGCGTGAGCCTTATTCGAGGATACATACACAAGGAAATACAAACACATAGAACTTATCTGAAGTGTCTTGCTCCCAGTGAGAAGCAGAAATGTGTGTGGAAGAAGGAGGAGGAAAAAAGGAGGAGGAAAAAAACCACGCTGCCTACAGACAAAAGATTCCCGATAGAGCCAATCATAACGAAGAAGCAGAGAGAGAGAGGAGGAGAACAAGTGGGAGAATGGGGTGGGGGAAGGCAATAGAAACATGATATCCGCTAGAGGTGTCGGAGGGGGGGGGGAAGGGAGAGAGGGTAGGGAAAAGGGTACGCGGAGAGATAATGAATGAAGAACTTAAACACCTACAGGGAGAAAATGTGAAACTACTGAATAGGACAAGACCAATATGTTGTCAGAGAAGGAAATAGGATGGTGGTAGGGAGGGGTAGCACAGAGAAAGAAAGTAGAGTTTAAAAAAGGCCAGTGGAAAAATAAAGAAGTTAGAGAAAGCTGAAGACATTGTTAATTCCAGCTGGGTGGAGACAACCAGTCTGGAAAATAAGGCGCTGTTCTAGGACCCTCCGAGATCATACATCTGCAGAACAAGAGCGGATCGCACTAACCGAAATGTCCTGTTTGCCCCTGTGGTTACCAAGGCAAAAATGTTTAGCCACAGGTGTCCAGGGCCTCTTAGAAATATCATTGAGATGCTGGCGAAATCGACCTCCTAACCGTAAGCCAGTTTCCCCTATGTACTTCAAACCGCAACGTTTGCACATGATAACATAAATGACATTTCGTGAAGTACAGGTGAAACCCTCCTGTACTGATAACGTGGATTTAGGGAAGGAGATCTGGCTGGCCTCGACAACAAAAAGTGTTACATCTACGGCGTCCGCAACGTCTGGTACCATAAAAAGTGTCATCTGTCTTAAGATGACTACGAATTAAAAGGTCCCTGAGGTTCTTGTCCCGTCTGGGGGACAAGAATGGGGGTTCCTCAAAAAGTTCACGTGTCTCAGGCTCGGTCTGGAGGAGGTGGAGATGGAGGAGGTAGAGATGGAGGAGGTGGAGACAATCACCTTTCCAAAAACTATCCTCACTCTTCATGAGGGATTCACATGCGAGTCCCGAAATGTGATATATGTCATCGTTTGCAAAAGATGCAGGATAACATATATCGGTGAGACTGGCCTCAGATTAGGGGACAGCATGCAAAAACATCTGTACGACATCGCCCAGCATGCTTCGAAACCAGTCCCAAATCATTTCAATGGCCCCAACCACAGAGGCAAATCTGATTTTCTGGTAACAGCCATTAAACAATGCCACGCAGATGACACAAGCCGCCTGGCACTTGAGAACCGCTGCATTCAAAATTATGGGACGCTGGAACCACATGGGTTAAACTCGCTGTTTAGTTACACATAACATCATCTTCTTCAATCATTATAGTACCTCTCCACTAAATCCACCCCTTCTTACTTTTCAAACTTCCTCACAGCATCACTCTGCAACCCCGCTTACTTTTCAAACTTCCTCATAGCATCACTCTGCAACCCCGCTATTTTCTCTGCAACCCCTCTTCCCCAATCATCTGTTTCAGTTTCTCCCTGTGTTTAAGTTCTTCATTCATTATCTCTCCGCGTACCCTTTTCCCTCCCCCTCTCCTCCCCCCCCCCACACCTCTAGCGGATATCATGTTTCTATTGCCTTCCCCCACCCATTCTCCCACTTGTTCTCCTCTCTCTCTCTCTCTCTCTCTCTCTCTCTCTGCTTCTTCGTTATGATTGGCTCTATCGGGAATCTTTTGTCTGTAGGCAGCGTGGTTTTTTCCCTCCTCCTTTTTTCCCTCCTCCTTCTTCCACACACATTTCTGCTTCTCACTGGGAGCAAGACACTTCAGATAAGTTCTATGTGTTTGTATTTCCTTGTGTATGTATCCTCGAATAAGGCTCACGCCGAAATATCGGATGTTGTATGTTTTTCATTTATACATTCTCATACTTTATATTCGTTTTTTTTCTCACCTTACTCACTCTCTCCCTCACTTTGTAAAACTGCACCATACACCTCTATCTACCTTATTTATTAAACCAGTTTTACTGCAGTCGCCATCTCTTTTATCTGATTGTGTTTAGGAAGTTTATACCCCTTTCTTGTCCACGTACAACAGACTGGGTAATGATCACTTAACGAAGTATGAGGGATGTTACATTCAATGATGTTTTCTAGTTGGGCTACATATATATCATCTAATAATATGGATGATACTTCTGTATCAGAGAGAATATATATATATATATATATATAATATATATATATATATATGAGAGAGAGAGAGAGAGAGAGAGAGAGAGAGAGATGTGTACAAGTAACACACACAAACGTTAGCGAAATTCAGTAAAGGAAACAATTTTTCGTGCTAACATTTTTTTTAATTTAAAGTCCATTTAAAATGGAGAAAGACACACAAATATAAAATAACATTAAAAGAATAAAAAATGTGGTTGTTTTAATTTGTCCATGGTGCCATATTGAATATCTTCTAACACAATAATTTGAAATAGAATATGAAGTATTGTGGCTTTCTATCTTTCCTAGTGCAAACATAACCGGCTTCTGAACAGGCCGCTCCTTCAAGGGGAAGTAAGAGGCATAATACACCGTTTTCTGCAAGCAATGCTAGAAAGGTGGTGGAGAATTTTGTGGTAGCTTTACTTCGCTGGTTGAGGTAACAGTGTCGTCTCTCATATAGATTTGGTGTCTTCTCTCTAACCTCACAGTGTCGTTACCTTCACAGACATCTTCGCTCAAGGTGTCATCTCATAATTAGATGTCTCCATATCTAAAATACATATAAACGTGGAATCTCTCTGAATGACACATTTTCTCATATAGAAAACTGTTAAGTCTTCAAACAGGCAGATGTCTTTTATTCGCTAACAGAAATGTTACACTTTTGACAGAAATGTGATGAGCAGCATAGAATAATATACTAAATCATCATCATCATCATCATCATCAGGTGCCGTGCTGACTGGCGTTGGCTATTATGCTTCTCCAGAGTACCCGATCCTTCATGCAGGCCATCAGTTCAGTTGGTGATCTCCTCTCACACCATCCCGTCAGACTGTCCAGTATCATTTCTCTTGGTCTTCCTCTTGATCTTCTTCCTTCTATTTTTCCTGTTGTTATAATATTTTCAAGAGCCACCTACTACCCCACCTCGCTCTCTGAGTCTACCGCAATATACTAAAAAGTACAAGAAAAATACAGTTTCTATAACGAATACAAACTAGAGCCTCTAATAACTAACTTGTATTATACAATTATGATTAATAAAAGAAGAATCGAAAAAAAAAACCCAACGAAATAATTCCTGGAATAACAGAGCAGACTTAAAGCCTGTTAATTCATCAGATCTGATATTACACATGGCGGGAATGAGATCTTGGAAAAGAGGTAAGGAAAGAAAAAAAAACTGAAAGAAATATGAGTTTTACAAATTTCAGATAAATATGAGAAAATATGAGGGCTACGAGTGAGAGGAGTAATCAGAATGATATTAAAAAAAAGTAAAAAGTAAAGATAGTCCCATAGCAAATGCCGTAGGGGGTGAAGCGTTAGAGACCTCATTATGCTGGGTCATCAGCGTGTGAGGTAGGGTGACCAGTTCCTTTCCTGGCTGCCTTTACTTCCCAGATTTTCTCTGGTACCCATTTTGCGAGGCTGGGTCGACCTCGGGGCCGTATTGGTCGGAAAAAAAATCCCGCTCAGCTGGGGATTCGAACCCTCGACCATTTGGTTGCTAGACGAGTGCTCTAACCACTACGCTAGCCGGCCCATATAAGAAAAAGAATAATATATAAGTAAAAGAATAATCAGCAGCTGGGAGGATATTATGATACAGGTCATTTGAACAACGACAGTGTTTGAGGTCTCCCAGACTTGCTCAAGATAGGACTGGCTGGGGAATCTTTGTTGATGTCTCGTGCTCCACTGGGAGTATAGAGGACTGATGATGATGAAGATGTTGGATTCTATTAGTCTCTCTCTCTCTCTCTCTCTCTCTGGTCCATGCCAGTCCCTGATTTACACAATCATCTACCTCTTTCTATAAGCTGTGTTTTGGACTGTGTTCTGTGCCGCTATTTTAGTCCGTCAAGTATCTTGTTTCTTTGTCTTCCTCTGTACCTCCAGTTTTCCTGTTGCCATTAAATGTTCCAAAATGCCTCTTCTTAAAATATGTCATACAAATCTGGACTGACGTGTTTTGAACTTTACCATAATTTCTCTCTTTTGCCCAGCCTCAGCTTAGAACCTCTTTATTTGTTCTCTTGGCTGTCCGTGGTGTTCTCATCATTCTTCTTATCAACCACATCTCCGCTGCTTCCAGTAAATTTTGAGTAGTCTTTTTTCTTTCCTAGGAGAAGGAAAAGATATCAAACCACCTGCTGCCTCGTGGGTTAGACTCTCGACAGAGCCAGATGTATACTCCCACAGACAAATCCCGTTGGAAGGCAAGGGGAAACAATCAGTGTACCTTCCCAAGAATCAGTCCTTGACATCTACTAGCGTAGTTGTTCAAATTACAAGTATCATAATGTTCTTACCTCTGTTGATTATTACTTTCATTTTCCTTTTCCCTTTCATCTGATGTGAGCTTAAACGAAGCTCCTATTTATTTTTTGCTCCCGGGAAAGTTCAATTAGTGTTCCTCGCCATGCACGATCATCCGTGTTTAGGGTCTGTACCTGGGTCAGGTAAAGAGTTTACCTGTAGCAGGGGAAAAGACCTGAGCACATTCTCCTAAATCTCCAGCCCAAAGAGCTGGAGTCTTCCTCTTTTCCTATGCTTTACTTTTACCTCTATCAGCCCTCCGTTGGTGGCGAAGACGCAATGGTCAAGCTGAAGGAGACAATAATCTTTCATCCACAGCTTCAGACTTGAACCAGAGTTAGCTAACAACCCAGCCGAGGCCCTACTCTACCTCCACCAAGCCACCGGGGTAACTGACGGTAGCCTTGGGTGAATAGGGATCGAAATGGGAAGGCAGGATTGGTCCTAATAGTAATTCAGATGGAAGGTGGATTTTTCTGACCAAACAGGAGTATAGTGTATGATGCTATATAAACAGACAAACTAAAATGATGTATGTACAAGATACGAAGGAAACAAGAGCCACGGGTAGACCAAGATGGCGACTAACACGGAGATAGAGAGAAAACATAGAAGAGGATATGAAAGGAAATGGGTGTCATCATCTGGAGAGAGAAGATTAGAAATACAGAGGAACATAGGCGGTCTTTATATATATAATTTGTCTTTACAATTTCATGGTGCTTCTGAAAAAAATACTAATTATACAAAAACCTTACATATTTACATAAGTAAACTGATGATATTTTTGTTAATGGTTGATTTAGAATAGAATACTATCCTAAATTTGAACAGTAATTCTGTTGATAATCTGCAAATGGATGCACCAGCAGCAGGGCATCTTGCTTGCAGCCGAAAGGCCTACAGGAGAGCTGTTAGGGAGGAAAAGTTCCGGAAGGGCCATGCAAATGACTGACTGACTGTCTGTCTGACTGACCCCATGTACTCAGTGTTGAAACATAGAAGTTAGAGAAATACCCAGTCAACCAAATTACTCTCGTGACTTCTATAAGACAGAAAGACAGACTGGTTGCCTTCACAGTGTATCGCTGAGTATACGAGAGAACGGTGATCTGTACAAATTATTCTGTTAGTTTATGTATATATATATGCACACCAAATGTTTAACATTAAGTAAATAAATTTCGTATGATTTTAATATGGAATGCTTGTGGTTCTTATTCCAGCAGTATGTGAGAATGATCTTTGCATTTCTTATTTCCATGAAACAGTGTCGTCTTCACTTTCATCGTCTGTACTGAGATTCGTTACAGGTTCTTCTTTGATTACTTTTTGTAGGCCAACGGAAATCATTGGAAAAAAAAACATCAACGCTATTAGAAAATTGACCTGAAACTTAGTGAATTCATTTCAGATTGTTTTCTCTTGACACAAGCGCATGTCCACGTTTAAATGTCCGAATACTTATAGCAGTGTATGGCTAGTGAATTCTGTTGCGTATTTCAGGAATTCGATTTATCGAATTTCTTTAGGAGTGACAAAGTTTTATAGCTTTGGAATCCAAATCCGGTATTTCTTTCACGCGGGTCTTGACCCGTGGAATTATCCCTCGTAATTTCAGAGTGTCCCTGACCTTCACATTCGGCTCTGCCACTGGTTCGTAAATTAGGGTGGCTGTTCTTACAGTCATTTCTCTGGTGTATCTTCAGTGCTTCTTCAGTTTTAAATTTCATTCCACAAGAGCATGGATGAAGATTATGTGGTAATTCTGTCATACTTGACTGAGATTTTGCTCCAGATTGTACCGAGTCAGGTTTGGGGGAAGTGCTTCTTCTTTGTGGACGATGCTGGTTTTCTGTACATTTTGTATTCCGGTGTGCTTTCAGTAATTCTTCCGTTTTGAATTTCATTCCACAAGAGCATGGATGAAGATTATGTGGTAATTCTGTCATACTTGACTGAGATTTTGCTCCAGATTGTACCGAGTCAGGTTTGGGGGAAGTGCTTCTTCTTTGTGGACGATGCTGGTTTTCCGTACATTTTGTATTCCGGTGTGCTTTCAGTAATTCTTCGGTTTTGAATTTCATTCCACAAGAGCATGGATGAAGATTATGTGGTAATTCTGTCATACTTGACTGAGATTTTGCTCCAGATTGTACCGAGTCAGGTTTGGGGGAAGTACTCCTTCTTTGTGGACGATGCTGGTTTTCGGTACGTTATTACCCTGCTGTGCTTTAAATGCTTCATCAGATTTTAATTTAGTTCCGCTGGAGAATGGGCGAAGATTCGGTGGTACATCTGGTTTCTTTGGCACAGGTTTTACTGCAGACTGTACCGCGTCAGCTTTTGGTGGACTGCTTTTTATTTGTGATCGATACTGCTCATTAGTGCAATCATTCATCTGATGATTCTTCAGTCTTTCTTCAGAACCAAATTGTCTTCCACACCAGCACTTAGGAAGATCTCGTTTCGTCGTTGTCGTGCTCTTTTGCGGTTTTATTTTGTGATCTGCAAAACTAAACTTCAGATCTCTATTTGGCTGTTTTGGCTGGCGTGCATGTTTGAATGTTTCCATGCTTTTATAATCAGCCGCCGTAGATGCATGGGCTTCTGTGTCTTTTTCTGCTAAAGTTTTCTTTCCACGGGCTTCTGTGTCTTTTTCTGCTAAAGTTTTCTTTCCACGGGCTTCTGTGTTTTTTTCTGCTAAAGTTTTCGTTCTATCAGCCTGAAAGTCTTCTTGATGTGTTGATTTCGCGCTGTCTTTCTTTCTATCTCTTGCCACATAGTTTGTCCCTTGTTCCAAAGCATCAAGGCTTTTGGTGTTTGTTAACTTTACTTCTGGCGCATCCGTACACTGATAATACCCACCATACATTGACTGAGGCTGGTGCTGGTAATTTGCTCCAGGCAAAGTCATGGAAAAGCTATGGCGGTAGTAGCTGGTTTTAGGCTGAGTCATGGTGGGGCTCTGGTAAGTGTAGTCTGCTTGGGGCTGAGTCATAGTGGGGCTCTGGTAAGTGTAGTCTGCTTTGGGTTGAGTCATGGTGGGGCTCTGGTAAGTGTAGGGTGCTTTGAGTTGAGTCATGGTGGGGCTCTGGTAATTGTAGTCTGCTTTGGGTTGAGTCATAGACAGGCTACGATTCAGGTGGGCGTTTATTTTCTGGTTTTCAAAGAAATTGGCTTCCAGTTCTTTTGTTTTGGATCGAGTTCTTGATGCAATTGGACCATCGTCCAGATTGTTCAAAACATCAGCTGGAATGTTAGACTTCTTGATGTCATCGCTTTGATGATCTGGGAAGCACAAAGAACATGAACAGTAAAACTAAAGAATATTTAGAGCACGGTATTACACATGTAAAATGGAGTGTGGAAATGAATACTGAATATTTATTTGTGTAAATTATATTGTTAAACTTTAGAACTCTGAATGAACACGGAGGACTATTTTAAAGATCGGGATAATGAATGAGGAGTGGACGTATTATGTGTATACCTTCTTCTTCTTCTTCTTCTTCGTTCGCACTGTCTGTCTATATCTGCAGTCCTGTCTCTTGGATAAATTTCACTGTTTTTTGTAATTCATGTATGGAACCGTAGAGCTTATCTTCTTTAGTGGTTTCACTTGGCCAGTAATTATTTCTCAGTGTCTCGTAGTTGATGCAGTTCTGGAGGATATGTTCCACGGTTTGGGGCACCTGGGCACATGTACATAGATTAGTAGTACCAACCTTATGTGTATACCGAATCAGTATACTATTAGATATTTCAGATTATTTCAATGATTAGCGTTTCAGTGAAATAATCAAAAGTTGTGACAGATGGCATTTATCATCATCAGGTGGCGTGCTCGCTAGAGGTCATGATTCTCCATAGATCTCGATCTTTGATATTTTCCATCAGCTTAGGTGGTGAGTTTTTTTTATTGTGTTATCGCAATAGACTGTCCATGAATTTTTTTCATCTTGGTCCTGCCCTGCATCTCTTTCCATTTATCTTTCTTGCTGTTATGTTTTCAAGCCTTCCCCCTCTCATATGTCCAGAGTGTTTGTTCATAGAACGTCGTTTCAGTGTCCCTTCCTGGAGTATATAAAACTTATTTTTAAAACTCAGTATTAGAAATAATAAAATATTAGACGATATCTGTCAAGAACAAAAAAAAATGCATAAAAGTTAGAAGAAGAAGGAAAATAAGGGTAATCTGAAGAGTGCTACAGAAGAATAAAGAAATTACAAGTTTTACATAAACATTCTCGTATACAGGTTACTATTGGGAGATCCTTCGAACCGCACTCAAGTTGTTAAAGCTATGGAAATGTTAAGATGGATACACAGAAATAGGGGATAACTGCATCTGACGGAGAACAATGTCTACCTGCAGCGCGAGGTACACTATGCCAAATATACCATCTCAGTTTCGCGGCAACGTGCCTACTCCCCAAAGTAACCTTGATGCCCATAGAGGTCGTGCAAAATAAAAAAATATAAAAGTGCTAATTCTATTTCTCATTTTCCTAACGTTATCTTGTGCTGTGGAAGAGCTAAAGAAAACTGTCATAGCGCTGTATGGGTTTGTTTTCGTGATTTCTTTTGATTTTAGTATTTTTCTATGAGAAGATTAAATTATGTTACGAAATACATTAGCACACAAAATGTGTGTGAAATGAAAGCAGAATAAGACTGCAAGAAACTCTTGCACCTGAACTGATAGGATTAGTCTGGACCAAGCAGCCAAGGTAATCAAACTGTTTGGAAACAAAGCCAAAGCAAGTGTAGAATGAGAAAATTTCAGAATTCTGCCAGGACCTTTGTTCATATCCCATATTTTAACGATGACGGATTATTACGCTTGTTTAACATTAACGTCCCAATAGATTAGCTGCTGTTCATCACGAATAGATTTGACGAGGCCGGAAAAACTGACTAAACTCTCATTAGCTCTATAGAACAATTTCACATTCATCAGTTGGCAACACCATGCCAGCCATTTAGGCGGGATCGTTCTGTTAAAAATGAAGAGTAGACTGGAGTACTTGTTCGAACAGGAACTTCGTCCTGTGATACGACTTCTGAAACCAAAAGCAGGTGCCGGCTGCGGAAATTCACCGCCAGTTTGTGGGAGTCTAAGGAGAAAGTGTGATGGGACGACAACGTGTGGAAAAATGGTATGCAGAATTTTGAATCCGACGAGTGACAACCAGTGATGTAGCCCGGAGTGGCAGACCCACGACAGCAGGTACGGCAGCGAAGAAAACCCGCGTCGAACGTGCGATATTGGAGAGCAGACAAGTAACTGTGAACGAACTGACGCATGACCTGAATCTGTTATGTGTAACAGCGTCAAATATAACTGTGCATTTCGGATTTCATAAGTTGTGTGCAAGATGGGTCCCTCGAGCCTTCTCTCAAGACCACAAGGCAATGACAGGCATGTGTCCTGTCATTCCTGAAACAATATGCCATTCACAGCCAAAACTTTCTGGACGTATTGTCACTGCTGACGAGACATGGCTTCACAACAGCACCCCAGAATCGAAACGTGCTAGAATGGAAAAAATGCATCTGAGCTCCCTACGAACCAATAAATGTGAATGTCGTGTCGTCATTTGGCAAAATGATGGTTACCGTGTTTCGGGCTAGGATGCTTACACAGCTGTCGTTTTGAAGGATATTCCACAACACCTAGAAACTGTAACAGCAGACACTTGACTCGCTGTTACTATGAGAAGAGGAAATGGAAGTTATACTGTGCTTTATATGCATGCGACTCATGAAGATAAGACTAGATTTATTAACTGTAAATGTAGTAAGTCTGTCCGCAAATGATACCAATGAAATGAAATTCTGTTCTTTGTTAGATGAATATATTCCTTAACATAAATTTAATGTTCTAGATTACTTGTACTAGTACGAAGTCCCTGTAACTGCGAGCTGTTGTTCTTTGCAGCCGATGCTGTAGAGATGTTGAGGCACAGCATCGTATCGGCGTGGGAGCCGGTTATGGCGGCTACTTTCTCATTCCCGGAGTACAGCAAAAAAGCAGGGGGTGTGCAATGCTTCTTTAGAAGACTCCACCATCATGGGGACTATGGCGATCCCTGCCCTGTTAGCCAGGCTAGGCCTGTTACTGGGGGTACCACGGAAAGGTGCGGCAGGGTCTTGGTCAGCTATGGTTCGCTAACCCTGACGCCGGCATATCAGATGATTGCCTCATCAGACAAGAGGCTTCACCCTCAGCGTTCTAGACTTAGAAAAGGCTTTGCCCAAGAATTAAGTGAGAACGTAATATAAGGCAACAGAAAGAAACAGGCGCGGAGTGGCACACACAAAGAGAGAGAGAGAGAGAGAGAGAGAGAGAGAGAGAGGAGAAAACAAGGAACAAACAGTTGAAAGAACTTTATATACAGAGAGAAAAACTTGTATCCATACACGCACTATTAACTATATAAAGTTGCTAAAGCAATGTTATTACTTTCACATTCTAACACATCTGTGTAACCAAAATGACTAAACAATATCACATACATTAGCAGCATACATAGATTGTTCAACAAGTCTAAAACTGTGGGAAGCAGATGTCTTAAACTGGAAAGTAAGCGAAAAGTATGACGTTGAAAGAAGAGATACAAGTATTACTTAAATGGTATGGAAGTGTGTTGGAAAAGTGGCCAGCGGAGTAAAAGACAAACATTTCTTGTACAAGTCAGGCCTAGGTCTTGGGAAATGATATTTGCTAAGAGGATTGCTACGGATAGGATTAAATCTAAACAATGATCACAAAGAAGCCTGAGATAGACAGACAGACAGACAGACAGAAAGGATGGCAGGCAGGCAGGCAGATAGGTAGGTAGGTAGGTAGGTAGGTAAGTAGGTTGGTAGGTAGGTAGGTATGTAGGTAGGTACGTAATACATACATACATACATACATACATAGAATATTTACCAGCAGGGTTATATACAGAGCAGTCGTTTGTAAGGCCTTGAGAATCAAAGCCTGAAGAACAAAAATGACCTTGTTACAAGAGTACTAACTGATGACTTTTCAATAACAGCTTTACGCTAAATGCTTTAAGAGAATGGTAATAATGAAGCTGACAACGTTAAGAGTGCGGGTACAACTAACAGGACTGGTTGGATAAGACCGTCTCCTTTTCTTCCCATTACAGTAATAAACGGGGTTGGGCTCGCTGTGCATCCCCCCCCCCCCCCGACCCCCCGGGATGCTGGAGTCGCCAAACTAGCTCGCTTTTCAGGCCCAATAATCATTATCAAACATATCAGTATAATCCACTCCCTATCCAGCACGATGGCTGCATGATAAAATAAAAGACTGCCTTGTTAATAGCCACATCTGCAGCCTTTACAATGGCGTTAAACCTGCTGTTTTGCTGATGGGTTACATTAAATTAACTTGTATCATTGATGTACGTATGTTGCTCCATCTGCGTTCCGAAAATGGTCAACGTGAAAGTGTAGATACATGGGGCAACAATAATGGAGATGGTTTTAATGTGTGTACATACGGTACCTTCAGTTAATAAGGTCTGCAGCTTCACAGATGTTTCTGAGGTATTTTGATAAATAAAACAAATTCTTAAATCCTCCGCATCCGTGATTGGTGACATCCAGTTAACTACGTGTACTTATAAATTACGAAAATGTATATATTGCCAAACTTCTGCCTTTGTGTAGCTATATGAAAATTATTATTATTATTATTATTATTATACGTGAAACACGTTTAGAAATATATCTTTGAAAAATATATCTTATTTCCTCGTTGGTCGTTATGTGATTTCACGGGAGAGACTTTAACTATGTCTGATCGGGTCACTTCCCAAACATCTTTGCAGCAGTATCTGAGAACATGTCGCCTTAGCACAGAAAGCCAAACCGCTTCCCCCCCCCCCCCCTTCTAAGCTGGGGCAAATGTTCCTTGCGCCTCAACTAGTTCCAGGTGAGAGACCTAGCTGTCCTTGTTTGCAGGTCGCAGGGTAAGCCTAGTTTCATTTTACTCAGTATAGGAGCAAAGATCTCAGTTACTTATCAAAACATGAAGAAGGAAAACATAAAAACATCTCGAAACTTTTGATGTTATAAACAGGTCTTACTTATGTTGTTGACACCGACTGTCCCCATGTAGCTCTCATCTTCTGAGTCTTCTCTGTTGTATTCGTCGTCTTCAGTCGGCGATCGCCCGACACCTTCTGAAATAGACACCTGTGATTTCTAACTGAAATAGACACCTGTGATTTCTAACTGAAATAAACACTTGTGATTTCTAATGGGAAGGGTATGTGCTTCTTCGCACTTGTACGAACTCCCTGTAACTGCGAGCTGTTGTTCTTTGCAGCCGATGCTGTAGAGATGTTGAGGCACAGCATCGTATCGGCATGGGAGCCGGTTATGGCAGCTGTTTTCTCAGTCCCGGAGCAGAGCTAAAAAGCGGAGGGTGTGAAATGTTTCTTTAGCAGACTCCACCACAATGGGGAATATGACAATCCCTGCCCCGTTAGCCAGGCTAGGCCTGTTACTAGGGGTACCACGGAGAGGTGGGGCAGGGTTTTGGTGAGCAATGGTTCGCTAACCCTGACGCTGGCATATCAGATGTGGGTCGGTGATTGTTTCTTCGGGCGCGTCTTCATTCCCTTATGTACTGCTAAACTTCTTGAACTTAGGATCAAAATGAACGTATATATATATATATATATATATATATATATATATATATATTTAAATCCATTACGACTACTATGTGATTTGTCTCAGTTTGCTTTGTCTCCTGCCTCATACCTTTCAGTGGTGAGAGGACAAATAGACATCTTGATAGGGCCCGGTGATCTGCTTCACATAACACGATGTTTCACGTTTCTGTGAGTTCCTCTCTTCACCTCTTACGTGGGCGGCCTCTTCCTCTGTTTCCTATAATTCTTAGCGCGAATGTTTTCTGTGGTATACTGTCTGGTGGCTGTACGCCACAGAAGTAATTATTACAATAAATAATATACTGTCCAAACAAAGAAACGCATAAATACTGATGACCCAATTTTAGCCATAACTTTGATATTCTATAGCTTTTTAAATTGAAAGAATAAAAATTTCAAATTCCACGCAATAATTCCTAACGGTTTAAACACTAACTTGACATATTTTGCATCTGTGCGACTAGAATTTGTTAGTCACAGGAGTTCTCAAGTTAGTATGGTGTGTGGCCTCCGCTTGCATCGATCAGCGACTGGCATCTCCTGGGCATAGATGCGATCAGATGTCTGATGTGCACCTGTGGGATGGCTGCCCACTCTTACTGGAGATCACGACGACTGGCTGAAGAAACGTTTCGGCCACAAACACGTCTTTGCAGCTCATCCCGTATGTACTCGATCGGATTCATCTCTGGAGACAGGGATGGTCAGGGAAGGGTGAGAATGTTGTTGGCAGTCAGGAACTGTGTGGTGAACCGTGCAGAATGGGATCTGGCGTTGTCCTGTTGAAACACAGACCTTTGCGCAGCCAAAAATATGGAAGGACATTGGGTTGAAGAATTTCATTGACGTATCGTTGCGCAGTCAAGCCTCCTTCAATCTGCACCAATGGACTCCTTCCATTGAAATTGATCATTCCTCATACCATTACACCTCCACCACCGTGCAGCGGAGCTTCATCAACGCAATTTTGGGCCAAACGTTCATCTGGCCTACGGTAGATCCTTCTCCTGCATATCATGGCGGTGCAACAAAAAGGAAGATTCGTCACTAAACCAGACACGTCTCCACTGATTGTCAGTTGTCCAGGGCCGATGCAAACAAGCCGATTTTGGCGATGGCGCCTTGTTAAGACAGCACCTCAGTGAGGTCGTCGTGCCACCAGTCCAGCTTCATGCAATATATTCCGGACAGTTTGATCTGTCCTGCAAGCAATGACTGGGCACTTGAAGAAGCTCTTGTAAACCTATTTCTGATGTGATGAACCAGAATAAAGTGATCATCAGCTGCTGTTGTCACCCTGGGTCGTCCACTGTGGTGCCGGTCTTCAGCTGAGAAAATGGCTTGGAAACGGTGCCAAAGTCGACTGCTGCACGTTTAAATGCCTGGCAATTTGACTTTGACTTTCGCCTGCTTGCAGTCGACCAATAGCAATGTTTCGTAAATTTTGCAATAGACGCGCCATAATTTTCTGCTTGAAAATTAACTGAATTTGTTTGTGTAACCTCATCCTTTTATAGGGTTTCATTTGCGTGGGAAGTGAGTTGTGCTCACCACAAAAATCACGACTTTCCATAAACGCAGCTTGAGTTAAAAATAAAAAAAGCGTGATTTGCAAGGGCAGCTACTGCGTTCTGACTATACACGAGAATAGCAAAATTCACGCTACATCATGGACCTGATATCTTGGTGACAAATTTTGGTTTGGTTTGAGATACCTGGGAAAAAATGTTTGTCATAACATATTAAAAAAATGAAGCTTATATAAGCTATGCGTTTCGTCCTTTTTTTTTTTTGGACAGTATAATAAAAAAAAACAATGTGCTACAACTAATACCACTGCAAGCAAAAGATACACAACGAAGAGAAACGTCTATATACACACAGAGAGATATACACACAGAGAGATATACACACAGAAAAATATACACACAGAGATATGCACACAGAAAAATATACACACAGAGATATACACACAGAGAAATATACACACACAGAGATATACACACAGAGAGATATAAACACAGAGAGATATACACACAGAGAAATATACATACAGATATACACACAGAGAGATATAAACACACAGAGATATACACACAGAGAAATATACACACAGATATACACACCGAGAGATATACACACGGAGGCGTTGTGTGAGGTATTGGATCAGTCTGCAGTCGCTGAAACAAACTTTAAGGGGAAAAAAAACCCAAACCAGTTTTAGAATTTTCCGATACAGTAAAAAGAACAATACTAGTTTAGCGAGAACTGCTTATCCGGGAGTCGAATATACTTAAAGAAAGTCTATGACAGCACAGATAGAAACAGCTTATGGAAAATTATGAAAGAATTTGAGATACCTAATAAATTAATCAATTTCACCAGAATATGTATGAAGGATACACAAAATATATATAAAGGAAGAAAGAACCTTTCTATATAAGAAATGGTTTAAAACAAGGTGATACATTATCTCCGTTTCTATTCAGCCTAGTACTAGAAAAGGTAATCAGAAAAGTGAAGGAAGAAAGCAGTACAGGAGAACAAACTAAAATACTAGGATACGCTGATGACATCGACCTGGTGGTGGAAATTACGTAAGAAGTAACCAAACCTGCATACACGTATGAGATGTGCCAATAAAAGTGGATTTGACCATTAACCAAGATAAGACAGAGTATACGAAGATATAAAGAGACCAGAGGGAGAATGATCCTGATTATATAACTGTTGGAGACATGATTATTAGGAAAGCAGAAACATACAAATATCTAGGCACAACCTTCAACAGAAGCAACACAGTAAGCGATGAAAATAAAAGCAGAATACTGATATCAAATAAAATATACTTCGCCTTGCAGCACCTGTTAAAATCCAACATCCTGTCCCAAAACACCAAAATAACAATCTACAAAAATATAATAAGACAGCCATCATGTATGGATCAGAAACGCAGAGTACAACAAAGAAAGATGAACAATTGCAGATCTTTGAGAACAAGATCCTAAGAAGAGTCTGTGGTCCCACACAGGATACCAACACTGGAGAATGGAGAGCTAGAAAGAACACTGAACTGAACAGCTTATTTAAATCCCAGCGAATTATAAATGTCTTGAAACTGAACAGACTACGCTGGCTGGGGCATGCAGAAAGAGTGAAAGAGAACAGACAAAAGAAAATGATGTATGCACAAGAGATGAGGGAAACAAGACCAAGGGGTAGATCAAGACAGAGATGGAAAGACAACATAGAAGAGGATATAAAAGAAATTGATGTCACCAACTGGAAAGAGATTAGGAATAGAGAGGAAAAGATGCGAATTTTATCTGCAGCAGTGAGCTTTAATGGCTCGGAAAGCTGAAGAAGAAGGAGTTGAAAATAGCTGTGCTGTCCTATGCAGTTATTTTTTCAATCTTTGTGTTAGAAATTACATCTAATATTGCACTGAAAATGACTCCTGGACAAAGAGAAAAAAAGGATGGCAGACACCAGGCTCACTGAAACAGGCCAAAAAAAAAAAAAAGTCTTCAGACTAATTGCCCAAACACTCAAGGCCGTAAACTGAACATTCTTTAAGAAGGAGAAAGCACTGAAAGTACTACATGTCCTCATCATGAGCCACTTTTGATACTAGCCATTTGTAAAAAAAAAAAAGGGGGGGGGGGGAATCATCGTCAGAGCCAAGGTAATGCAACACTGACACCCTCAGTGAAGAGTATGAGAACTTTGACTCATATTCTGCACATACAAATGTACCCGTGTACATCGTTCAGTACAGTCATCTTCATTCCAAAATAAATTCACCCACATAAACAGACCAGACATGATGAATGACCTACATTCAGCCATGATGAGCCGAACTTCGTAACTTTAGTAATAATAATAATAATAATAAAGGATTACCCGAAACTTTGGTGCCTCTGTTCTCTTCTCTGTTGGGTGAATTACTTTCATCTTGAGCTTCCAGTTCTGGAACAATAATTACGAGTAACGAGAAAGATGAATATAATCAGAAAAGTGAGAAATGAATATCGTTTACTTGATGACAGTAATGGGAGATTAAATTTCATCAGCGAGGATTCAAGAAAGGGGCACACACATTGACAGACTCGTACACATATTTAGAAAGGTACGCAGGCAGACAGAAGGCGTACAGGCTGTCAGAAAGGTAGGCACAAAGATGTTCAGACTGTTGACACCGACTGACATAAAGACATACAAATAAACAGAAAGACATACAAATAAACAGAAAGACACGCAGACAGAAAGACATGCAAGCAGACAGAAACACGATAACAACCAGTTTAAAAAAGACATACAGTCCGACAGAACTTGACTCTGAATTTGACTTTTTCCGATCCACGGGTTTACGAGTTTTCACTCTTTTTCCATTGTGCCAGATAATGAAAAGTACAGGTCTTCTTCAGCTCTTCTACGTCTCCATACAGAATGTCTGAGTTTGGTGGTATCAAGTTCTTCCGAAGATCCTTCAGTGCACTGCAGTCCAGCAGGTGGTGCATAACAGTTTCTTCTTCGTGTCTCTTGCAGTGCGTGCAGTATAGTGTTTGGTCAGCGGTCACTCTGTGTAAGTGCTTACTGAGGGTAATGTGTCCTCTTCGCAGCCTGAAGATTGTGCATTGGTCTCTACGACATAAGCTGTTCTGGTTTCTGGGGTTAGGCCTTGGCAGGTGTGTACATAAAGATTTTCCATTTGGATTGCTGGCCCAGCTGTCCTTCCATTGCTGCTTGCAATTGTTGTGTATAATGTGTTTAGCTCTTCTCATGTTGGTAGGGCTGTGACATGCTGGCTCCACTCTTTTTTGCCAACCTGTCGGCACGTTCATTTCCTCTGACATCTATGTGCCCTGGTATCCACTGTACGGTGGAACTGATGTCATAGGAGGCGAGTTGGTTTATTGCACTGAGTATGTCAGTTGTAATATGATCAGCTGGTGGTATCCGGTTTTCAAGGGTCTGGAGAGCAGACTGGGGGGTCTGAGAAAATAACAAGGGTTTTTTGGGTGAGAGGCACTGTTATTGTATTTGGTGGTGGTGTCTGCCAGGGCTGCTAATATTGCCTGCATCTCTGCATCATAACTGGAGCAGCGAGATCCACAAGAAGCAGAAATGTGGCTTGTTGTCTTGTCTGGAAACATTATGAGTACCCCATATCCTGTATTGTCTGTTTCCTTGAACGCTGACCCGTCAGTTTATGCATGGATCCAGTCCCTGGGGTAGGATTCTATGGTCTTCAGTGCACACAGCTTTAGGGTGTTGGGATCTGATGATTTGTTCACTAATTTGTTCTTGAGTCTGGTGTTAGTTTGAAAAAGTGTGTGTTTAGTGGGATGTCTGGTACTTTTGTAAGTTGTTCTCTGCCTTCAGCGTGTTTGTGTCTTATGTTTAACTGTACTGCTATATGCACTGGAGTTTTCAATTTCAGCCTATTATCATGCTTCTATTTATCAACTACAACCCGAAACAAAAACACAAAGTTAGGCAGAACACATACAAACACATGAGAAATACACTGCTGGCGAGATTCTATGGTTGCCGCGCGTGGTGTGAAACTCCTCCCAGCCAATGAAGAAAATGCGGAAATGCGATTCGAGTTGCCGTGCGGTGCCGCTGTGAAAAGGTGATGGCAAGAATAAAGTGAAGATTAAGCAGTATGTCCAGTAGTCTCGCGACGAGAACTACTCATACCACGGCACCTCTGCTCTAGAAGCCGACCACATCCGATATACACCCATACTGGTGAAATATGCCAAAAACGGCTTTACCCAGGGGTGGGAGTGAAAACTAATGACTACTCATGTCACGGTACCTCTGCTCTGGAGGTCGGTCACGTCCTAAACGCGTCCATACTGGGATAATATGCTTAAACCAGCTCAACCCAGGGGTGAAACCTACTAGTGGCGAAAATTCGTCCTCTTGGACAAAAGCTCCGTCCTGGTCACATCTAGGAAGGGTAGAGGCCACAACCACAAAATGCTGAAGTCGGAGACACTGGACCAGTGCAGTCTAGATAGGCAACCATCTCTCACCCGACGGGGATTTATGGTTATCCTAATCATGCTGAGGTTTTCCGGTGAGAAAGTCCAATACTGGACTGGATGGGCAGCCACCTCTCACCCGGCGGGGATATACTGATACCCAAAACACGTCGAAGTTTTTCGGTGATAAATTCCAACTCTAGATTAAATTAGTGCAATTAAAACCACAGTGCCACGCAATCCCGATTCTGCGACCCACCGAGAATACAGGCCCAAGCCCTGCGATACTCTGAACCTCTTGTGATCCTCTCGGGGATCTCTTGTGGCCCTCTCGGGGACCACAGGAGGACCACAGGACCAATCAAGGACCACAGGAGTAAATTCACTAGGATCACGGGGCGATCTTCGTGGTAGAAGCGAACGAAGAAGAAGAAGAAAAAGAAGATGAGAAATACATACAAATGGATAGAAAGACATACAAGAGGACACAAAGACACATAAAAAGAAAGGCATACTTACAGATATAAAACATACACAGACAAAAAAGACATACAGAGAGAAATAAAAACATGCAAACAGATAAAAAGACATACATACAGAGAGAAAAGATATACAGGTAAGGAGATAGTAATGAAGGAAGAGGAACGACGCCGTTAGCTACGGAGTACGTCCTCATGGCGGCACTAGTCGGTAGCTTCTGGTCAACTGTTGACTAGGCAGCAGAGCACTTATGCTTTGACTGTGTGCTACGACGCTGATTCACAGTTCATACCTTTACCTTTAGCTTTAAGCTTGAATAAAACTGAAGTAGCAGAACATTTACCTTCTTCCTATTACCCGCACACTCGAGAACATAAAATAACTTATTACATTTAATATAGTTGTTTCAACACTCCAGCACATTGCTTACTTCATACAACTAAATAAGTTGATGTACATCAATAAAATTATTAATCTGGCCTTAAAAGTCAGTCAGTCATTTGCATGTCCCTTGTGGATCTTTGCCTCCCTAACAGCTCTCCTGTATGCCTCTCGGTTGTAACCAAGATGCCCTGCTGCTGATGCGTCCATTCGCAGATCTTCAACGATGTCCTGCAGCCATCTTCTCCTTGGTCTTCCTCTCTTTCGTTTTCCCATTATGTTCCCTTCCAAGACGGTCTTCTCTAAATTCTCATGACGTTTAATGTGTCCAAAATATTTAAGTTTTCTCTCTTTAATCCTCTTTACTAGCCATCCTTCTGCAATATTAAGTTACTAGCTGATTTCAGGCGTTGCTCGGGAATTTATTAGTTATTGATACTGCGGAATGGATTTGAGATCGCCATGTTTTCCTAAGGACAACCTGATGTTTCTTGCTCGGAAGGGGGTGGGGGGTTCACCCAAGAAATTATTTATTCTTACTCCTAGAGGTGAAAAGTAAAAATGTTGCATATAATCAAGTTTTGAGTTAGATTAATATTATAGCGAATTTGTAAAAGACTTTACTATATAATGTGTAGACTGTTCCTGTGACTTGTTGATCGTGATCGAGAACGCAAGACTCACTGGAAATTACACTCTCTTAAAAGTTAAAAGGAAGATCAGTCGGAATGAGTGGTATCCGTGGGATACAAACTGCTTCACCCTCTCCATGTCGCGTCAACTACATCTTTACACACAGCCTTGTGCCGTTGCAAAGTTTTTTTTTGTTTTTTTTTTGGGGGGGGGGTCCGAGGTTTTATGTAAAATAATTGGAGATACCACCATAATTTTCACCCTTTCTCACTCTGCCGATGGTGGCTGAAGTTGGACTTAAACGGCATCGGGAGTGTCACTATTCATCTCAGCGACCCCGAAAACTATGGATTCGACGCTAATATCGGCGTTTTCGATTATTTTTACATGTCACCCCCATCTTACCCCCACCCCTAGGCCCCCCATGCCGATGGGGGCTGAGCTTCGACTTAAACGGCATCGGGAGTGTCATTATTCATCATCACTATATAGCATCAGCGACCCCGAAAGCTATGGATTCTACACTAATATCGGTCGTTTTCGATTATTTTTACATGTCACTCTCATCTCACCCCTCTCTCACTCCCCTCCCCCCCCAACCAATGGATGCTGAACTTGGTCTTGAACTGCATCAGGAGTGTCACTATTCATCTCAGCGACCCCGAAAACAAACTATGGACTTGGCACTAATATCGATCGTTTTCGATTATTTTTTACATCCCACCCCAGGCCCCATATGGATGATAGGGGTGTCTTATCTTCTTAGTATTTTTTTTTCCAGATTGTAAGTCATATGTGTACTAAGCTTGGTTTAAATTGCTGCAGGCGTTCCAGAGTTATGCTGGAACATACACACACAAACGCACATCAATTTATATATGTATGTATGTATATATATATATATATATATATAGAGAGAGAGAGAGAGAACGACAACGCATACAAAATAGCACTGATTTTTCACGCGAAGATCTTGTTTTCTCCATCTTCTATTATTTTTAAATAAAAGATGCTCTCGGATGCCGTCTTCTTACCACGTTCCCTTACACAAGTGTCAGGAACCTAGTTTTTGCATAAGAGTTGTCTAAACAGTGCCACAGCCAAAATACAAGGTCAGACAATTACGTAATGAGGCCGATTTTGTTATGGCCAAGACAAAAATGTCATCTATGAAGCAAGGCATGGAATCCAAAGAGGCAACCTTCATCTATGATCTGGCAACTTTTCATCGCCGCACGATAAGCAGATGATAAACAAGCCGCCATTTTGCTGACCTAGTTAGAGGTGTATTGTCACGTAATCAGCATGGAGCAAAAAGCTAACATTAAATTCTGTTTAAAACTCGGAAAAAGTGCCAATGAGACTGCTGAATTGATGCATTGAATTGGGGTTAATTGTTTATCTCGTGCACAGATTTTCAGGTGGTATTTACTATTCTTCTTCTTCTTCGTTCGCATATTTACGATTCAAAAGTGGTGTGGAAACGATTACAAATGCAATTAGACATGGACGCCTAATTTCTGTTCATAATGAGGAACTCATTGCAAAAGTCAAAGAACGGATATAAGAAGATCGTTGTTTGACTGTGAAGATGATGGCAGATGAATTTGGTGCTAACTGAGAGACCATTCGTAAAATTTTAGTGGAAGATTTGGGCAAGAAAAAAGTTGCTTGGTGGTATGATGACCAAAAACATCAGCGTGTTGAGTACGCAAAAGGCATCATCAAAACGTGTCGCAGAAATAAACATTTCTTAAATGTGATTGTTGCAGAGGAGATGAAACATGGATTTTCTGCTCTGATCCCACAGCTAAACGCCAAAGTGCTCAGTAGAAACCTTCACCATCACCAAAAGGCAAATTATTTCATATTCGAAAGTCGAAAGTGAAGACAATGTTGATGTGGTTCTAAGACAGGAAAGGAGTTATTCACAAAGAATTTATTCCAGAGGGACAGACTGTCACTGTGAACGTTTATTTAAATATTTTGAAACGCCTATTGAAAAGGATTCTCCGAGTCCGACCCGAGTATTCAACACCTGGAATTTTTTTCCTTCTTTATGATAATGCACTGGCTCACCGGGCGGTAGTTGTACACAGTTTTTGGCCCAAAACCAAGTGTGTGTTCTCAATCATCCACCATATTCCCCAGATTTGTCTCCCTGCGTTTATTTTCTATTCCCAAAATTAAAGTTACAATTGAACGGATGCTTCTTTGACGATACTGGTGACATCCTAAGGGCCGTAACATCGAGATTAAAGCCACAGCAACAAAAGTACTGCAGAGGTCGTTCCAGAGTTTGTTAGATCGTGCCACTCGCTGTATCAGTGAACAAGGGGCTTACTTTGAATACAATATGGGCTATATCTTCCACTATTGTTGTTTTTATTTTTAATGGAATTAGTCTCATTACTTAATTGTCGGACCTTGTAGTATCCATTTCTTTTGTTTTGAAAAAAAAAAAAGCATTAATGTGTCCTATCGTGTGATTTTTTTTATAACTTCTGGTTTTAAAGCGCGTTCTGAATGTTGTCTCCAGGTTTATTGTTCATACTTCACACCCACACTTTACTCACTTTCATACATGTCTGGGTCAATGAGTTTGATCAGATTTCTTTGATCTTCTTTCCATAGAATCTTCATGAACTTCAAGTACCAGCCCTGGCTTTTTGGAATGTACGAGAGAAGCAAGAAATTGGCCGTGCTTTCGCCGTAGTTCTTGCAGCATTGATCAATCTGCAGACAGACACAAGTGCTTGATTAGGTTATAGGAATCATGGGAAAAACAATAGTGTATGGGCTAAGCAATGCATGTATGTACACATATACTCACACATGTATCTAATGGGACATAGTTAAATGGGGAGAGGGAGGGGGAGGGGGAGGGGCTGGGGGAAATAGAGCGAGGAAGATAAAGAGGAAGAGGGAGGGTGGGAGAGAGATAGAGGGAGATTGCTAGAGAGATAGAAAGATATTGGGAGAGAGATAAAGGGAGGCTGGAAGAGAGAGAGAGACTGGGAGTAAGATAGAGGGAGATTGGGAGAGATATAGAAAGAGACTGGTAGAGAGATAGAGGGAGATTGGGAGAGATATAGAAAGAGGCTGGGAGAGAGATAGAGGGAGATTGAGAGATATACAGAAGGAGGCTGGGAGAGAGAGAGAGAGGGAGATTGAGAGATATACAGAAGGAGGCTGGGAGAGAGGTAGAGGGAGATTAGGCACACAGACCAGCTTGGAATTCTGCCCTCCATAATACAACTTGTCACAGACATTCAATATTAATGAGTAGTGGGTTGGGGGAGGGGGGAGATGTGGGTGGGGGTGGAAAGGAGAATTATTAAAAACACTTTGACACTTGACACTACTTCTTTCTTAAGTTTAAAAAGACCCACTAATGAAACACCAGTAATGATCAAAGTCTGTAAAATAGCATGATTGTTCCAGTCATAGTGTGCTGTAATCATGACATTTGCTCCACCCACATTCTGCAGTAATAAAAGATTCTGACAATTCTTCCAGCCTCAGTGTGCTATAATAAAAGATCCTGACACTTGGTCCAGCCACAATGTGCTGTAATAAAAGATCCTGACACTTGCTCCAGCCACAGTGTGGTGTAATAAAAGATCCTGACACTTGCTCCAGCCACAGTGTGGTGTAATAAAAAATCCTGACACTTGCTCCAGCCACAATGTGCTGTAATAAAAGATCCTGACACTTGCTCCAGCCACAGTGTGGTGTAATAAAAGATCCTGACACTTGCTCCAGCCACAGTGTGGTGTAATAAAAGATCCTGACACTTGCTCCAGCCACAATGTGCTGTAATAAAAGATCCTGACACTTGCTCCAGCCACATTGCGCTGTAATAAAAGATCCTGACACTTGCTCCAGCCACACTGTGGTGTAATAAAAGATCCTGACACTTGCTCCAGCCACATTGTGGTGTAATAAAAGATCCTGACACTTGCTCCAGCCACATTGTGGTGTAATAAAAGATCCTGACACTTGCTCCAGCCACATTGTGGTGTAATAAAAGATCCTGACACTTGCTCCAGCCACAGTGTGGTGTAATCCTGACAAATGGTCCAGCCACAGAGTGGTGTAATATGACAGCTGTTCAGTCTCAGTGTGCTATAAAAACAAAATTCTGACAAGTGCTCCATCCACACTGTGTTGTTATCTTGACAGTTGCTCCAGCCACACTGTGTTGTTATCCTGACAGTTGCTCCAGCCACATTGTGTTGTTATCCTGACAGGTGCTCCAGCCACACTGTGTTGTTATCCTGACAGTTGCTCCAGCCACACTGTGTTGTTATCCTGACAGTTGCTCCAGCCACACTGTGTTGTTATCCTGACAGTTGCTCCAGCCACACTGTGTTGTTATCCTGACAGTTGCTCCAGCCACAGTGTGTTGTTATCCTGACAGTTGCTCCAGCCACACTGTGTTGTTATCCTGACAGTTGCTCCAACCACACTGTGTTGTTATCCTGACAGTTGCTCCAGCCACACTGTGTTGTTATCCTAACAGTTGCTCCAGCCACACTGTGTTGTTATCCTGACAGTTGCTCCAGCCACACTGTGTTGTTATCCTGACAGTTGCTCCAGCCACACTGTGTTGTTATCCTGACAGGTGCTCCAGCCACAGTGTGTTGTTATCCTGACAGTTGCTCCAGCCACACTGTGTTGTTATCCTGACAGTTGCTCCAGCCACACTGTGTTGTTATCCTGACAGTTGCTCCAGCCACACTGTGTGTTATCCTGACAGTTGCTCCAGCCACACTGTGTTGTTATCCTGACAGTTGCTCCAGCCACACTGTGTTGTTATCCTGACAGTTGCTCCAGCCACACTGTGTTGTTATCCTGACAGTTGCTCCAGCCACACTGTGTTGTTATCCTGACAGTTGCTCCAGCCACACTGTGTTGTTATCCTGACAGTTGCTCCAGCCACAGTGTGTTGTATCCTGACAGTTGCTCCAGCCACACTGTGTTGTTATCCTGACAGTTGCTCCAGCCGCACTGTGTTGTTATCCTGACAGTTGCTCCAGCCGCACTGTGTTGTTATCCTGACAGGTGCTCCAGCCACAGTGTGTTGTAATAAAAGATCCTGACATTTTTTTTGTACGAATTTTTTTTCAAGAATCCATTGTCTATATTTATTTCTTAAAAATTGTTCTTTATCCATGAATCTAAGTTTCCCTGTTAGAAATTTTCAGCTGTTTATGAATCTACATTTTCTTATTAGAAAATTTCAGCTATCCATGAATCTTAATTTGTTTGTTAAAAATTGTTATTTTCCATGAATTAATATTTGCTTGTAAAGAATGGCGTGATAAAATTCTTACCCTCTGAAACTCCTCCTTGCTGAGAAGCTCTGCCTGATATAGGTAATTGTTCACGTCATGGGTGTCCAACGTCTCAGTGATGACCTGCTTGAACAGATCGACAGCGTTTTGTAGCTCTTCGTGATTCAGAAGCTCATCTGTGACGCCGCGCTTCAAAATATCATCTATGACAGCGTGTTCTGATGAGAAATAAGTTACCAGGTCCATTCCTTCATTTACTTACTTCGTGTTTTATTTATTTATTTTTATTTTTTTTAGGGTTTTCTGTTTACATAAGATTCTGAACCGTTATGATTTTCTTTATTTTGACTTTCATTTCTTTTCTCTGCGGTTCTTGTATGTATATCTGTAATCAGCAGACTGCAGCGTTTAACACAGATAAGGTACGTAGCTTTTGTTTTGCTACAGTTTTTTTGAAGCTGGTAAATATGAAGTATTTGTGGACGTTAATAATCATCTCTTTGTTAAGCAGATATTCCCAGGAACTGATATACATCTGCTACCGCGTTAACGACCAGCCACAATACACACGCTGTTAGTACGGGGAGGTCCGATATTTATCATCTTTCGCTGAGTTTTTCTGTTCGTGTGTGTGTTCAGTTTGTATGGAGAAACTGATTCGACCGGTTTGCACTAATCATATTTCAACTTTATTAATACTGGAGATAAATGAGGGGAATTAAAATGGAGGAGATCTATTGCTCTTCAAAAAATAAAACAACTAAAGAAGCTGTGGAGAGGAACAGACAGTACTGCAAAAATAAGATTTTTAAGGGCATGCATCTTTCCCATCGCAATATATGCCTGTGAGACCTGGACACTTAACAAAACAGATGAGAAACGTATAAATGCCTTTGAATGTAAATGCTACAGAAGAGTTCTTCAAATATCAGTGTGCTATAAAAACAAAATTCTGACAAGTGCTCCATCCACAGTGTGTTGTTATCTTGACAGTTGCTCCAGCCACACTGTGTTGTTATCCTGACAGTTGCTCCAGCCACATTGTGTTGTTATCCTGACAGGTGCTCCAGCCACACTGTGTTGTTATCCTGACAGTTGCTCCAGCCACACTGTGTTGTTATCCTGACAGTTGCTCCAGCCACACTGTGTTGTATCCTGACAGTTGCTCCAGCCACACTGTGTTGTTATCCTGACAGTTGCTCCAGCCACAGTGTGTTGTTATCCTGACAGTTGCTCCAGCCACACTGTGTTGTTATCCTGACAGTTGCTCCAACCACACTGTGTTGTTATCCTGACAGTTGCTCCAGCCACACTGTGTTGTTATCCTAACAGTTGCTCCAGCCACACTGTGTTGTTATCCTGACAGTTGCTCCAGCCACACTGTGTTGTTATCCTGACAGTTGCTCCAGCCACACTGTGTTGTTATCCTGACAGGTGCTCCAGCCACAGTGTGTTGTTATCCTGACAGTTGCTCCAGCCACACTGTGTTGTTATCCTGACAGTTGCTCCAGCCACACTGTGTTGTTATCCTGACAGTTGCTCCAGCCACACTGTGTGTTATCCTGACAGTTGCTCCAGCCACACTGTGTTGTTATCCTGACAGTTGCTCCAGCCACACTGTGTTGTTATCCTGACAGTTGCTCCAGCCACACTGTGTTGTTATCCTGACAGTTGCTCCAGCCACACTGTGTTGTTATCCTGACAGTTGCTCCAGCCACACTGTGTTGTTATCCTGACAGTTGCTCCAGCCACAGTGTGTTGTTATCCTGACAGTTGCTCCAGCCACACTGTGTTGTTATCCTGACAGTTGCTCCAGCCGCACTGTGTTGTTATCCTGACAGTTGCTCCAGCCGCACTGTGTTGTTATCCTGACAGGTGCTCCAGCCACAGTGTGTTGTAATAAAAGATCCTGACATTTTTTTTGTACGAATTTTTTTTCAAGAATCCATTGTCTATATTTATTTCTTAAAAATTGTTCTTTATCCATGAATCTAAGTTTCCCTGTTAGAAATTTTCAGCTGTTTATGAATCTACATTTTCTTATTAGAAAATTTCAGCTATCCATGAATCTTAATTTGTTTGTTAAAAATTGTTATTTTCCATGAATTAATATTTGCTTGTAAAGAATGGCGTGATAAAATTCTTACCCTCTGAAACTCCTCCTTGCTGAGAAGCTCTGCCTGATATAGGTAATTGTTCACGTCATGGGTGTCCAACGTCTCAGTGATGACCTGCTTGAACAGATCGACAGCGTTTTGTAGCTCTTCGTGATTCAGAAGCTCATCTGTGACGCCGCGCTTCAAATATCATCTATGACAGCGTGTTCTGATGAGAAATAAGTTACCAGGTCCATTCCTTCATTTACTTACTTCGTGTTTTATTTATTTATTTTTATTTTTTTTTAGGGTTTTCTGTTTACATAAGATTCTGAACCGTTATGATTTTCTTTATTTTGACTTTCATTTCTTTTCTCTGCGGTTCTTGTATGTATATCTGTAATCAGCAGACTGCAGCGTTTAACACAGATAAGGTACGTAGCTTTTGTTTTGCTACAGTTTTTTTGAAGCTGGTAAATATGAAGTATTTGTGGACGTTAATAATCATCTCTTTGTTAAGCAGATATTCCCAGGAACTGATATACATCTGCTACCGCGTTAACGACCAGCCACAATACACACGCTGTTAGTACGGGGAGGTCCGATATTTATCATCTTTCGCTGAGTTTTTCTGTTCGTGTGTGTGTTCAGTTTGTATGGAGAAACTGATTCGACCGGTTTGCACTAATCATATTTCAACTTTATTAATACTGGAGATAAATGAGGGGAATTAAAATGGAGGAGATCTATTGCTCTTCAAAAAATAAAACAACTAAAGAAGCTGTGGAGAGGAACAGACAGTACTGCAAAAATAAGATTTTTAAGGGCATGCATCTTTCCCATCGCAATATATGCCTGTGAGACCTGGACACTTAACAAAACAGATGAGAAACGTATAAATGCCTTTGAATGTAAATGCTACAGAAGAGTTCTTCAAATATCATGGACACACAAAAGAACAAATATATCCATACTACAAGAACTTAATTTTAAAGAAGGTTAGCTATTAAAGAAAATTCGAGAAAACTTAAATATTTGGACATATTAAAGGACATTGAGAATTTATAGAAGACAGAGAAGGGTACATAATGGGAAAAAGAAGAGAGGAAGACCAAGGCGAAGAGGGCTGCAAGACATCGTTGATAATCTGTCAATGGATGCATCAGCATCAGGGCATCTTACTTATAACAGAGAGGCTTACAGGAGAGCTTTTCGGGAGGCAAAGTTCTGCAAGGGACATGCGACTGACTGACTGACTGACTGATCAGTTCCGAGGAAGGACAACAACCAGATACCTGAAGTGCGGCGTAGCTGCAGGGGATATCAGAAGTCTGGTGGGAACGTTCCTCGACCCCGTCCAGATTTTTATTTTAGGTTTACTTCTCTTACCGAGGATTCTCCCAAGCCACTTACAAGGCGGCGGTTTGATAACCACAGGCTACTGTCAGATCGTAGAAAATACAGCATATCTTAAAGCACTTCTAAAATGTCTTACTTGGATCGCTTTAAGCACTTCTAAAATGTCCTACTTGGATCGCTTAAAGCACTTCTAAAATGTCTTACTTGGATCGCTTAAAGCACTTCTAAAATGTCCTACTTGGATCGCTTAAAGCACTTCTAAAATGTCTTACTTGGATCGCTTAAAGCACTTCTAAAATGTGTCCACTTCAGTGGATTCTTGGACTCCATCATGGCATCGAAAAATTTCTCTGCGGCTCGGATGGACTGGTCCTCTCTGTGGAACTTCATAATTTCCTCTATGATAGCGTGTTCTGATGAGAAATAATTTACCAGGTCCATTCCTTCATTTACTTACTTCGTGTTTTATTTATTTATTTTTTTTTTTTTAGGGTTTTCTGTTTACATAAGATTCTGAACCGTTATGATTTTCTTTATTTTGACTTTCATTTCTTTTCTCTGCGGTTCTTGTATGTATATCTGTAATCAGCAGACTGCAGCGTTTAACACAGATAAGGTACGTAGCTTTTGTTTTGCTACAGTTTTTGAAGCTGGTAAATATGAAGTATTTGTGGACGTTAATAATCATCTCTTTGTTAAGCAGATATTCCCAGGAACTGATATACATCTGCTACCGCGTTAACGACCAGCCACAATACACACGCTGTTAGTACGGGGAGGTCCGATATTTATCATCTTTCGCTGAGTTTTTCTGTTCGTGTGTGTGTTCAGTTTGTATGGAGAAACTGATTCGACCGGTTTGCACTAATCATATTTCAACTTTATTAATACTGGAGATAAATGAGGGGAATTAAAATGGAGGAGATCTATTGCTCTTCAAAAAATAAAACAACTAAAGAAGCTGTGGAGAGGAACAGACAGTACTGCAAAAATAAGATTTTTAAGGGCATGCATCTTTCCCATCGCAATATATGCCTGTGAGACCTGGACACTTAACAAAACAGATGAGAAACGTATAAATGCCTTTGAATGTAAATGCTACAGAAGAGTTCTTCAAATATCATGGACACACAAAAGAACAAATATATCCATACTACAAGAACTTAATTTTAAAGAAGGTTAGCTATTAAAGAAAATTCGAGAAAACTTAAATATTTGGACATATTAAAGGACATTGAGAATTTATAGAAGACAGAGAAGGGTACATAATGGGAAAAAGAAGAGAGGAAGACCAAGGCGAAGAGGGCTGCAAGACATCGTTGATAATCTGTCAATGGATGCATCAGCATCAGGGCATCTTACTTATAACAGAGAGGCTTACAGGAGAGCTTTTCGGGAGGCAAAGTTCTGCAAGGGACATGCAACTGACTGACTGACTGACTGACTGACTGATCAGTTCCGAGGAAGGACAACAACCAGATACCTGAAGTGCGGCGTAGCTGCAGGGGATATCAGAAGTCTGGTGGGAACGTTCCTCGACCCCGTCCAGATTTTTATTTTAGGTTTACTTCTCTTACCGAGGATTCTCCCAAGCCACTTACAAGGCGGCGGTTTGATAACCACAGGCTACTGTCAGATCGTAGAAAATACAGCATATCTTAAAGCACTTCTAAAATGTCTTACTTGGATCGCTTAAAGCACTTCTAAAATGTCTTACTTGGATCGCTTAAAGCACTTCTAAAATGTCCTACTTGGATCGCTTAAAGCACTTCTAAAATGTCTTACTTGGATCGCTTAAAGCACTTCTAAAATGTGTCCACTTCAGTGGATTCTTGGACTCCATCATGGCATCGAAAAATTTCTCTGCGGCTCGGATGGACTGGTCCTCTCTGTGGAACTTCATAATTTCCTCTTCAGCCTTTCCTGTATGAAAAAGACCCAGATTATAGCATAAATGTAGAGTTCTAGTTTTAAATTGTGAAACGTTTCTTATAGCATTATGGTTGTCCTTTTAGTCATTACGTTAAATGTAAAACTCCGTTTTTTATGTTGGTATTTTCATCGGCTTTTTTTTCGACTGTGAGGGAATTATTGGAGTATTATTTTGGTCAGTTCTAATAATAATGCAGTGAATTTCTGAAATGGCATATAATGCTCCTTTACAAATACTAAGAGAGAGTCAAAAAGTAACCGCAACTGTTTTCATCAACAGAAATAAGCTACACACATAATTGAAAACTCTTTATCATTTTCAGCACAGTCCTCACCCCCCCCCCCCCAACCATGTTCAATTCAGGTCTACCACCGCTTCCTTAATGCCTGGATTCCTTTGGGGGTGGGGGGGGGAATCTTGTGATAGATTGTGTAGCCACATATGCATTGATTCTCCAGCTCTCCCGCGCAAGGTAAAGATAAAGGTATGAGCTGTGAACCAGCTTCACTGCACATGGTCAAACCATATGTGCTCTGTTGCCTAGTCAACAGTTGACCTGAAACTGCCGACTAGTGTCGCCATCAGCACTAACTCCGTAGCTAGCGGCGTCATTCCTCTTCCTTCCCGGAGCGTTAACTCTGGTGCCCATTTTTGTCCTAAGGCTGGGTGAACCCCGGAAGTTCTTTGTCAGCCACGGTCTGACGCCCCCCACCCGTCGTGGTGAGTGGAAATCAAAACCTGGTCAGTAAAAGAGTAACTAGCCCACTGCCCTGAGCTGGCTCCCTCTCCAGCACAATTTCTCTGTGGAATCGTGACAAAGGAACGGAGGAAACTCCAGCACAATTTCTCTGTGGAATCGTGACAAAGGAACGGAGGAATCTCCAGCACAATTTCTCTGTGGAATCGTGACAAAGGAACGGAGGAATCTCCAGCACAATTTCTCTGTGGAATCGTGACAAAGGAACGGAGGAATCTCCAGCACAATTTCTCTGTGGAATCGTGACAAAGGAACGGAGGAATCTCCAGCACAATTTCTCTGTGGAATCGTGACAAAGGAACGGAGGAAACTCCAGCACAATTTCTCTGTAGCCACAGCTCATCCGAAATTTCTTTAATTCCTGACTCAAACCTAGCATTAAAATTAGCACTTAAACTCTCACATGCGCCGACTTAAGGCTTCATGTGAGACCAGTGAGCAGGAGATTACTCACGTAATATGAACCATAACACATTCGATAAAGAATCATACTGCAACAGCTTTTTTTTTCAAATGCACACAGAAATGAACATAGATACCTGCACAAGTACATAAGAGATACAGAACTGTATCATAACTTAAATATGTACCGTGCAGCACTGTATGGCTAGCAGCGCCACTGCAATCGACGTGTAATGTGTAATAGCCTCATGCTGCATGTAAAGTACGCAGGGGGTCGTTACTCGGAATGCCGTTAGTCGGAGGGCCGTTAGTCGGAGAAGGGGGGGGGGGCGTTAGTCAGAGGGCCGTTAATCAGAGCACGACTGTATATTTACTAAGGATTTATATAAAACGTATTGCAGAAACGAGTCAACCCCACACTCGTGTATGTCACAGAACAGCATGTAGCTCTGAAGGTGCGGTTGGGCCACCCCAGATGTTTCGAAGAAAGAACTCTTTTGAAAGTGCATTGTCCACTCCTATTCTTCTATTACTTTCCGGCTAGTATTTTCCATTTTCTTCAAATTTTTTAGGATTTTTCTAGTGTTTCTCTGTTCATATTTATGTTTGTTCATGGTTGTTGTTCTTTCCTGCTGTTCATAGCGTGTGTCCTTATGATATTTTTTAAAGTTCATGTTCTTGACTCCTATTGTTTTTATATGTCACAAGATTTTGCATACGCCTTCTGTATAATTTTACTAAAAGTACAATCTCTTGGCATAACCAACATAAAATTCAAAGCAGCTTGTATCATGAAATGTTATCGTCTTCTTCTAAGTGCCGTGCCGCGTGGCGTAGGCGATCATTTCTCTCCGCAATTATCTGTCTTTAGACTTGATTATGAGATCCGCCGTGACTTTCTTCCTAGCCAGTAACTTCTCTCTCTCTCTCTCTCTCTCTCTCTCCTTCTTCTTCTTCTTCTTTTTCTTCTTCTTCTTCCTTCAATTTTTACACTTGCCACAATGTGTTCCAATTTTCCTCTTCTCAGGAATGTCTGCCTCTGATCTTTGCTATAATTTGGTTTTTAACTCCAGCCTCTCTTAAAACTTCTTCATTAGTTTTCTTGGCTGTCCATGGTACATTCAATATCTTTCTTATAAACCACATCTCAATGGCCTCCATTTCTCACTGTACTTTCTTATTCATAGTCCATGTTTCACATCTATAAAACAAAATTGGTCGATGTAACATTTAATTACTCGGAATCTTGTTTCCATTGATACAGATCTGTTGCACAAGATGTGTCTTATTTTCTGGAATGCTGACGTGGCTTGAGCATGTCTACTTTTTATTTCGTTGTGACATTTCTCGTCAGTTGTTCTAATCGTTCCTATGTACTTGAATCTGTCAACTTGTTTCAGATTTGTGCCATCGATGGTAATACTACATTTTGGTGGTATTCTTTTCTTCGAGATGACCATCACTTCAGTCTTCTTTTTGTTCAGGCTGAGACCTTTGCTTTTACTTTCACGAACCGCGATGTCCAGAAGAGCCTGTATATCTCCTTTACTTTTAGCAATCAGAACTGTGTCGTCTGTATATCTTAAGTTGTTAAGGTTATAGCTGCAAATTGATATTCCTGACATGTTCTCTGTATTTCTCATTATGTTTTCGCTGTACAAGAAGAAGAGATCAGGATATAGAACACATTCTTGTCTTACTCCCAATTTTATGTCTTGGAATGCTCCTATTTGGTTCTCAACCCTCGTTGCTTCTGATTGCAATCAGTATATGTTTTTGATGAGTTTCAGATCTTTTCCGTCTATGTTGATGTCTTCAAGCACTCTTATAATTTCTTATGAAACAATAAATCTTCTTCTTCTATAGCTCTGAAACTGCGGGCTTCATGTTCTTCGCAGCTGATGCAGTGAAGATGTTGAGACACAGCATCCCGTAGGATTTGGAACTGGTTACGATGGCTGTTTCTTTTTTTTTTTTCAAATCCTGAGAGGAACTAAAAAGTAGAGAGTGTGCAATATTTCTTGGACAGACCACGCCACCGTGGGGACTATGGCAGTCCTTGGTTCGTTAGCCAGGCTAGGCCTATTACTGAGGGGGTGGTGGGGGGGGGGGGGTTACAAACGGAGAGGTAGACAGTGTCTTGGTCGGCTATGGTTCACTAACCCTGACGCTAGCATGTCAGTTATGGATCTCTGACTGCTAAATGGGACACCATCTTTGCCCTAAAACAGGAAAAAAAGATAAAGATAACACAAGGTATTTTTTAACAATAAAGTGAAAACAAATACTTACTCGATATAACTTTAAACAGAGAATGGTTCATAACTAGATCAGACACCTTTAAATTCTTCACCAGGTAAGGCATATAGATCTTGATGAGAGTAGCATAGTTTTCGTTGTCGTAGTTGAGATTCTCTGCCATTGTGTCACTTTTCAAGGACGAGCTACAACTTTACATTTGCAAAAGGAATCTTTCCACATTCACCAACTGCCAAGATTTCAAACAATACAGCAAATTATTAGTATTATCATCATTGTTATTATTTTTATTGAATTTCCATCTTCGCCCACAATAATGAAATTATACCTGTCATTTATGAAAGACCATGAGAATCTTACATATATTTATGAGAAAAAAAAAGCTTTGCAGTTCGTCGATTGTCGTTAGTGAGCAGAGGTTGAAAGCATTATCACATTCCTGTGTTCCAAGTTTGTCCAAGTTGTAGTATAAGGTAAAGCTCCGTTATGTCATTAAAGAAACGGGCCAGTCAGTCAGTCAGTCAGTCAGTCATCTGTATGTTCCTTGCGGAACTTTGCCTTCCTAAAAGCTCTTCTGTAGGTCTCTCGGCTGTAACCTTCCTGCTGTTGCGTCCACTCGCGAATGGTCAACGATGTCTTCCAGCCATCTTCGACTTGGTCTTCCTCTCTTTCTTTTTCCTATTATGTACCCTTCCAAGACGGTCATCTCTAAATTCTCATGACGTTTAATATGTCCAAAATATTTAAGTTTTCCCTGTTTAATCTTCTGTACTAGCCAACCTTCTTCAATATTAAGTTCTTATAGTATGGTTATATTTGTTCTTTTTGTGTCCATGATATTTAAAGGGCTCTTCTATAGTATTTACGCTCAAAGGCATTTATGTTTTTCTCGGCTGTTTTGTTAAGTGTCCAGGTCTCACAGACATATGTTGCGATGGGAAAGATGCATGCCCTTAAAAATCTTATTTTTGTAGTTCTGTCTCTTCCTCTCCACAGATTCTTTAGTTGTTTTATTTTTTTTTTTTATGACCGATAGATGTCCTCCTTTTAATTTCCCTCATTGTACCTCCATTATTAGTTAGTTATGATCCAAGATATTCAATACTCTCCTTCCATTTTTTCCTCATTAGTATATATTTCAGCTGCCTTATTTGTTTCGTTAGTTGTCATCGTTTCAGTTTTTTTTTCATTAAGATAAAGGTTTTGCTTTTCTTTGTTCTTACGGACTGATATAATTAGTTTTTCAATATTTGTGTCTTGTGGACAGTAAAACTGTGTCATCAGCATATCTAATGTCTAGAATTTCATAACCTCCAATTGTTATGGCATCGTAATATTCTTTGTCTACATCTTCTCTAACATTCCTCACTATATTTTCAGTAATGCAATCCTGACGGATCCCTTGTTTTATGTCAAACCAAGTTGTTGTTTCACCATTTATTCGTACTGTTGCCTTTTGGCCTAGATACAGCAGTGATGTTAATTGTGTCTCATGTGTTGGAAATCCTTTTTTCCCTTTATTTCCCAACGTTTCTGGTGTTGTACACAATCCAATGCTTTTGAATAGTCCATAAAAGATAAATATAGATTCACATTAAATTCTCTGTATTTCTCTATTATTAATCTTTTGTTGAAATTATGATCTCTTGCTCCTCTTCCTTGTCTAAAACCAGCTTGGGCCATATTGATTTCTCCTTCTATTTTCTTACGACTAAAAACCTATTATAATTTTAAAAGAATTTTACTGGAATGACTAGTTAGGGCAACAGTTCGTGCATAATTTCAGGTTACCCTTTTTTTGGCAGTGGTATGAATGGTCTTTTCCATTCTTTTGGCCAAATACCTGAATGCCATATCTTTTTACAAAGTGCATGATAGATTGTTGCACATTCCTCCTGCTTTAATAAGTTCAGCTGTTATCTCATCACATCCTGGTGATCTACCATTTTTCAGATTCTTTATTGCCCATAAAACTTCTTCAATTGTCGGTTCGGGTTCTTTCTTCTACAATAATAATTCACACTGTTGATTTCTGCTTTCACAGTCAGTTACATTCCTTTGCAATATTCCTTCCATCTTTCTAGAATTTCCTCTGTCTCTGTCAAGGTCTTCCCCATCTCGTCGCAAATTACATTTAATTTCGTTGTGACATTTCTTGTCAATGTCTTCTTTTCTTTAAATATTTCACTATCTCTTCCACACTTCTGATGTCCTTCTATTCTTTCACAACAATCTTGTATGTATTGTTTTGTGTTTATTCTTATTTATTTTGTTAAAGATTTATATTCCTCCCTGTTGTTATTTGTCACCCTCCATTTCATCTTCATTTCTCTACGTTGTTTTATTAGTTCTAATGTTCCTGCTGTAATGTATTTATCTTGTGTGTGTGTTTTCTTTACTGGAACCATATCTTTAGCTGCTGTTATTAAGATATGCTGTCAGTAGCCATATTTATCTTGGCCTTTCCGTGCACTAGAGGATGATGTGGGTGATGTCACGACTGGCCACGTTTACTCCACTATCTCCAGGAGTCAGGTACCAGTTTCTCATTTAGGTGTCATAGAGTAGCCCCGGACTGGATCCCAGGCACTTACTGATATTCGCCATGAGCGTTAAAACACAGCATGGTTATATGCAGAATTTAACGCGACCTGGCAACGCTATCGTTCTTCAAAAAAATAAAACAACTAAAGAAGTTGTGGAGAAGAACAGTCAGAACTACAAAAATAAGATTTTTAAGAGCATGCATCTTTCCCATCGCAACATATGCATGTGAGACCTGGACACTTAACAAAACAACTGAGAAACACATAAATGCCTTTGAATGTAAATGCTACACAAGAGTTCTTCAAATATCATGGACACAAAAAGGAACAAATATATCATACTACAAGAACTTAATGTTGAAGAAAGCTGGCTAGTAAACAGGATTAAACAGAGAAACTTAAATATTTTGGACATGTTAAACGTAATGAGGATATAGAGAAGACAGTCTTGGAAGGGTGCATAATGGGAAAAAGAAAGAGATGAAGACTAAGGCGAAGACGGGTAGAAAACGTCGTTCATGATCTGCGAATAGACGCATCAGCAGCAGGGCATCTTCCTTACAACTGAGAGGCCTACAGAAGAGCTGTTAGGGAGGCAAAGTTCCGCAAGGGACATGCAAATGATTGACTGACTGACTGACAATGCTACTGTCTTTGATATAGAAAAGCAAAAGTCGATATTTTGATTGTGAACTATGAGCTCTTAACTTTGACTTTGTCAAGGACTTCAAATAAAAGCATCAGACAGACAGACGGATAGATAGATAGATAGACAGATAGATAGATAGATAGATAGATAGATAGATAGATAGATAGATAGATAGATAGATAGATAGATAGATAGATAGATAGATAGATAGATAGATAGATAGATAGATCGTTATTTCAAAAGGGTTAAGAATTGGGCACCCAGGCCCGTCTGACATTCTGCCCTTTATCATACATCTTTCACTCTATTCCAGACATTCTACAAATATGCTGTTCATATAACAAACATAACTAACATTAAAGCTGAGAGACATAAAATAAAATATATCATTTACGTTTCGCTCTTAAACATTCACTCAGTACAGAAATAACTACATACATTATAAATGACTATCTACTAAACAAAATTTTCGGGACTATTCAGAAAACAATTAATTGTATTCGGTGTCTGTAAGAGCAGTTAGATAGATAGATAGATAGATAGATAGATAGATAGATAGATAGATAGATAGATAGATAGATAGATAGATAGATAGATAGATAGATAGATAGATAGATAGATAGATAGATAGATAGATACCATAATACCAATCAAATAGTAATCATCTTTTGTTCTTTAGTAAAATGGAGAACAGGAGAGAGTAGCTTTCTTTAATAAAATGTAGAATAGGAGAGAGTAGCTTTCTTTAGTAAAATGGAGAATAGGAGAGAGTAGCTTTCTTTAATAAAATTGAGAATAGGAGTGAGTAGCTCTCTTAAGTAAAATGGAGAATAGGAGAGAGTAGCTTTCTTTGGTAAAATGGAGAATAGGAGTGAGTAGCTTTCTTCAGTAAAAATGGAGAATAGGAGAGAGTAGCTTTGTTTGGTAAAATGGAGAATATAAGAGAATAGCTCTCTTTAGTAAATGCAGAATAGGAGAGAGTAGCTTTCTTTAGTAAAATGCTGTAAAAAACTGGACATAATCAAATGGGACGAGTTCATTACAATAAGTCTAAAATAGGACGAGAAGTCCGAGTATTTGATTCTATGGTGAATAATATTACAATTACCTAGACGAAGTAAAAAAAAAAAAAACAATCCATGGTTACTTCAGCTTGTTTGTGTTTTACAAAACAACAAAAAGAAATAGCCAGTCTTGCTAAAGCTGAAACGGATCTTCTGCTGCTTCCTCTTTTTTCTTCTGTGTTCAAATGCTGGGTCACTCTAAATCGAAAGTCGGGTCGCCAGGTGAAGCCAACAGTTCTCTCCAGGTCCTCACGGCAGCCCCCACAGCTTCTGCCTCAGGTCCATCCTCTGTGGCCGGGTCTGGCTTCGTGGGTCTGTGAACGATGGGCACTCTTGGAGTACGTGCTCTCGAAGTGGAGCGTCTTGTAGCTATGTGGAACCACGGTGGTGTATCGGGTCGTGCAGCCGCCTGCCAGTCTGAAGGTCCGTGGTTCGATTTCGTCCCCAAGGGGGAAAAAAGGGGCGTGGGGTAGGACAGATGTGGCACAGGGTCAACCCAGCCTCAAGAAATGGGTGCCTGGGGATTTCCCTATGAAAACAAAGGCAACGAGGAGAAGCACAGGCATTACTACCTCACATTGTTGTAGCGACCTAGAAATATGAAGGCAGTACCACTTCACATCCTTGCAGCATCCAAACGCTAGGGATTATTATTATTATTATTATTATTATTATTATTCCCCTGGGAACAACTGTGTTAAGAACAAACTTATCTTAACATAGTCTTTGTGAGACAGGGAACATAGATCTGATTGCTTAAAAACTTTGACCTACTTCTGTAGCCCAGAAACCTGAACCAATCAACACTATTTATAATGTCAGGATGGTGGACGGATAGGGACATGGAGATCACTCACAGGGATGAGAAAACCTGGTGTGAAACCAATGAATCCAGGACGTGACAAGCCTGTGGGTCTCAACAACAATGGTTACCAGAATGAGGTAAACAAAACAGAGGCAGCAGACTACAGGTGGCGGCGAATGGATATCGTTGAGGCACTCATCGGATTCCTCATCCCAAAGAGTGTCTCTGTGGAACTCTCTCAAAGCCGTTGGGCCTGATGTGGAGAAAGGGCTTAAGTACAGCCACCAGAGGCTGGAAAACAAAGTTTTGGCCAGGCCAGCCTACATCACTGTCTTCATGGCAGTCCGAGCAAGACCACAGTCTGCCCTAGCAATGAAAGGTGCTGAAGTCGGAGGTACCCAGCCAGAAGGTGCATCACAAAAATCAGGGTACCACTCATTACTGCTAAATGCGTACGAAGAAGAAGAAGATTATTATCATAACTTTAGATGTGTGGAGTCCAGATTGTAATTTTAAAAAAAACCTACATTCTTCTTAAGAAAGCAGCCATTCTTCAAACACGAACTCTAAATTTATCAAGAGAACATAGATATGAAGTGAATATTTTGAAGAAATGCTTACTGCAACTGTTTGTTGCTTCGATCCCTTTACTGACCAAGTTCACGTTTAATGTGAAAGTCACAACCGAAACAGCCGCTGCAGCTAAAGTCACAGGTAGTAAAACCATCCATTGTTTTCAGGGAAATAATGATCGAAGACGATGGATGTATAGATCAATATTTTTTTAAAGGGGGTTGAAAGAAAGTCCGATAAAGATGTTTTGCAGAAAGTGCGTTTCTAAGAAATACAAATAATAATAATAAACTGAAACCGGATTCCCTGTGTCTACAGATCGTCAGATAACTTTATTGAGGCTTAATGCAAGAGGGGATTGATTTTTTAAAATTACTACCAGCGTCTATTTATCGATCACACAATCGCCATGCTCTGAAAGGCTACAACATTCGATCGTTTGAATTTTTTTTTTTTTTTTGTGCCGGTCAGAAAGAAATGGAGGAATGAAGATAGTGGGGAATCGAAGGAGCTTGAGATTTCTGGTTTTCCAACTGATACTTGTTTAGTCACTGAAACACTGTACAGGGACAATGATATAACGAAGGCGGGGGGTGGGGGGGGGGGTGATGACTCATAGAAATACCTGAGGACAATATTCTATAGCTACAACATTGTAAGAGATGAGATTAGGGCTACGATACAAGCAGGAAACAACACTTATTTTGCACTTAGACACTTGTTGCATAAAAAAAAAGTCCGCCACTCAACACCAGACTAAATATAAACAAGACACAGAATAGACCAGAAACATAGAGCACTGCAGAGCAAGAAGAAGAACAACTACAAAGCTCTTAAAGCAGAATCTTAAGAATAATTTTTGGACCTATCAGAGATCCTATATCACAAGAATGAAAAGAAAAATGAGACAAAACAAGGAAATCTACACGCTAATCCAGTTTCCACTTATAACTACCATAGTGAAAGTCAACGGAATGACATGACTCAAACATTTGGAGGGGACGGACAAGAAGAGACAGACAAAAAGGATTTACACAGAAGTGATAAACAGACTAAGAGGCAGACAAAAAGGATTTATACAGAAGTGATAAACAGACTAAGAGGCAGATAGAAAGGATTTATACAGAAGTGACAAACAGACTAAGAGGCAGACAAAAAGGATTTATACAGAAGTGATAAACAGACTAAGAGGCAGATAGAAAGGATTTATGCAGAAGTGATAAACAGACTAAGAGACAGACAAAGAAGGATTTATATAGAAGCGATAAACAGACTAAGAGACAGACAAAGAAAGATTTACACAAAAGTGATAAACAGACTAAGACACAGACAAAAAAAAAGGATTTATAAAGAAATGATAAACGGACTAAGAGGCAGACAACAGTGGCTTGACAACCTGGAAGAAGACCCACGAGACCATGAGTGGACACCTAGCAGGAGAAGACTAGAACCAGGAAGAGAGACAGGTCTTGTCTGCATCAGTGAGCAGCAAAGGCTCGGACAGCTGGATGAATGAAAAGAACATAACGGTTAAAGAATTACTTGTTTAAGATAACGCTCCCAGGTCATAAAACTACACTTGGTTTGTTACGTCAGAACGTAAAACGTTACGTTTCTGGCCACTAAAGACAACATATTTACTCACGTGGCAGAACTATTAGGGCAATAAAGACCTGATATCTAAAAGAATCCATTTACAGGTACTAAAACAACAACAACAACAATAACAACAACAACAACTACCTGGCGATGACGCAATGTCTTTCTGCAAACGGACTTGTGGAAAAATTGTAACACTAAAGATAGAAATGAAAACTGTGACAACGTTTGGAAACAAATAACCTTAAAACCTGTGACGTGTGAACAAAACTTTCACTCATCGTGCACATCATTGATGGCTTTCTTTCTCAAAACCAGTCCGTTATAGATGAAATAATAAACGTTACAAGAAAGCTCAGGTTTTGATGAAATAACAAACGATGATGATGTTCAGACATTGACTGATTCACGTTCAGAAGAACGGAGTGATGACCTGCTTCTTTTAGATCAACAAGTGATGCGGATGAAGTAGAGGATATACACACACACACACAAAACAATTTTCACTCTAATTAAAAAAAAAAACTTTGAAGTTTTCTATCGAGTTGATGAAGTCTAAGACAAAAAAGAAATATTCATGTTGACCTTAACGTTGAACTAAATATGCATTTCGCCAAGATAGTCCTTTCCGCCTTCCATGAAGATTTAAAGAAGAAGAAGAAAACAGTTCATAATGCACTGCTAGTGTACAATGTGTGTTAAAAGAAAGAGGGGACTTTTTAAATAGAGACACAGAGGGCGCGGTGCGGCTATAAAGAGCACATAGCATGAGGTCGTGACAACAAACTGCCAGTTGCTCCTTTCCGCTATGAGCACTAGTCGTCAAGCTACATCAGATGAAGTGAGCACGTGAGCAAGCTGTTCGTCGGATTGGTGACAAAGTGACAATGAAGGGGCTTTAAGAAGAACATTTGCTTGTGAAACTGTGCTGCAAACTTGGTAAAAATGTTACGGGAATATGGCAATTGCTTAACCAAGCATTCGAGGAAGTTATATGAGCCGAACGTAGTGCTATAAGCAGTTTAAATGTTTTAAAAAGGGCAGAATGTCAACAGGTGAAGATCCCAGGCCTGGACGACGTTGCATATCAACGGATGTCAACCATGTCGAGAGAGCTCGTGCCGTGATCGTTAAAAAGTAGTTTAACTCCACTAGAAGTTGTTGACGACGTGGGCATCATCAAAAGACATTGCCGCGAAATTTTGACTGAAAAACTCCAGATGTCTGACATCTGTGTGCAAAATTCTTGCCGCATTTACTGATTGGCGATCAGAAAGAGAACCGTGTTGAAATCAGTCAGAAACTGCTTGCCAATGCAAATGGTCACGAAAGCGTTCTTAAATATGTCATGACAGGAGATTAGACATGGATCTATGGCTATGATGATGAAATAAAAATGCAACCTTCACCGTGGATGTGGGAAAGGCTCTCCTCCACCAAAGAGTCGGTGAGTGATCAAGGTGCTATTGGTTGTATTTTTTAATAATTACAAAGGATTTGCCCATTATGAATTTTGTACTACGTTGTCAGATGGTAAACAAACAGCTGTATCAAGAAGTGATCTACAGACTCGAAAAAAACCTCAGGGACCTTTTAGTTTGAAGTCGCCTTAAGACGGAGGACTCTTTCTATGATATCAGACGTTCCAAACGTTGTAGATGCAACACTTGCCTGTTTGTTATTGAGGCTAGCCAGATCTCATTCCCTAAGTCCACGTTATCAGTTCAGGAGGGCTTCACCTGCACTTCACACAATGTCATGTATGCCATTATGTGCAAACGTTGCGATATGAAGTATATAGGGGATACCAGTTTACGCTTAGGAGATCGTTTTCGTCAACACTTTAGCGATATTTCCAAGAGGGCATGAACCCCTGTGGCAAAACACTTTTGCCAAAGAAACCATAGTGGAAAACATGACATCTCTGTTAGTGCAATCCGCTACTGTTCTTCTGATGTACGATCTCGGAAGGGTCTAGAAGAGCGCCTTATTTTCCAGGCCGGCTGTCTCCACCCCGCTGGAATTAACAATATATTTAGCTTCCTTTAAACTTCTTTAGATTTCCACCTATTTTCTGCTATTTATACTCTACTTTTTTTGTAGAGTATAAATAGTACATTTCTCTGCAGTTTGCATTTATCAGTTTCACGTTAATCTCCCAGCTTCCCCTCCCCCTCCACCATCACCACCTTCTTCTCTAGCGGCCTAGAGGTATTTATTGCCTAGTGTTCTTTTTCCCAAGCCCCACCCCCCAAAAAAACATGTATCGTTCTCTCCTTTTCACCGCCGCTAACATCCGATTGGTTCAGTTTGTTTTCATTTGTGGTCTCCAAGCCTTGTCTTTAGGGCGCATTCTGTTGTATTCTGTACAAGGAGGGATTCCGCAAAGCTAAGTTTTTCATTTTCATTTTCGTTCTTTTATTTTATGTTGTGTTTGTTTTTGTATGTAATCCTTGAAAAAAGGCTTACGTCGAAATATTGGATGTTGTCTATTTTTCATTATTTGTGTTTTTCCTCATTTTTCTCACTCCCCCTATCGCTTTGTAAAACTGTTCCGTACAGCTCTATCCACCTGAATTACAGGAATTTTAGCGCGTGTGATGGATGCTGTGCGCTGGAGAAGCCTGAATTCTGTGAAAACCAGACTTGGATGTTGCACCGTGACAGTGCTCCGGCTCACGAGTCGCTCCTCATCCACATTTATCAGGTACATTATCTGGCATCCATTATGCCCCACTCGCCATATTCTCCGGATTTAATCCCATCAAACTTTTTTTCCTGTTTTCAAAGCCTAAAACCACTTTGAAAGGACTTCTTTTTCAAACCATAGGGGAGATTCAGGGGAAAAAAAGCGATAGGAGATCTGCGCGCCATCACAGAAAATGCGTCTCAGGAAGCAGTCCAACAATGGCAGAAACATTGGGAGGGTGTATCGAGGTAGATGGGATTACTTTGAATGGGACAGCGCTTAAAATGTTGGTAAATGAGCACTTATGTCTTTATAGCAAAAATTTCGCTCTTCAAACACACATTGTTTGAACACACAAAATGATAAGGCCGCTTTCGTGAAGATTGCCGGCTTTGGCTTTTTTTTTTCTTTTTGGAGCGGCCGACCGGAAAGGTCAAAGTAGCACCTCGTGATTTGGGGCACATGACTGACGTGTGTGCATCGTCCAGTTAGAAAGTGTAGTTGACAAATCAGTCGTCTAGTTGTTTGTCTCGAGGTACGGCCAGGGAAATTAGTGAGGGAGCGTGTTATCGTTATTGCCTTATGGATTAGTGTATGTTTTGTAGTATTGTCTCCTGCGGTGGTATACTCCTGTGTCAGCCTGAAGTTGTGTAAGGTATCGCACGCCTAATGTTTGTTTACGTGGATTTAAGTTGTGTGGTAAGAAATAGAGCTCGCTGAGTTTACGAAATAAAGTTGTGGCTTATTGTGACCTGGTAATGTTTCAGTGCTATATACATGAGTGTTATCATCATTCACCATTAACAGATTCATTGCCATATTGACATGTTGATTTATTCCATTTGATTTACATTGACACTGCCATTGTTATGTTATGTGGAACGTGCGCACTGAACTTGTCATTTTGCCATTATTCTGTTGAGGTTGCTCTCTCTCTCTCTCATTTTCAATAAGCGCATCCATTTTTTAATTCATTAATCATGTATGTAATCAGATATGACATACGGGGGGTGATTGATAAGTTCTCGACATAGGTACAAATACTTGAAAAACACAGTTGATATCAGGTGCATTTGTAGACCAGGTTGATGTAAGATTAAACACAAAGTTTCAAGAAATTAACTGCAATCAATTTTTTTAACAGGCTACTGAAGTGGTAAGGGGTGGCAGAAATTCAGAAAATTAATAAAATGTCTCAGCTAGCAGTCATTCGCTACCTCTGCATCAAGGGCTTATCATCGAAGGAGATCCATAAGGATATGGTAGGGACTCTAGGGGAGAGTGCCCCTTCTTACAGCACAGTGAAGAAATGGGCAGCTCAATTCAAACATGGAAGGGAGAGTCTGGAAGATGATCCTCGTCCAGAAAGACCAAGAACGGTAACCACTGATGAAACCACCGGCAGAATCCATGACATGATAATGGAGGATCGACGAATAACTGAGCGGTACATTGCTACTGATTGGGCATCTCCCATGAACGTGTTCATGCCATTATCCACAATGATCTTCAAATGACAAAGGTCTCTGCTAGAGTAGTCCCGAAACTTCTTGGAGCTGATAACAAACGACAGCGTCTCAACATGTCAAGAGGCAATCTGGGCCATTTTTCTGCAGATCCTGAAATGTTTCCTCAGCAATTTGAGAGTATAGATGAGACTTGGGTTCATCATTTTCAACCAGAAACCAAAGAACAGTCAAAGCAGTGGAAATATCATGGAACCCCCCCCCCCACCCCACCCTCAAAGATAGCAAGGGTGGTTCTGTCTGCAGGCAAAGTGATGGCATCTATCTTTTGGGATTCAGAAGGTATGTTATTGGTATACTGTCTTCAAAAGGGCAGAACGGTCACCGGAGCCTATTACGCTAATCTTGTGAAGCAACTGCGGGTCAAACTGAAGGAAAAGCGTGGTGGGAAATTGACGAGAGGAGTCATCTTTCATCAAGGCAATGCTCCAGTTCACAAGTCGGCGGTGGCAATGGCTGCCATTCATGAATGCGGGTTCCAGCTTCTTGAACATCCTCATTATTCCCCAGATTTGGCCCCTTCGGACTATTACCTGTTTACCAAACTCTAAAAGGAGCTCAGTGGTCACAAATTTGCTTCAGATGATGACGTCATTCATGCTGTAGACCACTTTTTACTGGAAGAAGATGCTGACTTTTACAAAGAAGGGATCTGTATGCTCCAGGATCGCTGGACTAAGTGCATAAACCTGCAAGGGGACTGTTGAGAAATAACCCCAAAACAAAGTTGTCCACAAATAATCCCTTGTAGCTTATGCCGAGAACCTATCAATCGCCCCTCGTATGAATATTCATTGAATTTATAGCACGTATACTTTTGCCTGTGTTCATTATTCATATACATACCCGTACGTGTCAGAAGCTTTTATTCATGTTGTTGCATGTCATAGATTGACGAAGTGAGTTGTTCACTTCATGTGAATGTCATTATTGTGATTGTCAAGTGAAGTCATGAGAAGTGCACAAATTTGAATATGATTTTTTTTTATGAGTAGGCACAATCAGAAATGTTTGCTGAGAATTTTGATCGTAACTCGTGAGATTTTGTTGATGTAACATTGTTTGTGATGAAGATATATTACTGAACATTAGTGCGATTGCACACGATGACTTAGTGAGGACTTTGTTGAAGAAGGGCCAGCTTGGAGGAGATGCATGGTTAATATGAGAGACACAAATTGTGACAGTTATTTTGTCCAGTAGTGAAGTCATGGAGTGTCTAATCTGTTCTGGTTGTATGTTCTAGATCGTGTTGCTACAGTTTTCGTGCTTCTCAGCTGTCGTTTATCGTGTGTGATGTTTTGTGTTTCTGATTAAAAGTGATGATTATTTTTCCTTGATCATCGTGTAGTTGCGAGTCGTTACTTATGTATGTGAAAATGTACCACAGTACGGGAACGAATGAAGATATCGAGTGACTACGACCTGCTGGCAGGAAGTATGACGTCATAGGTCAGAGAGAGAGAGAGAGAGAGAGAGAGAGAGAGGGAGAGAAAAAGGGAGAGAGAGAGGAAGAGAAAGAGGAAGAGAAAGAGAGAAAAGGTCAGGGTGGCCGTGATCATTTCTCTCTCTCCCTCTCTCTCCCTCTCTAACCTATGACGTCATACTTCCTGCCAGCAGGTCGTAGTCACTCGATATCTTCATTCGTTCTCTTACACCATGTTAAGATGTCTATTATTCCTACAGGTATTATTTATGCGTAGCAAACTAAGACACAGATGAAAGGGTTGGAACCTGCGTTGTTATATTTGGAGTGGGTGCAGTTTGGGGTCCCACGTACGATTGCACGCAATTATGGGAAGCAAACATCTGATAGTCACACAAGTAAGTTTAAAGCGCCAAGCAACTCCGAGCAAATGTATATATTTTACCTGACGGCGTTACCAAAGAAAACCCCTGCATCAAACTAAAAAGAAAAATAAGAGTAGTATAATAAGTATCAAATAATAAGTGACGAGATGGAAAGGACAAGGGCACGCATTTTGGAAATCTGCGAACATCGATGGAAACAATCAGAGCACTTCATGAACTAAAATGATGGTATCTTTATATACTCTGGTGGAGAATTAGGAGGAAAGAATGGAGTGGCTTTTTACTTGGATTAACATCAAAAGCACTACTATGCTACAACCCAGTAAGTGATAGAATCCTCACAATCAGACTTAAGGGCACTCCTAGAAATGTAACAATCATCCAGATATATGCACCTACATCAGCAGCAGAAGAAGAGGAAGTAGAAGAATTTTATAACACACTGCAAACGACGATAGACCAGGTACGGAAAAATGATACTGTATTAATAATGAATAACTCTGAAGAGGACATTGTTATGAGAGGCCAAATTAAAGGGCATAATATCCTTTGATGAGGTTGAAAGACTCGCCGAAGACAGGAAAAATTGGCGAACTACTTTGCGAGCCCTATGTGACGTTTAACGGCACGGGAAGGATATAAGATATATAAGATAAGATTAATAATGGGCGAAAGATATGTTGTGGGAAAATTTAGTATTGGCTTAAAAATGAGGCAGTGAAAATCTAATGGAAAATGAGCTAATGGTCGTTAACACAGTTTTTATACAACATCCAAGAAGAGTTTATATATGGACATCACCTGGAGATAAAACAAAGAATCAAATACATGACATTTTAGTGCAAAGAAGATGGAGATCAAGTATAACTTTAGCAAAAATTCTACCAGGTGCTGGCTGTGACACAGACCATGAGTTATTAATAGCAGACATGAAGACAAAGATAAAAAAAAATAAAAAGACAATTAGGGGGTCAAGACCACTCTGCTTTGATCTTACATAAATAGCAGAACAATACAGTATAGAAGTGAAGAACCGTTTTGTGACACTGATGGCTGTAGAGGATGAGATGACACCAGATGAATTGGCTACACATGCCAGATATATGTTAATAACAGCAGCTAAAGATATTGTTCCAGTAAAGAAAACACAAAATAATGGATGGATTACAGTAGGCACATTAGAACTAAAAAATAAAAAAACAACGTAGAGAAATGAAGAAGAAATGGAAAGTGACAAATAACAACAGGGAGGAATATAAATCTTTAACAAGAGAAATAAGAAAAAAACATAAGAAGAGACCAGAAAAAACCAATATATACAGGACTGTTGTGAAAGAATAGAAGGACATCAGAACTATGGAAGATTAAAGAAATGAAGACATTGACGAGAATGTCACACCTTAGCTAAATGTAATTTGTGACGAGATGGGGAATACCTTGACAGAGACAGAGGAAATTCTAGAAAGATGGAAGGAATATTGCAGAGGAATGTATGAAACAACTGACTTTGAAAGCAGAAATCAACTGTGTGAATTAATATTTGAGGAGAAAGAACTCGAATCGACAACAGAAGAAGTTTTATGGGCAATAAAGAATCTGAAAAATGGTAAATCACCAGGATGTGATGAGATAACAGCTGAACTTATTAAAGCAGGAGGAAAGGAATGTGCAACAATCTGTCATGCACTATGTAAAAAGATATGGCATTCAGGTATTTGGCTAAAAGAATGGAAAAGAAGCACTGCCAAAAAAGGGTAACTTGAAATTATGCACAAACTACAGAACCGTTGCCCAGATCAGTCATCACTGTAAAATTCTATTAAAATCATAATAGGTAGACTTCGTAAGAAAATAGAAGAAGAAGTCAATATGGTCCAAGATGGTTTTAAACAAGGAAGAAGATCAATAGATCATATTTTCAACAAAAGATTAATAATAGAGAACTGCAGGGAATTTAATATGAATCTATATTTATATTTTATAGCCTATTCAAAAGCTTTTGATTGTGTATAACACCCGAATCTCTGTTAAATAATGAAAAAATGGGATTTTAAACACATATGCCACAATTAATATCACTGCGGTATCTAGGCCAACAAGTAGCAGTAAGAATAAATGGTGAAACAACAACTTGGTTTTGACATAAAACATGGGGTCCGTCAGGGGTGCATATTGTCGCCGTACTTATTTAACTTGTATACTGAAAACATAGTGAGGAATGTTAGAGAAGATGTAGACAAAGAATATTATAAGGCCATAACAATTGGAGGTTATGAAATACAAGGGATTAAGTATGCTGATGACACAGTATTACTGTCCACAACACAAAACGGAACTGAAAAAAAAAAACTAATAATGTCAGTCCATGAGAACAGTGAAGAACAAAATTTTTATCCTAATTTGATGACAACTGACACAACAAATAAGGCAACTGAAATATATATCAACGAGGAAAAATTGGAAGAAGTGGAGAGTTTTGAATATTTTGGATCATTACTAACTAATAATGGACATACAATGAGGGAAATTTTAAAAAAGGACATCTATCGCTCAAAAAAAAAAAAAAAACAACAACAACTAAAGAAGCTGTGCAGAGGAAGAGTAACCACAAAAATAAGATTTTTGAGGGCATGCATCTTTCCCATCGCAACATATGCCTGTGAGACCTGGACTCTTTAACAAAACAGATCAGAAACGCACAAATGCCTTTGAATGTAAATTCTACAGAAGAGTCCTTCAAATATCATGGACACAAACAAGAACAAATATATCCAATCTACAACAACTTAATATTGAAGAAGGTTAGCTAGTAAACAAGATTAAACAGAGAAAACTTAAATATTTTGGACATATTAAACGTCTTGATAAATTAGATAAGACCGCCTTGGAAGGGTGCATAATAGGAAAAAGAAAGAAAGGAAGACCAAGGCGAAGATGGCTGCAAGACATCGTTGATAATCTGCAATCTGCGAATGGACGCATCAGTAGCAGGGCATCTTGCTTACAACCGAGAGGCCTACAGGAGAGCTGTTAGGGAGCCAAAGTTCGCAAGGAAAGGGACATGCAAATGACTGACTGACTGACTCACTGTTATATTTTACAGTATCTTTGATGCAGGCTTACCTCGAGGTCGGTAAAATTCACCAATTTTGTTCAACTTCAGTTGTCTAATTACTTTTCCAACAAACTTCAGCAAGATATTCATATGTCATATCCTCTTCTGTTGAGCTGCGTTGATTTAAAAAAAATTGAAATGAAAACAGTTTTAAAATGTTCAACCACTTCTTCTAACTGCAGTTACCAAATTTCACACAGAATTTCAAACAGTGTGAATTCTAATTAGTGCATCCACTTTGCCACATCAATTATTAGGATTAATCAAGGCCTACCTCCATCAATGTTGTACTAATAGGATAAAAATAATATCATTAGGACAAAAGTAATCACAGCTAAATCATGCCAAATACATAGAAAACAAAGGTACTTCTGTTAAGAGGCATCAGTTTATAAAAGAACTCGCATGGATAGAGAAAGACCGGGGTCCTTTTATGATAACAAAGGCAAAGAATGTATTGTGTTTTACTGACTTTGTAACAAGGACACCGCGCTAATTATATGAAGTGGGATAATTTAGGAAAAAAGCACAAAATTGTACTGCGCTCATGGTAAAAGAATGATATACAAATAATAATAATAATAGAAGAAGAAGACGACGAAGAAGAAGGACGACGATGATCACGATGATGTTGATGATGATGATGTAATATAATATTAAATGGTCGAGTTGGTATATCTTATCTGTTCACACAAATTTGCTACTTTAAAAAAAAACATTATCAGTTGAATTTTTCACACCTGTAAATATCCGAGTGTAACCTGGAAATAATAACGTTAGCGATATGCCCACAGTGACAAATAGTAAAACACAACGACACAGCACCGACACTCACATTTCAATACAACTTGGCCCGAGTTAAATCTGAAATACCAGTTCAGTGCGATTTTTAGAATACCTTGGTTTTCCAAAGAAACAAAAGAGCTTAATTTCCACTACAGCTGGAAGTGAACTATGTTGCAGCAGCACAGAATATTCTCATTTCACACTCTTCAAATGCTCGGTTTTGTGAACTTGCAAGTACAGGCGAAGACTGTTAGTACACACTTGATTATCGCATGACCTAGTTAACAACACATTTACGCGTGCAGATATGCTTTACGATCACATTTCTCATATCTGTATATATAACAAGCTGGCGGTCCTCGGTTTCTAGTTCCTGGTTTCAAAATATGCGGGCATGGTTATTGTGGCTAAGTAAAGCGTGGGCAAAAGTCCTAGAATATTGAATCATCTCATCAGTGTGTACAGTACACGCCTTCTCCCACTTTTGTTTTTCTCCACCAAAGAAATCAACGGCGGTCTTAACCACACGTTCTGCATCAAGGGCTTTCCCGGTGAGATATGTTTAGCAGTTCTCAGAAAAGCGCTTTGTATTCTCGACAAAACTAAAACCAGAACCAGGTATTGTTGCTGTGTTCAGGAAAACAGTTTCAGATGAGTTTGGGGATCAGAATATTTTGTGGTTAATGCAGGAAGTGACTACTGCAAGCCTGTAACCGGAATCTAGATCAGGTAATCTCGGATAATGTTCGGAGGAATCCGTGGATTTCGCGAAAGTTTCTCAAGGGCTCCGAGAGAGGAGTCAGAATGAGTCATGAGGCCAGTTACCATGGGAACCTATATGAAACACGTAAAGCTGTAATAAGACGGGGGGGGGGGGGGGGGGAGCAGGAGCTGGATGCCCGCCAGGAGCACGTACCCCAGGGGTGCAACCTGGCAACCTATCTTCTAGTCGGGCTTGGGTGAGAGTTTTAAAAGTTTATCGAGAGGTCTTGATTAAGAATTTAATAAAATAAATGTCGTTTATTTGCGGGTCTACATAAAGAAAAGATAATTTTATACTCACAAGACAACTTGCAATAACTATTGTATTATAATACTGTATCTACAACTTATCTTAACTAAGACATTGATTGATGATCTGCGAATGGATGCATCAGCAACAGGGCAACTTGCTTACAACCGAGAGACCTTCAAGAGAGCTGTCAGGGAGGCAAAGTTCCGCAAGGAACGTGCTAAAGAATGAATGAATCTACAACTTGCTGACCACATTAACATCAACTACAAGTGTAAAAGTTTTCATACACACGGCTCCAAGAGTCCTGAAAGATTATACTAAAGGTTTCACTAGAACAAGAATGGTTGAGAAAGGCTGATCCCAACCTGTTTTGCCATTTCATAACCGTTCATATCTCCTACACAAAACCACTTCGGATGCTCACTCCAAACTTTGTAAACGAAAGGTGGAATCTATTTGGCAATGAATATCAGATCGTTGCAATGTGATTTATGTCTCATAACCTTTGTAATAATAATGGCATTTGTCTTCTCAGACAATGGTTTTCAAGCGGATAGAAGTTAGATGCTGAGAAACTTTTATGCGTGTAATTTTACTGAACAGTTTTTGTCGCGACTGATTTTTATCATGTGGTGTAGTGGTTAGTGCATTTGCCTGCCGATCAGAAGGTCCCTGGTTCGATTTCGCACCCGGGAGGAATTTCCTTCCGAGCGACCATCAACTGGGTTCACCCAGCCTCGTAATATTGGTACCTGTGCTATCCATAGGAAAACAAAGACAGCGAGGATAGGAGCTGGCATTCCTACCTCAAATGCTGTAGTGGCCTAGAAATGTGAAGGCCCTAACACTTCACACCCCCTAAGGTGCTACGGGACACCAGAGATAGTTAAAAATATGTTTTATTTGCATAATGGACAACAGTAAATGCAAATACATGTTTATCGAAAGGTCAAGTTTCTTTCGTTTTGTTTTGTTCCTTTTTTTAGTTTCAAGTTTTTGTCCCTCTCTTTTTTTCATAAGGTGACGATGAATCTTAAGATGAGAGGGTGCGAGTGGCACAGTAGTTAGTGTACTAGTCTCCCATGCTCAGTAGCTCAAGTACGGCCAGTCTCCCCAGTTACCACCCCCCCACACACACACACAACTGTAGAAATGGGCACCCGGTCTCTTCTGAAGGTGGAAGGAGAAAAGTAAAGGCGGTCAGGCATGATGCTGACCTTATTACCCTCTATTTGCCGACAGGTCAAGGAAAATATGGGCACAGACATGTCCCCTAGGTACCTCCATGGCGCTTACAGGGTTACTTTACCTTACCCTTAAGATAGAGTCGTTCTCCATGTAACGTTATCTTCCACCAGTTCTTCCCAGCCTTGTTGCCTTCCTTTCCTCTGTGGGGCGTTTCTCAACAGAGCACACACATGTAGTTGTCTCAGAAAAAAAAAAAAAAAAACAAAAACTCGCTTCCACATATCAGAGCCAGATCAATTTATTCACTCATCACTTACCAAACACACTGTTACTTATTACTTCAACTGTCACCTTATTCAATGTATATGAACGAGGCCTCTTGAGTTTTAATCCAGATACTCACGAACAGCAGCAGCTTGTACAACTGACACACATTGCTAGTGGCCGCCATGCCTCTCCCACTCTCTCCAATCTCTGACGTCATACTTCCACCAGTCATTCAGTCACTCGACAAGTTCCTCTTACACATCTGTCATCCATGATCCCACTACTGTGTAATCTCTTCTTCACTTCCATTCATAACCTCACTACCATGTAATCTCTTCTTCATTCACATCCATAACCCCACTACTGTGTAATCTCTTCTTCACTTACATCCATAACCCCACTACCATGTAATCTCTTCTTCACTTACATCCATAACCCCACTACTGTGTAATCTCTTCTTCACTTCCATTCATAACCTCACTACCATGTAATCTCTTCTTCATTCACATCCATAACCCCACTACTGTGTAATCTCTTCTTCACTTACATCCATAACCCCACTACCATGTAATCTCTTCTTCACTTACATCCATAACCCCACTACCTTTAAATAAAATACGAATTGCAATTCAGATTTTTTTTAAACCCTCAGATGATTACCTTATCAGAGCCTGCGAAGAAGAATATTCTAACATTTTAGGTACAGTTTTTTTTTTTTTTTGCTGTGGATAGTAAAAGATTCAGGGAAACTGCAGTTTTTTTTCGAAACCCCGGTGCTGAACATTTCATGAGAAACACTGTACAGTCGATTACTTCAGCCTTTAAAACCTATTTCCCTACTCGTTCTCATTCATTTTTGCAGTTGGGGGTTGGCTTGACCGCGATGGCCTTTATATCGCAATAACTGTTTTTGCACTTAGGCCTGTATGTAAGATCTGTATGCCAAGAAAATAATGTAGTAAATTGATGAACAAAAGGTAAAAGGTAAAATCCTCGTTTCCCTGCCATTAAGGCATAATGGGGATATGATGTTAGGCCTGTATTTTCATGACTTTCAGCGGATGAAAGAGTGATATGGTCATTATCACGCCTGACCGCATTTGGCTTCCCAGATTTCTTAGGTACCCATTTTTAGATGCTGGATGGACCCCAGGGCCTTCGTGATATGAGCCAGAAAACACCCCACTGCTGGAACTTGGGCCGGGTACCACCGAAATAGAAGCTGATGAATAAGTTGAAAGAAAAAAAAAGAATTTTAAATACCTAGTTTCAGATTCCTTTTTCCAAATATAACGATTTCGTATTTGATGTACAATACAGTGAACACACACCCCAAAAAAATGCGTCACTGACTCCAAAATAACTCAAATTATTATACAAGGTGCGGAGACCGAGGTGACTTCGCACTTTTGTTTTCCAGGAAAACCTTTCCTCGCTCGAAAACGATGATTCCTGAATGGTCTCTTGCCCTCGTTTTCTTGGTAAGTTACCTGTCTGTAAATAGAAACACGCGGGTTTTCACTTTTTGGAAATTGTTTCACTGTCCTCGCTTGTCTCTTAGAAGAAGGTTTATAGACCTTGCTGTACAAGTCCTCTCACGTGGAGTGAGAGTAAGATATCAGCAGTCACCTAGGAAAGTGCAGCGACACACACAACATACACGCTCCAAATTCTGTACATATACATATGTGGGGCGGTTCTCAATAGAGCACACACGTGTAGTTGTCACAGAAAAAACTAGATTCCACATATCAGTGCCAGATCAGTTTATTCTCTCATCAGTTACCCAGCACACTGTCACTTATTACTTCAGCTGTTACTTTATTTAATGTATAATATCTTCTTCTTCGTTCGCTTCTACCACCAAGGCTGCCCTGTGATCCTACTGAATTTACTCCTGTGGTCCTCAGTAGGTCCTGTGGTCACCGTGTGGTCCCCGAAAGGACCACACGAGATCCCGAGAGGATCACAAGAGGTTAAGAGTATCGCAGGGCTTGAGCCTGTATTCTTGGTGGGTCTTAGAAGCGGGATTGCGTGACACCGTGGTTTTCGTTGAACCAGTTTAATCTAGAGTCGGACTTTCTCACTGGAAAGCCTCCACTTGTTTTGAGATACCCTTGTATCCCCGCCGGGTGAGAGTTGGTTGCCCCTCCATTCCGGCGTTGGACTTTCTCACCCGAAAACCTCTGCGTGATTAGGATACGCATACATCCCCGCCGGGTGAGAGGTGGTTGCCAATCTAGACTGCACTGGTCCAGTGTCTCCGACTTCAGCATTTTGTGGTCGTGGCCTCTACCCTTCCTAGTTGTGACCAGGATGGAGCTTTTGTCCAGGAGGACGAGTCCTCGCCACTAGTGTTTCACCCCTGGGTTGAGCCGGTTTAGGCATATTATCCCAGTATGGGCATGTTTAGGACGTGACCGACCTCTAGAGCAGAGGTACCGTAACTTGAGTAGCCATCAAGTTTCACCCCTGGTTAACCCGGTTTAGTATGTGTGTATATCGGACGTGGCCGGCCTCTAGAGCAAAGGTTCCATGGTATGAGTTGCTCTCGCCGCGAGACTACTGGACATACCGATTAAGCTTCATTTTATCCTTTCCATCACCTTTTCACATCGGCGCCGCACGGCAACCCTGATTGCTTTTTCTCATTTTCTTCATTGGTCGGGAGGCGTTTCACTCCACGCGCGGCATTCGAAGAGTCTCGCCAGAAGAGTATTTAATGTATATGATGCAGACCTCTGAGTTTTAGCCCAAATACTCACGAACAGCAGCAGCTTGTACAACTGACACACATTGCTAGTAGCCGCCATACATTTCTCGCTCTCTCTCTCTCTCTCTCTCTCTCTCTCTCTCTCTCTCTAATCTCTGACGTCATACTTCCTCCAGTCGTTCACAATCACTCAACACGTTCCCCTTCACATATACCACAAACACCCTACGAGTGCCCACATTATAGACATAACATACGAGCAAGCATAACAAGCTGTTCAAAATAACTCAAATTATTATACAAGGTGCGGAGACCGAGGTGACTTCGCACTTTTGTTTTCCAGGAAAACCTTTCCTCGCTCGAAAACGATGATTCCTGAATGGTCTCTTGCCCTCGTTTTCTTGGTAAGTTACCTGTCTGTAAATAGAAACACGCGGGTTTTCACTTTTTGGAAATTGTTTCACTGTCCTCGCTTGTCTCTTAGAAGAAGGTTTATAGACCTTGCTGTACAAGTCCTCTCACGTGGAGTGAGAGTAAGAAATCAGCAGTCACCTAGGAAAGTGCAGCGACACACACAACATACACGCTCCAAAGTCTGTACACATACATATGTGGGGCTGTTCTCAATAGAGCACACACGTGTAGTTGTCACAGAAAAAAACTAGATTCCACATATCAGAGTGCCAGATCAGTTTATTCTCTCATCAGTTACCCAGCACACTGTCACTTATTACTTCAGCTGTTACTTTATTTAATGTATAATATCTTCTTCTTCGTTCGCTTCTACCACCAAGGCTGCCCTGTGATCCTACTGAATTTATTCCTGTGGTCCTCAGTAGGTCCTGTGGTCACCGTGTGGTCCCCGAAAGGACCACACGAGATCCCGAGAGGATCACAAGAGGTTAAGAATATCGCAGGGCTTGAGCCTGTATTCTTGGTGGGTCTTAGAAGCGGGATTGCGTGACACCGTGGTTTTCGTTGCACCAGTTTAATCTAGAGTCGGACTTTCTCACTGGAAAGCCTCCACGTGTTTTGAGATACCCGTGTATCCCCGCCGGGTGAGAGTTGGTTGCCCCTCCATTCCGGCGTTGGACTTTCTCACCCGAAAACCTCTGCGTGATTAGGATACGCATACATCCCCGCCGGGTGAGAGGTGGTTGCCTATCTAGACTGCACTGGTCCAGTGTCTCCGACTTCAGTATTTTGTGGTCGTGGCTGCTACCCTTCCTAGTTGTGACCAGGACGACATTTTTGTCCAGGAGGACGAGTCCTCGCTACTAGCAAGTTTCACCCCTGGGTTGAGCCGGTTTAGGCATATTATCCCAGTATGGGCACGTTTAGGACGTGACCGACCTCTAGAGCAGAGGTACCGTAACTTGAGTAGCCATCAAGTTTCACCCCTGGTGTAACCCGGTTTAGTATGTGTGTATATCGGACGTGGCCGGCCTCTAGAGCAAAGGTTCCATGGTATGAGTTGCTCTCGCCGCGAGACTACTGGACATACCGATTAAGCTTCATTTTATCCTTTCCATCACCTTTTCACATCGGCGCCGCACGGCAACCCTGATTGCTTTTTCTCATTTTCGTCATTGGTCGGGAGGCGTTTCACTCCACGCGCGGCATTCGATGAGTCTCGCCAGAAGAGTATTTAATGTATATGATGCAGACCTCTGAGTTTTAGCCCAAATACTCACGAACAGCAGCAGCTTGTACAACTGACACACATTGCTAGTAGCCGCCATGCATTTCTCGCTCTCTCTCTCTCGCTCTCTCTCTCTCTCTCTCTCTCTCTCTCATCTCTGACGTCATACTTCCTCCAGTCGTTCACAATCACTCAACACGTTCCCCTTCACATATACCACAAACACCCTACGAGTGCCCACATTATAGACATAACATACGAGCAAGCATAACAAGCTGTTCAAGAGACAGTATAATCTTGTGTCAAGTTACGACTGAGGGCTCACTGCTATTTTTATCCTGACATCTTGCGACTCATAGCTGACATGCTGGCTTCATGAGTCGGCGACTCATAGCTGATATGCTGGCCTCATGGTCGGCGACCCATAGCTGACATGCAGGCCTCATGGTCGGTGACTCATAGCTGACATGCTGGCCTCATGGTCGGCGACTCATAGCTGACATGCTGGCCTCATGGTCGGTGACTCATAGCTGACATGCTGGCCTCATGGTCGGCAACTCATAGCTGACATGCTGGCCTCATGGTCGGCGACTCATAGCTGACATGCAGGCCTCATGGTCGGCGACTCACAGCTGACATGTTGGCCTCATGGTCGGCGACTCAAAGCTGACATGTTGGCCTCATGGTCGGCGACTCATAGCTGACATGCTGGCCTCATGGTCGGCGACTCATAGCTGATATGCTGGCCTCATGGTCGGCGACCCAAAGCTGACATGCTGGGCTCATGGTGGGTGACCAATAGCTGACATACTGGCGTCATGGTCGGTGACTCGTAGCCGACGTGCTGACACCATGGTCTGCGAACCATAACTGACCAAAACATGACTTGAGAAATGTCGTAAAAAACAGTTTTCTTTTCTCTCAAGACTGTGGAAACAATTTTAAAACTGCAGTTTTTACCCGAAAAAAATGTTTTTCTCGTTAAAAAAAAATTGCTTGAGCTTCCATATCGTTCGACGAGCAGATGTTGAAATGCTACGTCAACATCAGCAGCATTCACCACAAATGAATCGAATATCCACTCTGGAATATTTAGCAGATCACGGAAACGAGTTTGCATTTAATAATGTAGCTGCTTCAGATGGTCCACGTACAGGAGCATGTCGTCATTCTTTAATTCAGAGCTTAATGGCGCCGAAGAAGAAAAAAACTGGGCAAATCCCTGGCGTCTTGTATCGTCTGTGTCCAGTTTCATTTTCCAAGAATTGCTATGACGGTCTCTTTGCGTGATAGAAGGTAACAGTTCCATCCCTGTAGTTGCTTATTTAACAAGTTAAGTTTTCCAAAAATATCACAAAGATAAAATATGTCGCATTTAGCCGAGCTGACCTCTTTGTCAATTTTCTGAACATTGAAAAATGTCACAATTGTGTCCCACAAAAAAAAAGTAAAGGTAAAGGTAATCCTGTTATGCCTTAGAGGCACATAGGGATATGGTGTTAGTGCCACACAAAAAAAAAGATGAAGGCAGTTACTCTTCGATAACCAACGGACTTGTGCATGCAATAATAAGCATGTAAAATCTTCATTATTGTCTTATAAAAAAAAAAAAGCTGTCGAAACGGACGATCTTGAAGTGCATTCGATTTCATGAATTTGACTGCCTCTAATACGACTCTCGGAGACTCATGCAGGAGGTTTTCTGCAGTGAGGACAAAACACTTCTGGGACAGGAGGTTTTCTGCAGTGAGGACAAAACACTTCTGGGACAGGATGTTTTCTGCAGTGAGGACAAAACACTTCTGGGACATGAGGTTTTCTGCAGTGAGGACAAAACACTTCTGGGACAGGATGTTTTCTGCAGTGAGGACAAAATACATCTGGGACAGGATGTTTTCTGCAGTGAGGACAAAACACTTCTGGGACAGGATATTTTCTGCAGTGAGGACAAAATACATCTGGGACAGGATGTTTTCTGCAGTGAGGACAAAACACTTCTGGGACAGGATGTTTTCTGCAGTGAGGACAAAACACTTCTGGAACAGGATGTTTCAAGAATGCAAAAAATCCTCTCTACCTACCTGCTGTGGAAGCAGCACCATCACTAGCACAAGCCGGAATGCTTTCAAAAGGATATCATTTTCAGTGAAATAACTCTTTAATTATTCAAGCACTGCTTCGCTCCTAGTATCTGTGTTAAGCTTTTGAGCGATAACCATTTCTTTTGTACGTTATCTTCGTTCAGATATCTAACATAAACCATCAGTATTGCTGTGTTATCTGGTAAACATGGTTCACCAACTTGCGGAGCAAACTGTTTAACTTTTAAACGGGAAACAAGTTGCTTTTCAGCATTGTCTGCCATTTCATCGATATACTTCGACACTGATGAGCTGCTCAAAGATATTTGATTCAACACTTTCATGAAAAGAACAAGAAGGGAAAAAAGGACAAGAGGACGACAGCGATATAGATAAGTGGACAGTCATCAAGAGATGGACAGGGACAAGCTTGGCCGAGTGTTCTACAAAGACAAGAAACAGAACAGAGTGGAGATGCATTGCGGCCAACCTTCCATAGTGAGACAGCACGAAATAATGATGATGACGATCGTGAATTTCATTAACATTTTGGCTCATGACAGCTGAAATCACAACAGACACTGCTGGCAATATAAAAGATTCATCTATACTGTGTGGTTTTCCTTCTTTTGCTGTCAGTTTGGGTGTCTAGTAATACATAATCTGTGTCTGATTTAGCTAATTTCTCAACAAACACTTGACTCATTGTAGATCTAGTTTCAGGACTAAAGATCAACGTAGGAAAGACAAAGTTAATGAAGCAAAATGTGAACAACAGAAATGTACTCAGAGTAGATAACAAGTTAGTGGAGGAGGTCAACGAATTTTTATACCTTGGCAGCAGAATAGTAGAAAATGGAGACAGCACAGAGGACATCAACAGCAGACTTACTAGAGCAAACCAGGCTTTTGCAATGCTGCAGAATATATGGAAATCAAATAAACTAAGCATAAATATGAAAATCAGGATATTTAAGAGTAATGTTCTAAGTGTACTACTCTATGGAAGTGAATGCTGGAAAATCACCAAAACCATAGAAAACAAGTTGAATTCTTTCCAGACTAAATGTTTACGCAGAATTAGAAACATATTTTGGCCAAACACCGTAAGAAATAACATCTTGTTGGCAGAAATGCAGATGAAGCCACTGACAGCAATTACTGAGGAAAGACGCAGGCGATGGTTGGGACATGTGCTCCGAATGACTGATAACTCACTACCAAAAATAGCACTATGGTGGATACCACAGGGGAACAGAAGTAAGGGTAGACCAAAAGAGACATGGAAAAGAACAACAGAAAGGATGTTGAGCAATAGAGGGCTCACCTGGGCAAGAGCAGAAAAAAAGGCAAAGGACAGGCATTTGTGGAAAACCCTTGCGGAAGCCCCATGTGCCCTGTGCACTTAAGGTTCAGAGAGAGAGAGAGAGAGAGAGAGAGAGAGAGAGAGAGAGAGGTCTAGTTTCAAAATGATCTCGCAACACTTGGAAATATTTCAGCCTTGTCCTCGTGTGGCTTTTCCAAGTGATTCTTCAGCTTACAAGGGACCACACTTTCATTAAAAACAGTAGTCATACACAGGCGTTGTATAGTCTTTGTGGTGACGGAACAGACCCGTAGCTAAGATAGGAAATTGAGTACTGTCTTGTGATGACGTTATAGACCCGTAGCTAAGATAAGAAACTGAGTACTGTCTTGTGGTGACGGAACAGACCCGTAGCTATGATAAGAAACTGAGTACTGTCTTGTGGTGACGGAACATACCTGTAGGTAAGGTGAGAAACTGAGTAGTGTCCACATTTCTTCTATGCTCAGCTAGCCATGACTGATCTGATAAGAAGGAAAACAAAATAGCAACAATTTTTATCTATTGATATTTTTGCTACTATAAAATAACATTAAATATAAACTTTCGCATATCAAAAATACATGCCAAAATATGAAGACCCTCCTCTTTTCTAAAGAAACTGCAAGATTAAGGACACCTGTACTGAAACAAAAATAAAAGACTATTTTCGATATGAACTGCTTCTTGGCAATGATCTGCTTCATTTTTCTTAACAAAGTTAATTTCGATAACTATATACATGCTCACTTTAGTTTTCTTAACCAAGTTACTTTCCGAATCTGTATACACCCTCACTTTAGTTTTCTTAACCAAGTTACTTTCTATAACTATATACATGCTCACTTTAGTTTTCTTAACCAAGTTACTTTCTATAACTGTGTACATGCTCACTTTAGTTTTCTTAACCAAGTTACTTTCCGTATCTATATACACCCTCACTTTACTTTTCTTAACCAAGTTACTTTCAACAACTGTAAACATGTTTTATTTTTCCTAACCAAGTTACTTTCTACAAATGTGTACATGTTCATCTTTCCAGTGTTTTAATCTCGATATTGAAGACAACAACGGGATCCTGTGCCAGCGTCTTCAGAGATTCTTCTGCTGAGCTGAGCGGTAAAGCCAACATAAATAGTTCAAGATACCCTCAGTCAAACACTGGAAGCGAAGTTAAAATGGTATCCACAAAAGTTGGAAAATCGCTAAAAGCAAGAAGAAGAAGAAGAAGAAGAAAAACAGGGATGGCGATCAGGTCGTAAGGCAATCAAACACTTGGGCAGTAGAAAGGCTGAGGTCAAGGGATAGGCTATCGATGACCCAAGGGTCCCTGTTGTTTTTTATACGGACAAGGGAGGGTGACGGGTATGTTCTAACAAAACAGTTTGATTTTCTGTAAACCCCCCCCCCCCTCTCCACACGGTAGCCCTCAACAAGTTCTGTGAACCCCCTCAACAAGTTCTGTGAACCCCCTCAACAAGTTCTGTTAACCCCCTCAACACGTTCTGTGAACCCCCTCAAGTTCTGTGGACCCCATCAACAAGTTCTTTGGGGCCCCCTTTTTTTCAAGTTTTTCACTGTGGCCCCCTTTAATTATTCTGTGTCACCTCGCCTCGGGGAAATACAGACAGACAGACAGACAGACAGACAGACAGACAGATAGATAGATAGATAGATAGATAGATAGATAGATAGATAGATAGATAGATAGATAGATAGATAGATAGATAGATAGATAGATAGATAGATAGATTGATTGATTGATCTTTATTTCAAAAGGGTTAAGAATTGGGCACGCAGGCCCGTCTGACATTCTGCCCTTTATCATACATCTTTCACTCTATTCCAGACATTCTACAAATATGCTGTTCATATAACAAACATAACTAACATTGAAGCTGAGAGACATAAAATAAAATATAACATCTACGTTTCGCTCTTAAACATTCACTCAGTACAGAAGTAACTACATACATTATAAATGACTATCTACTAAACAAAATTTTCGGGACTATTCAGAAAACAATTAATTGTATTCGGTGTCTGTGAGAGCAGCTTAAGATAACTTTTAAGTTTTATAATTCATGGAGGCATGTAGTCGACATCAAATAGATATTGGGAAAACTTGTAGTTGTAGGAAGGAGTATAATTTATATTTTTTATATAGGATGGGAGGCAGGCAGGCAGACAGACAGATAGATAGATAGATAGATAGATAGATAGATAGATAGATAGATAGATAGACAGATAGATAGATAGACAGATAGATAGATAGACAGATAGATAGATAGATAGATAGATAGATAGATAGATAGATAGATAGATAGATAGATAGATAGACAGATAGATAGATAGATAGATAGATAGATAGATAGATAGATAGATAGATAGATAGATAGATAGATAGATAGATAGATAGATAGATAGATAGATAGATAGATAGATAGATAGATAGATAGATAGCGTATATTCTCCGGTTGAGAAACACTGATCCCTGTGTCATTCAGTTTCTGGGTATCTCTTTCCCCCCACCCCCCACCCCTAATCTAACATTGAAAATGCAACACAAAAGCCATCCTAAAAATCCGGCATTACTAATCTTCTATCACAAACCGTACTAATGTTAGTCTATGTTTGGCTATGGGAGAAATGAAAATCCGCCCACGAATTTGTGCCAAATTTTGACCTGTTGAATGTTGACTTAGAAAACGACTAGTTCAGTTTCGGACTCATAGTTATGGCCATGTGGAGTATTCGAGATATGAGTATATTCTGGATGTAAACAAAAAGAGGAAACCATTACTGTTTGTGCTAGATTTGTACTAGTTAAACATGCAAAATAAAAACGGAATTTTTTTTTTTGAAAATGGACAACGCGATAATCTTTTTTAAAGTGTTATTTTACTAATATTTATACTTTCACTACACTGAGCTGGTTCGTGTAGCAGAATGTAACAGGGTTCCTTCCAAAAAAACAAAACAAACAACAACAAAAAAACTAAAATTGAAATGTTCTCCTAGTTTTTCGTCCCGGTATAAAGTTAAAATGAGAGCTAGAATATAAAACCAGTGACCGCGGGATGTAAAGTTGCTTCGCTAACTGTGGTTCACCCAGAAACAAAGAGTTAATTTAATCATAACTTCATAAACGTGTACCAGTGTGTTATAGGTGCAGAGGGAAGTAATAAAGCTTGAACAGTTTCATTGTGTAGGCGAGAATGCTTCGGGAATCTTCAGTAAAACATTCACGTTTAAATCAAGACACCATTTTCATACCTGCGCACTTAGGGTGAATGGGTGCTGTACTGAAAAACTAATAGTACGAGAAAAGTATTGAGAACAAAAGTACTGTGTTTCTTCGAGGATCTTGAAGCGTGGGTTGGGGGGGGGGGGGTAGGGGGGGAGAGGGTGTGCGCTGAGAAGTCACGAACTGGGAAAGCACGAAGGTAAGGGGGAAAAAAAAATTCGGGGATTCATGGAAAAATTGTAAATATAAAACTTGGAAAGACCAGATATAGAGATGAGAATGGGTACAGAGTAGATCGATCAGACAGATCAGATCAGATCGTTTTCTTAGTATCAGGTAAGAAGTATTCAATCAAGTCCGAGCTGCACAATAGTTTGTTTAGGGGCATGTTTAGATGCCAGGAAACTAGTCAGTTTTCAGTCTTTATGGGGTTAAGGAGAGGCTTATATTTGTTGACAGTAGTTAGTCGAGGACGTAGATTAGTATATTGTTGGTATCGTGTTAGTTTGTAGGATCTGATTCGTTGTAGTGGGATGTGGTTATTTTCTGAACAAGGGTTTGTAAGAACGTGATTGGATACTCGGTCTTTTTTTTTCTTTGTTTCAATGTCGAGATTACAAAACTCTTGGTACATTGTGCCTCTGTTTTCTTATTGTTTGTTCGAATCATTCCATAATTCATTCAAAATCATCAGCACCTGTTTCTCACATTAAAATCTGATAGTTCTTGGAAACTATATAACAGTGACTCTGTTTTGGCAAACATGTATAATTCCTGCGTATCGTGTGGTGTTGATTGAAGAATACAAACAATATTATTTTAACTGTACCTGAAGGAGAATAATAAATGTAGAAATATTCTGAATAAAATGATATCTTTGTTTCATCGTTTCGTGAAATATTGATGGCTATATATTTTTCGTTCACACAGAAAAACAGACAGAAAGACAGACAACCATATGGATGGATGGATGGATGGATGGATGGATGGATGGACACAGACAGACAGACAGACAACCAAGCAGGCAGGCAGACAGACAGAGAGACAGATGGATAGACGGATGGATGGATGGATGGATGGATGGATGGATGGGTGGATGGATGGATGGATGGATGGATGGATGGATGGATGGACACAGACAGACAGACAACCAGGCAGGCAGGCAGACAGACAGAGAGACAAATGGATAGACGGATAGACAAACAGACTGACAGACAGACAGACGGTTAGACAGATAGATAGACAGACGGATAGACAAACAGAATGAAATAGTTACTCTTAACACTGACATAAAGAAAATAAAAATTAAATAGTTACATTTAACACTGACATAAAGAAAATAGGAATGAAATAGTTACTCTTAACACTGACATAAAGAAAATAAGAACGAAATAGTTACACTTAACACCGACATAAAGAAAATTAGAACGAATTAGTTACTCTTCGAAAAAAAAAAAACGAGGAAACCGGGAATTATTTAGGAAAATACTGCAGTAAAAATGTTACTAGAACTAATTTTATCTGGCAGCCTGGCTGGTTGAGTGCTTAGGCATTCGGTCTACTAATCTAGAGGTACTGCGTTCAAGTCCCAGCAGTGAGGATTATTTTCTGGTACCAGTCAGCCAGTCATCTACATGTCCCTTGCGGAGCTTTGCCTCCCTAACAGCTCTCCTGTAAGCCTCCCGGTTGTAAGCAAGATGCCCTGCTGCTGATGCATCCATTTGCAGATCATCAACGATGTCTTGCAGGCATCTTCATATTGGTCTTCCTCTCTTTCTTTTTCCCATTATACACCCTTCCAAGACGACCATCTCTAGATTATCATGACGGTTAATATGTCCAAAATATTTAAGTTTTCTCTGTTTAATCCTCTTTACTAGCCAACCTTCAATATTAAGCTCTTGTAGTATGGATATATTTGTTCTTTTGTGTCCATGATATCTTAAGGACTCTTCTGTAGCATTTACATTCAAAGGCATTTATGTGTTTCTCAGCTGTTCTGCTAAGTGTCCAGGTCTCACAGGCATATGTTGCGATGGTACTATCACACCATAAAGGTCCCGAGGTTCACCCATCCTCTTAAAATGGGTGCCAGAGAAATTTGGAAAGGTAAATGCTGCCGGACGTGATAATGACCATGTCGCACTTTCCTGTGCCGAAGGTCGTGGAATTTTTAGCCTAACATCATATCCCCAATATGCCTTAATGACGTGGAAAAGGAGATTTTACTTTTACCTTTACCTTTTGCATTAATGGACAGTCTGACACTACACCTGAGTCCAGTCCATCACCTGGACAAAATAATGACTGATAATATTTCACTTATTTTATTAAATCTGTTTCCTTCTTACTAAATTGTAACCTAAAATGACGCTTTTATTATTGAATATGAAGAACAACACTGGCTTGTTAAATTCCAATGTATGAATAATTTGGTTATTCTTATATTTATCATTGTACGTTCCATTTGTTGTTACTTGCTTTAAACTCAACACTTAGTCGCTCGAAGATAAAAGGAAGCGCCATTTCTAGACTTGGTCTCTTAACAAATAGGCCGTAGTTTTTCTATAAACCCTTTCATAGACTACCTACAGTGACCTGAATGTGAAGGTCTTATTGGGAAGAATGGTACATTCCAGTCTTTTCCTCGTCTGATAGCTCCGAGAACAGAAGATTAGCTTCCGGTTTATTCACTGCGACCCCACACCCGAGAGGCCAGCATTCCTTTGCTTGTCATGGGCGTCAATGAAGTAAATTATAAAATAGGGTCCTTGGAAGAGGGTCCGGGAAGAGGGCAGAGGTGTAAGTATTGGTGGGGGGAGGGATGATCTAGATAAACTAATAGGTGAGTCTTCGTTTGTTTGGTTCGGTACTGTGGGACGTAGATGACGTGGTTCATTTTTCCTATAAATTATATTGACCTAACGTTCCTTTCCTAAGCCCCACCCCCCCTCTTGTCCTCAATGCTGTTTAATAGGCCCATTAAGATACTTTTCTCTTCACTTTCATCTCCAGGACCATTTCATTGAAGAAGCAGTCACGTTGGACTGCAACGTTTTCTAATGTCTTCAGAGTTTGGGGTTGGGGGCAGAGGGAGGAGAGAGAATAGACAGAGACAGATAGACGAGAGAGACAGACAGACAGACAGACGAGAAAGAGACAGACAGACGAGAAAGAGACAGACAGACATACGAGAGAGACAGACAGACAGACAAACGAGAGAGAGAGAGAGAAAGAGAGAGAGAGAGAGGGGCAGAGACAAGGTCCGATTTAACAGTCAGCGACCCAGAGCTGACATGCTAAAGTCAGAGTTGACGGACCGTAGCTGACCAAGACCCTGTCCCACCTCTCTGTTTATACTCCCCCCTCCTCCGCCATGTAATAGGACTAGCCTGGCTAACGGGGCAGAGATCCCCATATTCTTCACGGCGGTGGAGTCTGCTAAAGAAGTATTTCACACAACCCCCTTCCCCCCTCCCACCACTTAAGGTCTGAAGAAATTGCCCCCAAAACCTGCTCCCAAGGTCTACACGATAGTATGCCCCCAACGTCTTCACAGCAACGGCTGCAAAGAACACTAGCTCGCAGTTCCATATAGATGTAAGACAAGACTTCTAGCGAAAGAGCGACATGACAAATCGAATGAGAAACCCCTAAACCCGTTCACTATGATGGGGCCTGTTAAAACACTTGGCCCATGTCATCACCTGCAGAAATATTTATGCCTTTCATACAGAACTCGGGTATAAGGTAACAAAGAGAGAACTGCCTGGACTCTGCCCGTGGTAACTTGCTTGGTACTACTGTCGCCCCTCCCGACCGCACAGTGAGCAGAAAATCTCCGCCTCTGACCTGGCCTATTACCGTGGGAAAATCGTGTCCGGTGAAATGGAGAGTCCAGCTAAAATTCCGGGTATCCAGACAAGTTTGTTTTGTGTTTTGGTGGGAAAATATCGCCAAGACCAGCGGACGACATACTTTCAAAAATTGTCAGAAATGTCTCTTTGTTACTTTCTTTTCTAACCTGGCTTTCTTTTGTCACTCTCTGCAGCACGAATATTTGTGTATCTGTCTGTCTGTCTATCTATCTGTCTATCTGTATATATATATATATATATATTGAAAAGCAGAAACCACTAATACTGAACTTCATAGATTTTAAAAAGGCATTTGATAGCATACACAGAGATTCATTGTGGAGAATTTTAAATCTATATGGAATACCATCTAAAATTGTCAACATCATTAAGGACTTATACAATGGATATGTTTTTGCAGTCAAGACAGAAGAAGGGATGAGCGAATGGTTCCAGATTGAAACAGGTGTGAAACAAGGATGTATACTGTCTCCTTTACTTTTTGGGATTGTAATATACTTCATAATGAAAAAATGCTGCACAGGTAACACAGGTATTAACTGGGTACATGGGACCCAGCTAGAAGATCTTGATTTTGCTGATGACATAACTCTTATCAGTAATAATGTGAATTCCATGCAAGAAAAAACAGATAGCCTATCTTCACTGGCTAGCAAAATAGGACTTGAAATTAACAAGGACAAAACAAAAATAATGAAAATTCCCCTCAATCACAATGGAAAAATACACATTGAAGGGACAGATATTGAAAAAATCAATCAATCTGCATACTTTGGCAGCTATATAGACCAGGATGGTGACACTAGAAAGGAAGTTAGGATCAGAATTGCAAAAGCAGCATCAATTTTCAAGAATCTTGAGAACATATGGAATTCAAAAGTTATAAGCACAAAAAACAAGTTAAGACTACTCAGTTCAAATGTAATATCCACCCTCATTTATGCATGCGAAAGCTGGAAAACAACTAAAGAAATATAAAAGAAATTAGACTCTTTTGAAAACAAATGCCTAAGGAAAATACTCGGCATCAAGTGCAACGAATTCAAGAACAATGCAGAGATAAGACAGATGACTGAACAACAACCAGTCTCATGGGTGATCAGGAAAAGGAGATGGACATATGTTGGTCACTTGATGAGAAGAAATGATCTGAGAATCCCAAAACAAGCTATCAAGTGGAACACAACAGGCCGAAGAAAAAGAGGCAGACCGCGTGAAACTCTGAAGAGGACATTGTTAAGAGAGGCCAAATTAACAGGCATAAAATCCTTTGGTGAGATTGAAAGACTCGCCGAAGACAGGAAAAATTGGCGAACTGCTTTGCGAGCCCTATGTGACGTTTAACGGCACGGGAAGGATATAAGATATAAGATATATATATATATATATATATATATATATATATATATATATATATATATATATATATATATACTGTTTCCACGCCAGTAAGGTATATGGGGGACACAGTGTTAGGCCCATATTTTCAAACCTTCGGGACATAAATAAAAGTCTGAAATGGTCACGTCTGACCGCATTTACCTTCCATGATTTTTCTGGTACTAATTTTTAGAGGATGAGTGGACCCCTGGGTTTTTGTTTGTTTGTTGTGCGACCAGAAAAAAAAAATCCCACTGCTGGAACTTAAACCCGGTACCACAGCATGGTAAACCGAGAGCCTAACCACTCAGCCAACCATAAACATACACACACACATACATACATACATACATACATACATGTGCAGCATGGCCTTGCAAGTAATAATAACAGTAGTAGTAGTATTAATTCATATGATTATGAATATTACAAAAAATATGATAATGAATATGATTATGAATGTGATTATGAGTTTGATCATGAATATGATTATGAATATATTGTATGCATAATAGTAACTTCTAATAGCAGCAGATAAAGTAAATAGGAAAATTAGAGCAAGGTAGTAAAAAACAAACTACCATGACACTAGTATGACTGGACGCTGGCACAAGTAAACAGAATAGAAAAGGCAGACACAATGAAAAGCGAAAACACAATAAAACCCCCGAAATGAAAGAACAAGATAGTTCATCATTCATTCATTTGCATGTCCTTTGCGGAACTTTGCCTCCCAAACAGCACTCCTGTAGACCTCTCGGTTGTCAGCAAGATGGCCTGCTGCTGATGCATCCATTTGCAGATCATCAACGGTGTCTTGCAGCCATTTTCCCATTATGTACCCTTCCAAGACGGTTTTCTCTAGATTATCATGACGTTTAATGTGTCCAAAATATTCAAGTTTTCTCTCTTTAATCCTCTTTACCAGCCAGCCTTCTTCAATATTAAGCTCTTGTAGTATAGATATATTTGTTATTTTTTGTGTCCACGATATTTGCAGAAGTCTTCTGTAGCATTTACATTCAAAGGCATTTATGTGTTTCTCAGCTGTTTTGTTAAGTGTCCAGGTCTCACAGGCAGATGTTGCGATAGGAAAGTGCATGCCCTTAAAAATCTTATTTTGTGATTCTGTCTGCTCCTCTCCACAGATTCTTTATTTGTTTTACTTTCTGAAGAGCGATAGATGTCTTCCTTTTAATTTCCCTCATTGTATCTCCATTATTAGTTAGTAGTGATCCAAGATATTCAAAACTCTCCACTTCTTCCAGTTTTTCCTCATTGATACATATTTCAGCTGCCTTGTTTGTTTTATCAGTTGTCATCAATTTAGTTTTCTTTGCATTAAGATAAAGGTTTTACTCTTCGCTGTTTTATGGACTGACATTATTAGTTTTTCCATTCCTTTTTGTGTTGTAGACAGTAATACTGTGTCATCAACATATATAATCTCTGGAATTTCATAACCTCCAATTGTTATGGCATCATAATATTCTTTGTCTGCATCTTCTCTAATATTCCTCATTATATTTTCAGTATACAAGTTAAATAAGTAAGTCGACAATATGCACCCCTGACGGACCCCTTGTTTTATATCAAACCAAGTTATTGTTTCACCATTTATTCTTACTGCTGCTTGTTGGTCTAAATACAGCAGTGATGTTAATTGTAGCAAATGTGTTGGAAATCTCATTGTTTCCATGATTTCCCAAAGTTTCTGGTGTTGTAAACAATCAAATGCCTTTGAATAGTCTATAAAGGATAAGTATAGATTCACATTAATCTCTCTGCATTTCTCTATTATTAATCTTATATTCAATATATGATCTCTTGATTCTCTTCCTTTCCTGAAACCAGCTTGGACCATACTGACTTCTTCTATTTTCTTTCGAAGTCTGTCCATTATGATTTTTAACAGAATTTTACTGGCATGACTAATCGGGGCAACAGTTCTGTAGTTCGTGCATAATTTCAGGTTACCCTTTTGTGGTAGTGGTATGAATACAGTTCTTTTCCATTCTTTTGGCCAAATACCTGAATGCCATATCTTTTTACATAGTGCATGATAGATTGTTGAACATTCCCTTCCTCCTGCTTTAATAAATTCAGCTGTTATCTCATTACATCCTGGTGATTTACCACCAGATAAAGATTCTTTATTGCCCATCAAACTTCTTATATTGTCGGTTCGGGTTCTTTCTCCTCCAATAATAATTCACACTGTTGATTTCTGCTTTCACAGTCGGTTGTTTCATACATTCCTCTGCAATATTCCTTCCATCTTTCTAGAATTTCCTCTGTCTCTGTCAAGGTATTCCCCATCTCATCACAAAGTACATTTAGCTTGGGTGTGACATTTCTCGTCAATGTCTTCATTTCTTTAAACATTTCACTATCTCTTCCACACCTCTGATGTTCTTCTATTCTTTCACAACAATGTTGTATGTATTGTTTTTTGTCTTTTCTTATGTTTCTTCGTACTTCTTCTGTTAAAGTTTTATATTCCTCTTTGTTGTTGTTTGTCACTTTCCATTGCGTCTTCATTTCTCTACGTTATTTTATCAGTTCTAGTGTACCTGCTGTAATCCATCCATTATTTTGTGTTTTCTTTACTGGAACCATGTCTTTAGCTGTTGTTATTAAGATATCTCTGGCCTGCGTAGCCAGTTCATCTGGTGTCATCTCTTCCCGTACAGCTATCAGGATTTCGAAACGGTTCTTCACTTCTATACCGTATTGTTCTGGTATTTTTGTAAGATCAAAGCGGAGTGGTCTTGATCCTGTAACTGTCTTTTTTATCTTTATCTTCGTGTCTGCTATTAATAACGCATGGTCCGTGTCACAATCAGCACCTGGTAAAGTTTTTGCTGATGTTATACTTGATCTCCACCTTCTTTGCACTAAAATGTAATCTATTTGATTCTTGGCTTTCTCATCAGGTGATGTCCATGTGTAAAGTCTTCTTGGATGTTGTTTAAAAACTTCTGTTCTTTCTGTACCAATTTTTGCATTAAAATCCCCCATTATTAATACAATATCATTTTCCCGTATCTGGTCTATTGTCGTTTGCAGTGTGTTATAAAAGTCTTCTACTTCCTCTTCTTCTGCTGCTGATGTAGGTGCATATATCTGGATGATTATTACATTTCTAGGAATGCCCTTAAGTCTGACAGTGAGGATTCTATCACTTACTGGATTGTAGCCTAGTAATGCTTTTGATGCTGATTTGTCCAAGTAAAAAGCCATTCCATTCTTTCCTCCTACATCTCCACCAGAGTATATAAAGATATTATCTTTCTCGCTCTTAAAGTGTCCTGATCCTTTCTATCGATGTTCGCAGATTCCCAAAATGTATATCCCCGTTCTTTTCATCCTCGTCACTTCTTATGTGATATTTTCCCTCATACATGCTTTTACATTCCATGTTCCTACTCTTATTTTTCTTTTTAGTTTGATGCGGGGGTTTTCCTTAGTAACACTGTCAGGATTTTGTCCGTCATCACAATTGCTAGTACTGACCTCTGTCTCACACTCTTCCCCAGTGTTAAAATTAGATCTATCTGGCCTGGGGGCCTCACCACCAGATCTTTTTCGCATTTGACTTTCCATGATTGCTGTTTGAGCAAGATAGTGACTTAGGTAAATGACAACTGTACAGACGGAGCTGACGCAGATTGAAACGTGTGGCATGTATTAGCTTACTAATCTGAGGACGCTATTGCACACGGTTGTGAAATAAAGGAGTAGACGACTCGGCCAGCTGACCAATTAAATATTTAGAGGCGTGGCCTACTGGACAATGGACTTAAGACATATAAGTCACGGGGCAATTGGAGAAAAAGAGACGATCAGAGAAGAACACCAAAGATGAGGACAAGAGACGGGTACCGTCCGAACCAGGACAGTCAATAAGCAGAGGCCGGTCCAGACATCAGTGGAAGACAGTCCAGACATCAGTGGAAGACAGTCCAGACAGTGGAAGACAGTCCAGACATCAGTGGAAGACAGTCCAGACATCAGTGGAAGACAGTCCAGACATCGGTGGAAGACAGTCCAGACATCGGTGGAAGACAGTCCAGACATCGGTGGAAGACAGTCCAGACATCAGTGGAAGACAGTCCAGACATCAGTGGAAGACAGTCCATGCCACAATTCGAAAACACTCACTAGGAGACACGGAGGGGACTGAAACACAGACAAACAAGAAAGAGAACGAGACGATATAGAATCAGAAGTAGTGTTAGACGGAAGATGTGTATCAAGTGATTCAAGTGATTAAGAAGATTTGTTACTTTAAAACTTCGAGTAAAGAGAGTTCAGACGAGAAATTAGCAGACCACGTGTTGCAGATCTTTTACAAAAGATCAGAATCGTCCTAGTATCACATGTAGAATATCTTGAAGTTGAGAACATTGCCGAAATGCTGTATGTAGAATATGATAGAATTTGATATTGTGAACAAATGATTAAGTGATTCAATCCAAGTGATGTCGTCGACAAAACATCTTGAACTTATTTGTCAGAATTAAATAATTCAGAGAACATTTCATCTGAGACTTGCTCTGATCTAGTGAATGTGGTAATGCGTGTGAGACCTCGATGTGTTATGATCAAAAGAAAAACTTAATCATCTTCAATCTTCATCGATAATATGATAGTTCACACCTTTACATCGTTATACATACATACATACATACATACATACATACATACATACATACATACATACATACAAACGTACATACATACATACGTACAAACATACATACATACATACATACGAACATACATACATGCATACAAACATACATACGTACATACATGCATAAGCCAGATTAATTAAATCCTATAGAAGACACAGATTAGATCAGTTGCCTTGTATGGCTTAGAAACATGGAGCACTAAGAAAAGAAGATGATGAAGTTTAATTACAAATCTTTGAAAGTAGAATCTTGAGAAAAAATCTTTAGATCGACTAGAGATCCTGTATCATAAGAATGGAAAGTTAGAAATAACAAAGAAATCCAGACACAATTTCCATCTCCACATATAACTACCATTATGAATAACAACATACTGAGATGGCTCAGACAACTGGAAAGGATGGACGAGAATCTTATCTATGTCCTTCCCGTGCCGTTAAACGTCACATAGGGCTAGCAAAGCAGTTCGCCAATTTTTCCTGTCTTCAGCGAGTCTTTCAACCTCATCAAGGGATTTTATGCCTGTTAATTTGGCCTCTCTTAACAATGTCCTCTTCAGAGTTTCACGCGGTCTGCCTCTTTTTCTTTGGCTTGTTGTGTTCCACCTGATAGCTTGATAGCTTGGACGAGAATAGACAGACAAAAAAGAGCTTGTACAGAAGTGATTAACAGAGACAGACCAAGAGGCAGACAACGGTGGCGTGACAGCCTGGAAGAAGATCTACGAGCCCTCGGATTGGGCAACTGGCAGGAGAGGACTAAGAACAGAGAGGAATAGAGACAACTGGCAGGAGAAGACTAAGAACAGAGAGGAATAGAGACAGGAGAAGACTAAGAACAGAGAGGAATAGAGACAACTGGCAGGAGAAGACTAAGAACAGAGAGGAATAGAGACAACTGGCAGGAGAAGACTAAGAACAGAGAGGAATAGAGACAACTGGCAGGAGAAGACTAAGAACAGAGAGGAATAGAGACAACTGGCAGGAGAAGACTAAGAACAGAGAGGAATAGAGACAACTGGCAGGAGAAGACTAAGAACAGAGAGGAATAGAGACAACTGGCAGGAGAAGACTAAGAACAGAGAGGAATGGAGACAAATCTTGTCTGCATCAATGAGCCCCAGTGGCTTGGAAAGCTGTTCAATGAAATTAAGGAAATCCACAGTATATGCACTATTTTCTGGTTTGGAAAACATGAGATGTGTCTGTATTGTGAAAATATAACAGTTTTGATGGACAGTATTTAGTCTGTAAGTCCGATTCGCGTTACTTCAGTTCTCATAGCAAGCACTAAAAAGATGAAAGCAAAGGGTAGCCTAACATGGTGTAACAGCTCAAATACCTGGGTATTCAAGGTGGGAAGATAAACAGTTTCGCTTTGGCCAAATGCAGGCATTACTACCTTTTCAAAAGCTGTCGTGCTTTACGACCTTTCCCGTCTGGATTTTCCACATCTCCCCCGGGAACCTGTAAATGGTCTTATAATTGTGTTTAGTCGAAAGGGCCAGTTTTCATGTTTCGTGCTTTGGTCTTGGAACATTCATCATCTTGTCGGGGAAGGTCCACAGAAAGTGAAAATGTCAGCACTGTTCTACAGAAGTTTTTTTTTTAAAAATGCATTTCTAAAAGTCACGTCAAATTATTTTTAAGTTGTTTCTTTTAAGTCCTTAATTGGCATAAAGAAGGGGAACATAAATGTTTTTGGAATGAAAACACTGCTTTTCATAACGACTAACAAACATGCATAAAAACCTTAAGCTTGTTGTTTCTAAATGTATCCTATTTTTGTAGAGAGCCGGTTGTTTACGATATTGCTCTCTATACATTAATGAATAAACATTTGTTAATTCATTTTTTTTTATGTTGAGAGTTCAGTAAAGATTTTTTTAAGTGACATATTGCATTTTATTATCGAATGTTGGTTTCTCTATAACACGTCAGCTTTTTGCTACAGTGTTACATTGAGCCAGTCCTGTTCTGTGCGTGCGAAGTCTGTAAGTTCAGAAGAGAGATGGTCTGAATCAGCTGAAATGTGGTTCTTAACAAGAAGGCTGAATGCACCAGGGACAGTAAGAAAGTTCTGAAAGAGGCACAAGAAATAAGGAAAATTATAAGGAAGATAAGAAAACAACAATCCAAATTTGTGGGGGCATGTTTGGAGGAGAGGTGGGCTAGAGCAGCTAATGGCAACAGGGAAGATCGAAGGTAAAAGAGACAGAGGAAGACAGAGAGAAAAAAGACGTTTGATGGTCTGGCATCCGGGCACGGAAAATGCTCAGTGACAAGTCTGTTGAGAGGCCAAGGGATCGAGGGTTATGTAAGGACATGATATCCTACGTCTGTTGGCAAGGATCTTGAGAGAGAGAGAGAGAGAGAGAGAGAGTTCTCCTTATGAAATGAAAATAAAATGTTCCTAATGTATGGAGGCGAAGACGCTGTCCATTTTGGCAATCAGCGACCCAAAACTGACATGCTAGTGTCAGGGTTAGCGACCCATATGTGACCAAGACCCTGTCCCGTCTCCCCGTTGGTACATTCAGTAACATGCCTAACCTGACTAACAGGGCAAGGACCGTCATAGTTCCCATGGTGTTTGAGTCTGATAACGAAAAAAAAATATTGCACATTCCCTGATTTTTAGCAGGGGCTGAAAAAAAATGTCTACCACAACCGGCTCTCAAGCCGACACCATGCTGTGTCTCAACATTTTCACATACTTTATGTACATACTGGACTATACTTTATGTGTATACTGAGCTATGTACTTTATGTATATACTGAGCTATATACGCTATATATATACTGAGCTATATACTTTATGTATATACTGAGCTATACTTTATGTATAAACTGAGCAGGAACAAAAAAGGGACTTTAGCAGCGCTTTTTATCTTCGAAAACAAAATAGCGGAGAACGTACATAAGCGATGAATTCTACCTGCTTTATTACATGTGGTCATCTGTTGTTTTGTTTCCTTCATAAAGACCTTCTCCGGCAATATTTGTTTGTTCTTACTTTGTTCTCTTCTTAATGCCTTTTATTACCAGTTGTCTACATTCTCTGTTTCTTTGCCCTCGTGGAAAAAAAAAGTAATATATACACCCATCATACTTCAGTCCACTGTTTTAGTAATGGAACTATTCCTTCTGTATACGAAACTGAAAGAGATAATATTCACAGACGAACAGTGATAATGAACAATGCCCCGAAAAGCTTGCAAGATCATGTGAGCAGTAGCTGTAAACATTATGACATGAAAATCACCATTGCCAAAACAGAGACCATGAAAGTCAGCAGAGTCCAAGCCCATTGAACATCTATATCAAAGACAACAGAAGAGTTCAAGTATTTTGGATGAATGTTCACAGAAGATGGGAAGCTTGATAGAGAAATTGAAGTTAGAACGTAAAGAGCAAATGCCATTACATACCAGCTATCTCCGCTGTTTACTCACCCTAACATACCAGCTATCTCCGCTGTTTACTCACCCTAACATACCAGCTATCTCCGCTGTTTACTCACTCTAACATACCAGCTATCTCCGCTGTTTACTCACTCTAACATACCAGCTATCTCAACTGTTTACTCACCCTAACATACCAGCTATCTCCACTGTTTACTCACCCTAACATACCAGCTATCTCCACTGTTTACTCACTCTAACATACCAGCTATCTGCACTGTTTACTCACCCTAACATACCAGCTATCTCCGCTGTTTACTCACCCTAACATACCAGCTATCTCTTCTGTTTACTCACCCTAACATATCAGCTATCTCCACTGTTTACTCACTCTAACATACCAGCTATCTCAACTGTTTACTCACTCTAACATACCAGATATCTGCACTGTTTACTCACCCTAACATGCCAGCTATCTCCGCTGTTTACTCACCCTAACATACCAGCTATCTCCTCTGTTTACTCACCCTAACATGCCAGCTATCTCCTCTATTTACTCACCCTAACATACCAGCTATCTCCGCTGTTTGCTCATCCCAACATACCAGCTATTGCCGTTGCTTTCTCATATGACTCGAAACTAAGAGATAAGTAATTAACAGCAACGTTGTGTTACCAATGCCAAACATGGGCACTAACCAAGAAACGGCAAAATAAAATATCTGCGTGTGAAATGAGATGATTAAATAACAGCAGAAATGTCACTATGAGGGATAAGCTAAGAAACGACTACATAAGACAGTTGGTAGGAGCTAGACCATGTCTACAATACACAGAGAAACACAATGATGTGGCCGCTTTATGAAAATGACACATACACAAGCAGCCGCGAGGTCCTTCATCCAAAGGCGCAGGTCAAGAGGAAGGCCCCGAATAAGATTCATGTATGGCGTTATAGCAACACACATGACTTACAGATTGAACATCACTGAGGTCACACGGCTTCTTCCTCTACTGTTTCTGTCAATGCGGGACTTGCATGTAGTGGGGCTGTCACCAGCAGTAAATGACCCTGCTGCTGAGTCTAATCACACTGCTCAAATACCTGCACCTGTATGTATAATATTATACGAAGGCCTTTCATATTTGCAACTTGAGGAATTTCAACTCTTCCTGAGTTGTCTAGGAGCGGTAAAGAGATCATCTCCGGCTTGCTGGGTCAGTCGTGGTTTTTACAGGCAGAATTTAACTCAGGGAAGCCCGTCTTCAGAGTCACGTTAGCCAGTGGGCTCGCGGTCATCATCGCCAGCCTGTACAAACGAGGATATGGGGTTCACCTGTGTGTACATGGAGCATCGGTAGGCTACCAATGTTCACTTTTCGCTTCTCAGAAGAGAAGCTATCCGACCCCAGCACTGCTGGATGCAGTACCAGCCGCGGTACACACTCTACAATAACCTTAACTATCCAGTTATATGAAGAAAATAGCCGAGCCCTATCAAGACGTCTAGTTCTTCACTTAACACAGAAAAGTATATGAGGAAGGAGACAAGACATACACAGAATTTCACTAGCTCATGCTATCTCTCTCTCTCTCTCTCTCACTCTCTCTCTCTCTCTTTCTGTGTGTGTGTGTCTCTTCCACTCCCTCATTTTATCCTCTTTTGTCTTTCTCACATTTAAATAATACTCGCATGATATTTACCCTCGATATTTAAAGGCAGTAAACTAAGACACTTCTAGATTCATCCATTTACTTTATTAACTCTCCCCCGGGCCATTCCTCCGGCCACACAATATTCCAATCAACCAAAGCCCAAACCTCGCACGACAAACTGACATTAACTCCCTTGTAATGTCTCTCCCGGTCATTCCCTCCACTGATCTGGCAGTCCATTTACCTACCACTTCCGGTCAGTATGTTTGTGGAGAGTACAAGTATACAACCATTTCCGGTGGTCAGAGGTCATAAAAGGTAACCGGAAGAGATGGCAGGGTTTTTGCCTGTCTTAGATTACTGCCAGCAGGTCGTGTTGAAATCGGCCAGAAAGCTGTAGAAACAACCTAAGGGACATAATGGCGATGTATGTGCGTCGAGGACACAGAAAAAAGGTTTTGGCTGGCGAAGCAGACAGACATGGACATAATAACTCGTTGTGGTCATCTACCACTCATTGATGATGTAAAAAGAAAAAATCGTGAATGTAGAGAGAGAGAAGAGAGAGAGGAAGAGAGGAGAGAGGGAAGAGAGAGAAGAGAGAGAGGAGAGAGAAAGAAGAGAGAGAGAGGAGAGAGAGAAGTGAGAGAGAGGAGAGAGAAGATAGAGAGGAGAGAGAGACAATCTAAAGGAATTGATAGATAAATAATGCGTGAATACAGGCAAACAGACGGATAGAAGTGAAGATAGCTATGTAGGCGGAATGATGTTAATACAGGCAAGCAGGCGGATTGAAGTGAACATAGGTAGGCAGCTGGATTGACATGAAGTAGGCGAACAGAGAGCTTTTGACATATACGTTACCTTCAAGCTGTGATATACCTGAAATAAATCTGTTCAACTTCCACACAGACATGCATACAGTTATTGATACATGCATATATACGAGTACTACCATTGGACCGCATACAGTCAGTACGTGTAAGTACAGGCTGTAGTACCTAAAACAATAAATAAATGAGGTTTGAATACATTAATTCCCGCGTCTAACACGTTAATGTTCAGCCAAACAAAAATTAGAGGTCGACCACGTGAAACTCTAAAGAGGACATTGTTAACAGAGGCCAGTTTAGTGGGCATAAAATCCCTTGATGAGGTTGAAAAGTTCGCCGAAAACAAGAAAACTTGGCGAACTAACATGCGAGCCCTATGTGACGTTTGACGGCACGGGAGGGATGTAAGATGCAAGAAACAAAAATTGCCTAAAAATAAATTAATGTATGGATCTTTTTTCCGGTATCTCCTTTCCAGAAATTAAAGGAGGGACCCTTTCCCGGTATTGTCTGACTATAAAGCTCGAATCTTTTCTCAGTATCTTTTCACCATAAAAATGAATGCCTGGATATCCCCCCACCCACCTTTTCGCTTTCCCCATTCATTTTACAATAAATTAATAGAGAAATATTTTCCAAGAAGCTTATAGCCATAAATTAATGCATGAATCTTCTCCCACTATCGTCTAGTCTTGTCTGAATCTCCCCCGGAACTCTCCACCCATCCACCCTCACCCCTTCCTCCTGCCATAAATTAATGGATGAATCATTTCCCAGTATATTCTCACCATAAATTAACTCATGAAACTTATCCCAGTATTTTCTCACCATAAATTAACTCATGAAACTTATCCCAGTATTTTCTCACCATAAATTACCTCATGAAACTTCTCCCAGTATTTTCTCACCATAAATTAACTCATGAAACTTCTCCCAATATTTTCTCACCATAAATTAACTCATGAAACTTCTCCCAGTATTTTATCACCATAAATTAACGCACGAAACTTCTCCCAGTATTTTCTCACCATAAATTAACTCATGAAACTTCTCCCAGTATTTTCTCACCATAAATTAACGCACGAAACTTCTCCCAGTATTTTCTCACCATAAATTAACGCACGAAACTTCTCCCAGTATTTTCTCACCATAAATTAACTCATGAAACTTCTCCCAGTATTTTCTCACCATAAATTAACTCATGAAACTTATCCCAGTATTTTCTCACCATAAATTAACGCACGAAACTTCTCCCAGTATTTTCTCACCATAAATTAACTCATGAAACTTCTCCCAGTATTTTCTCACCATAAATTAACGCACGAAACTTCTCCCAGTATTTTCTCACCATAAATTAACTCATGAAACTTCTCCCAGTATTTTCTCACCATAAATTAACTCATGAAACTTCTCCAGTATTTTCTCACCATAAATTAACGCACGAAACTTCTCCCAGTATTTTCTCACCATAAATTAACTCATGAAACTTCTCCCAGTATTTTCTCACCATAAATTAACTCATGAAACTTATCCCAGTATTTTCTCACCATAAATTAACGCACGAAACTTCTCCCAGTATTTTCTCACCATAAATTAACTCATGAAACTTCTCCCAGTATTTTCTCACCATAAATTAACTCATGAAACTTCTCCCAGTATTTTCTCACCATAAATTAACGCACGAAACTTCTCTCAGTATCGTCTTGACTCTTTTCCCACTATCGCATCGCTCTACCATAAATTAATGCCGGAATTTTTTTTTTTTTGTTTGGTTTGGTTTCTTTCTTTCTTATTCCAGAGTTTTCTGATGATAAATGAGTGCAAATTAATCAATCAATAAATAAATCTTGTTGTTTCAGTTTACATTATAGATTCCGTGTCGCAATGAAGGACAAGGATATTTAGCCCACAATAAGACTAGATAGGTTTCTCCAGACTGTACTGCCATGAATCTCCTGAAGGTAAACTTTCGTATTCATCATCATCATCATCATGTTGCATTTGGCGGTCATTCTACTCCGCAAATCTCGATACTTTATTTATTTTTGTTTTTCCAGCTCAGTTGGCGAATCTTTGTTGTGACATCGTGTTAGACTATCCATGATTTCTTTTCTTCTAGTTTTGACCTGCTTCCCTTCCCAGTTATCTTTCCTGTTCTTATGTTTTCGAGAGCGGCCCCCCCCCCCCACCCACCCAATGTTCCCTTTAAGGGTGTGCGATCTGTGTGCAAAATATTCAGCTCATATGCAAAATAAATTGTGTGTGCAAATGTGCACGCACGCACACACACACACTTATATGCATATATGTGACGTTTATCGGCACGGGAAGGATATAAGATAAGATAAGTATATATATATATATACACTGTAAAGGAGCCTGTACATGTAAGAACAGGATAAACCTGCTCTGTACTTCTCAGTTACTGGTATTTAAATAATTACAAAGATGATTTCTTTGGTTACTTATTCAGTGACAGTAGCTATTTATTTACAGCTGTTTATCCTATCATATGTGACTTACTATGGGTTCATTGAAGCATAATCCCATCCTATGATGAGAAGCGAGTAAATGACCTCAGTTTACCAAACAATAGAAGATTAAATTAGAGTGACAGCAGGACAGACCTAATATCCCAGTCCCACATTTTGCTGTCTGGCCATCTAATTACGGGTTAGAACAGAGTTACTTTCACTTTTAAAGGTGACTAGCCCCCAAAGGGGATTAAAGAGAGAAAACTGAAATATTTTGGACACATTAAACGTCATGATAACCTAGAGAAAACCGTCTTGGAAGGGTACATAATGGAAAAAGAAAGAGAGGAAGACCAAGGCGAAGATGGCTGCAAGACATCGTTGATGATCTCCAAATGGATGCATCAGCAGCAGGCCATCTTGCTCACAACCGAGAGGCCTACAGGAGTGCTATTAGGGAGGCAAAGTTCCGCAAGGGACATGCAAACGAATGAATAAATAAGCCCCCAAATTTGTGCTTGAAATGTATAAGGCACAGGATACAGGAGTCTTTGTCAGTACCAGTTTGAACACTACAAAAACACATACTTAAGTTACACACAATTGTGCACCTTCCCACAGCGACAATAAATCTACCGCTATTAAAAAAAAAACAAGACGGGTCTGATGATGGTGATCACAACGTCTGGTGTTAGTTATCAAGATCAACTTGTATATCTGAGCAGCTTAATGGACATTCTCCTTTGCCACGAAATTGGAGGCAGTAGAAATTAATCTGCCCGTTTATTTTAATTACCCTTCTATTCTCTGTGTGCCCACTTGCCTCGTCATGATTCTGCTACAGCACTACCGAAACTACGAGGTAAAAGACCAACTGAAGCATCCGATCTGAAAGTCATCTCTCGACCAGAAAGAAACAGTACGGGAAAAAACGTGCACCATCTTTGTATGTTTCTTGATCGCAATTATAACACAGAGTAACATTTTGCGCGACTCCAAAAATTTTGTGCGCGGTATGATTTTTTTTTTTCTGTGCGCGGCCGCGCAGCTTAGAGGAAACAGTGCCCACCCTCACTCTAATCTTCCCTGTTATTATTATATGTCCCATGAACGATTTCTTTCTAAGCTTTATTTTTGTTTCTCATCTTAGTAAAAGATGGCTTATATTCCTTGAAACTTTGCACATGTCTCTAGAAACTTTACAATGTGTAATAAAAGCAGGAGCTTGACATATATGCTTTATAAGCGGAAGCATTTTACTCACGTTATAACAGTGAGAATTGCATATATTTTATATTGATTAATATTGAGTTGTTCTTGTTCTTCTTCTTCTCACGTAAGTTTGAACTCCTTTTTCTTCGCAGGAAAACGCCAGGATAATGTTCCAGCAAATCCAAGGTCTAGGGATTATAAGAAATGTCGTGAGTAAAATTTAGTGTAATAAGAAATGTCGTGAGTAAAATTTAGTGTAATAAGAAATGTCGTGAGTAAAATTTAGTGTAATAAGAAATGTCGTGAGTAAAATTTAGTGTAATAAGAAATGTCGTGAGTAAAATTTAGTGTAATAAGAAATGTCGTGAGTAAAATTTAGTGTAATAAGAAATGTCGCGAGTAAAATTTAGTGTAATAAGAAATGTCGCGAGTAAAATTTAGTGTAATAAGAAATGTCGCGAGTAAAATTTAGTGTAATAAGAAATGTCGTGAGTAAAATTTAGTGTAATAAGAAATGTCGTGAGTAAAATTTAGTGTAATAAGAAATGTCGTGAGTAAAATTTAGCGTAATAAAAAATGTCGTGAGTAAAATTTAGTGTAATAAGAAATGTCGCGAGTAAAATTTAGTATAATAAGAAATGTTGTGAGTAAAATTTAGTGTAATAAGAAATGTCGTGAGTAAAATTTAGTGTAATAAGAAATGCAGTGAACAAAACCTCTATCTTAATGCAAAGAAAACTAAATTGATGACAACTGACAAAACAAACAAGGCAGCTGAAATATGTAGCAATGATAAAAAACTGGAAGAAGTGGAAAGTTTTGAATATCTTGGATCACTACTAACTAATAATGGAGATATAATGAGGGAAATTAAAAGGACATCTATCACTCTTCAGAAAGTAAAACAACTAAAGAAACTGAGGAGAGGAGCAGACAGAACTACAAAAATAAGATTTTTAAGGGCATGCATCTTTCCCATTGCAACATATGCCTGTGAGACCTGGACACTTAACAAAACAGCTGAGAAACACATAAATGCCTTTGAATGTAAATGCTACAGAAGAGTTCTCCAAATATCGTGGACACAAAAAAGAACAAATACTACAAGAGCTTTATATTGAAGAAGACTGGCTAGGATTAAAGAAAGAAAACTTAAATATTTTGGACACTTTAAATGTCATGATAATCTAGAGAAGACGGTCTTGGAAGGGTACATAATGGTAAAAAGAAAAAGAGGAAGACCAAGGCGAAGATGGCTGCAAGACATCGTTGATGATCTGCAGATGGATGCATCAGCAGCAGGCCATCTTGCTCACAACCGAGAGGCCTACAGGAGTGCTGTTTGGGAGGCAAAGTTCCGCAAGGGAAATGCAAATGAATAAATGAGTGAGTAAAATTAAATGTAATAAGAAATGTCGTGAGTAAAATTTAGCGGAATAAAAAAAAAAAATAAAGCGAACACAATTTAGTGAAGTAAAAATATGTAGGGAACAAAATTTAGTGGAATAAAAATATGTAGGGAACAAAATTTAGTGAAATAAAAGTATATATATGGAGAAAATTTCGTGAAATAAAAATATGTATGTAGAAAATTTAATGAAATAAAAACACGTATGCAGAAAATTTAGTGGAATAAAAATATGTTTGGAGAAAATTTAGTGGAATAAAATATGTAGGGAACAGAATTTAGTAAATAAAAATACGTAAGGAGAAAATTTAGTGGAATAAAAATATGTTTGGAGAAAATTTAGTGGAATAAAATATGTAGGGAACAGAATTTAGTAAATAAAAACACGTATGCAGAAAATTTAGTGAAATAAAAATATGTTTGGAGAAAATTTAGTGGAATAAAATATGTAGGGAACAGAATTTAGTAAATAAAAATACGTAAGGAGAAAATTTAGTGGAATAAAAATATGTAGGGAACAAAATTTAATGTAATAAAAATATGTAGGGGACACAATTTAGTGGAATAAAAATATGTAGAGAGAAAATTTAATGGAATAAAAATATGTAGGGAGGTAAATTTAATGGAATAAAAATGCGTAGGGAGGAAAACTTAATGGAATAAAAATATGTATGGAGGAAAATTTAATGGAATAAAATAAATATAGTGAACAAAATTTAGTGGAATAAAAATATGTATTGAATAAAATTTAATGAAGTAAGAAATATAATCATTAAATTTTAATAGAGTAAGAAACGTAATCAGTGGAATAAGAAATGCAGAGAATAGGTGAATAACTAAAATTAAGAACATAGTAAAGAAAACAGCAGATAAATAATCACAAACAACGATCACGATTAAGAATGTACTGATATAGCGAGTTCAGTTGAACTGGAGTTGAGAATAGTCAGTGTCGTGAGAAGAAGCGGTAACAGAGAAGAGTGAAGAAGCATGGAAACAACTTACTGCCAGTAGCATATATGTGTAAACAGAAGATAAGTAAGTAAGGAGACTAAGCCTTCAGGCAATGTTCTTTTGTGTTATGTACCGTCAAAGTGACCTGGCGGTTATTCCTTCAACCGAAATCTTAACAAAAAACACGAATCAAGTACATAGCAACTTTGACTTTGTGCCTATATGAGTATGTGTATGTCTGTGTTTTAACGGTTCCCTGACTTACAGAAACTGTGAGACTAAGTGGTCTGCACGCGGGGTTACCATATGAGGCTTTTCAATCAGCTCCACCTCGGTGGGCAGGTTGGACATAATCAGTCAGGAAATATAACGACAACGGGGAAAGGGGGATAACCGATAGAAAAAAAGAAAGAAAAGGTCGCGGAGATAGCAGTCCTAGCGCTGTTAGTCTAACGGCGCAGTCGCCAAGAATGCAGACCTGAGAGGGGCGCATGGCTAACCTTTGAGGAGCAGTTCTGTGCATGTTAATTTAGCCTTTTAGTTCGCCTAAGAAACAGATTAGCCTGGAGACTAGTACTGAATACAAAGAATTACATCATGACAAGGATGACGAAGATCATAGCACACTTCCAGTGCTCCCAGGAAGTTCGTAAATGTATATCAATACTAGAAGTTGTAATGTGAACGCGACCTTAAGGTCAACATCGGTTATGAATGGATAAGGGGAATGCCCAAGGGTCGTGTGAGAGAATATTTTGAGAGCGGGTTGGGAATAGGAAGGAGGGGGGAATGTTTATGAATGGGGAAGGGTGGAGGGAAAAGGTAGCGCTGTGCCTGATACCTCAGCCGGTGGTAGGAGTAAGTAGTTGGAGCCGGGGGTCTCGAAGCAAGTCAGGTTGGTTGGTGGTCTACAGCTGATGGTCGTGATGAGATTTGTGTGTTTGGTTTGTGTCGCTGAGAGTGGCGTTCTGTTAGGTGGGCTGGATATTATCATTTATGCAAGGCTCTTCAAACTGTCAGAGATGTGGCTAAGAGATCTTTGCGGATCTTTGTTCTAGTTTTTGCTATCTCTCTGTCTTATTGGAATGTCTTAATTATCCGTTCATCTCCTTTTTACCTTTAGCCTGGGATATGTCATGGAAGGCTCACCATGATCATTTCCGCTCTGTGGAAAAACTCCGCTGTAAGGGCTTCTCCAGCTATGATAACCTACAGTGTATTTTCTGCCGGGGAGAATAATAAAGATTCAAAATGGACTGGGGCTGAAGTCAGCCAACTTCTTCAGCAGTGTCCATAAGTAATCCACAAAAAACCCCCACAAAACGTACATAACATCACAATCCTGTGCCTAGAAAATCAAACTATCCATCCACGTAAGTGGCTGTAAACTTATGTGTGTGTGTGTGTGCTGTGGACCCTTTTTCCGCCCCAAGATCAGGTTTGGATCCCCCTTTTTGCCCTGAGAACAGATGTGACCCTCTTTCTGGCCCGAGAGCATATATGGACCCTCTTTCTGGCCCGAGAGCATATATGGACCCTCTTTCTGGCCCGAGAGCACGTATGGACCCTCTTTCTGGCCCGAGAACATATATGGACCCTCTTTCTGACATGAGAACATATATGGACCTTCTTTCTGACATGAGAACATATATGGACACTCTTTCTGACATGAGAACATATATGGACCCTCTTTCTGACATGAGAACATATATGGACACTCTTTCTGACATGAGAATATATATGGACACTCTTTCTGACATGAGAACATATATGGACACTCTTTCTGGCCCGAGAACATATATGGACCCTCTTTCTGACATGAGAAAATATATGGACACTCTTTCTGACATGAGAACATATATGGACACTCTTTCTGGCCCGAGAACATATATGGACCCTCTTTCTGGCCCGAGAACATATATGGACCCTCTTTCTGACATGAGAACATATATGGACACTCTTTCTGACATAAGAACATATATGGACCCTCTTTCTGACATGAGAACATATATGGACACTTTTTCTGACATGAGAACATATATGGACCCTCTTTCTGACATGAGAACATATATGGACACTCTTTCTGACATGAGAACATATATGGACACTCTTTCTGACATGAGAACATATATGGACACTCTTTCTGACATGAGAACATATATGGACCCTCTTTCTGGCCCGAGAACATATATGGACCCTCTTTCTGACATGAGAACATATATGGACCTTCTTTCTGACATGAGAACATATATGGACCCTCTTTCTGACATGAGAACATATATGGACACTTTTTCTGACATGAGAACATATATGGACACTCTTTCTGACATGAGAACATATATGGACACTCTTTCTGACATGAGAACATATATGGACCCTCTTTCTGGCCCGAGAACATATATGGACCCTCTTTCTGACATGAGAACATATATGGACCTTCTTTCTGACATGAGAACATATATGGACCCTCTTTCTGACATGAGAACATATATGGACACTCTTTCTGACATGAGAACATATATGGACACTCTTTCTGGCCCGAGAACATATATGGACACTCTTTCTGACATGAGAACATATATGGACACTCTTTCTGACATGAGAACATATATGGACACTCTTCTGACATAAGAACATATATGGACCCTCTTTCTGACATGAGAACATATATGGACACTTTTTCTGACATGAGAACATATATGGACCCTCTTTCTGACATGAGAACATATATGGACACTCTTTCTGACATGAGAACATATATGGACACTCTTTCTGACATGAGAACATATATGGACACTCTTTCTGACATGAGAACATATATGGACCCTCTTTCTGGCCCGAGAACATATATGGACCCTCTTTCTGACATGAGAACATATATGGACCTTCTTTCTGACATGAGAACATATATGGACCCTCTTTCTGACATGAGAACATATATGGACACTCTTTCTGACATGAGAACATATATGGACACTCTTTCTGACATGAGAACATATATGGACACTCTTTCTGACATGAGAACATATATGGACCCTCTTTCTGGCCCGAGAACATATATGGACCCTCTTTCTGACATGAGAACATATATGGACCTTCTTTCTGACATGAGAACATATATGGACCCTCTTTCTGACATGAGAACATATATGGACACTCTTTCTGACATGAGAACATATATGGACACTCTTTCTGGCCCGAGAACAGTGTGATCCTATTTCTGGCTTGAGAACAGTGGACTTCCTTCTGGCCTGCGAACAAGTGTGGACCTTCTTTTTGGCCTGAGAACATATATGGACCCTCTTTCTGGCCCGAGAACATATATGGACCTTCTTTCTGGCCTGAGAACATATATGGACCTTCTTTCTGGCCTGAGAACATATATGGACATTCTTTCTGACCTGAGAACAGTAAAGATTCATCATTAAAAAATAATGCGTTAAACAGAACTCAGATGATATTAAGATTTTTTTCTTTGATGGAACAAATCTTATTTGGTGGTTCATGCGTCCCCAAAAAATCCTACTGTGTACCCTCGGGGGGGAGGGGAAGAGGGGGTCTATGTACCCCATGTTGAGAAACATTGCTCTAAGCAATCAACCGGTCATTTCAAAAGAAACATCCCCTCTTTTCTTGCTATCTACGACCAGCTGTTATGCCCGAGGTGAGTTTTTTTCTTTGATGTATCCATGGGACCTTACTTTAGCTCCTATCTTCTGTTAATATGTTGATAGTAGTCGTGAGTGGAGTTCTTTGTTGTGCAAGAATTCTATACTTTCAAAGGCACTCCCCCCCCCTCATCCCCATAATGTAAAGGTAAGGCACTGAGTTTAACAACCAAGCTATCATTGCGATAGTTGACTGAGCTACTACCTCTTTTTAGATGATGATGATGATAATGATGATGTTTATAATTATCGTACTGGTAAATGCTGCAACAATTTAAGAAGATTTTGGACGATTCCATCTGAGAGGAATCATCAACAATCAAATTGAAAAGAAGGCGACAGATCTAGATGTTACCTGAACATCGACATTTAAAATGTTCATCCATGAACACCCTCAAGCCAGCTTTGTGGAAGTGAACGGGTCATAACTTGGAGAATTAGAAGAATGTGCAGCAAACAAGAAAAATACTAGATCAAATAGAGAAACGAAGGTCAAAGAGAGAAGAGACGAGAAGGTCAAGGGAAAAGAGAAAGATCAAAAACAGAAGAGAAAGGGAAAAAAAAAGAAAAGAAACAAGGCCAGAGAAAGAGAACTGAATGTCAGATAAAGGAATGAATGTCAGAGAATGGAAGGTCAAAAGAGGGAAGTGTATTTCAAAAGAGAGAAGGGTAGGTCAAAACGAGAGAAGTGTATGTCAAAAGAGAGAAGGGTAGGTCAAAAGAGGGAAGGGTAGGTCAAAACGAGAGAAGTGTATGTCAACAGAGAGACGGGTACATCAAAACGAGAGAAGGGTAGGTTAAAAGAGAGAAGTGTATGTCAACAGAGAGATGGGTACATCAAAACGAGAGAAGGGTAGGTTAAAAGAGAAGTGTATGTCAAAAGAGAGAAGGGTAGATTAAAAGAGAGAAGTGTATGTCAAAATAGAGAAGTGTATGTTAAAAGAGAGAAGTGTATGACAAAAGAGAGAAGTGTATGTTAAAAGAGAGAAGTGTATGTTAAAAGAGAGAAGTGTATGTCAAAAGAGAAAAGGTAGGTTAAAAGAAAGAAGTGTATGTCAAAAGAGAGAAGGGTAGGTCAAAAGAAAGAAGTGTATGTCAAAAGAGAGAAGGGTAGGTCAAAAGAGGGAAGGGTAGGTCAAAACGAGAGAAGTGTATGTCAACAGAGAGACGGGTACATCAAAACGAGAGAAGGGTAGGTTAAAAGAGAGAAGTGTATGTCAAAAGAGAGAAGGGTAGATTAAAAGAGAGAAGTGTATGTCAAAAGAGAGAAGTGTATGTTAAAAGAGAGAAGTGTATGTCAAAAGAGGGAAGGGTAGGTTAAAAGAGAGAATTGTATGTCAAAAGAGAGAAGGGTAGGTCAAAAGAGAAAGGTAGGTTAAAAGAAAGAAGTGTATGTCAAAAGAGAGAAGGGTAGGTCAAAAGAAAGAAGTGTATGTCAAAAGAGAGAAGGGTAGGTCAAAAGAGGGAAGGGTAGGTCAAAACGAGAGAAGTGTATGTCAACAGAGAGACGGGTACATCAAAACGAGAGAAGGGTAGGTTAAAAGAGAGAAGTGTATGTCAAAAGAGAGAAGGGTAGATTAAAAGAGAGAAGTGTATGTCAAAAGAGAGAAGTGTATGTTAAAAGAGAGAAGTGTATGTCAAAAGAGGGAAGGGTAGGTTAAAAGAGAGAATTGTATGTCAAAAGAGAGAAGGGTAGGTCAAAAGAGAGAATTGTATGTCAAAAGAGAGAAGGGTAGGTCAAAAGAGAGAAGGGTAGGTCAAAAGAAAGAAGTGTATGTCAAAAGAGAGAAGGGTAGATTAAAAGAGAGAAGTGTATGTTAAAAGAGAGAAGTGTATGTCAAAAGAGGGAAGGGTAGGTTAAAAGAGAGAATTGTATGTCAAAAGAGAGAAGGGTAGGTCAAAAGAGATAATTGTATGTCAAAAGAGAGAAGGGTAGGTCAAAAGAGAGAAGGGTAGGTTAAAAGAGAGAACTGTATGTCAAAAGAGAGAAGGGTAGGTCAAAAGAGAGAAGGGTAGGTCAAAAGACAGAAAAGTAGATGAAAAGAGAGAAAGGTAGGTCAAAATGTAACAAAGGAGAGAGAGAGAGGGGGTGGGTAAAAAAAAGAGAAGTGTATGTCAAAAGGGAGAAGTGTAGCTTAAAAGAAAGGTAGATACCAAAAAAAATCTACTAGATCTGGAAAAGAACTATGGGAAACGTAGGTAAGGTGAAAAGATAAAATCGCAGTTTCCACGGCATTGAGGTATACTGCGGGATCCTGTGTTAGGGCCCGCATTTCCACGGCCTTCGGATGTGGTCAGTGTCACGACCTGGCCGCATTTACCTTCCCAGATTTCTCTGCTACCCGTTTTTAGAAGCTGGGTGAACCCGGAGGTCTTTTTTGTGTGGTAGTACCAGACTGATAAACAAAAACAAAAAAAAATACTGCTTGGACTTGAACGTGGTACCATGGGCTTAGTAAACTGAATGCCTAACCACTCAGTCAACCAGGTCACCAACTATGGGAAAGGAAAAAAAAAAGGATTAAAATGAGGTTTTGCTTATTTGTCTTCTTCTTCTTCTTCTTCAATATAAAGGCACTGCTTCTCCTCCCTCCCGAAATAAAAAAAAAATCAGTTCTATATACCACAAGAATATCCCTAGAAATTCTTTCTACGTGCTCAACAGTTTTCCACCGATAAGGGCTGTCCCAGCACATGCCTGAAAGCAAGATGGCTGTCGCAGTCTCCGAGAAGGTAGAGAAGGACTGGAAACATGAGGTTGCGCGTTGTGTAGTCTGCACGTATCAGTGTCCTCTGGGTAACTGAGAGAAATCAACAGGGTCTTCCCCAGAGCAGAAAAGTTGAGAACCCCTGAGTTACACGTTATAAGTGGTCTGTGGACCCCGCCCCCCCCCGCCCCCAAGATGTGATTTATGAACAGGGAGGGCTGCCAAAATCCCACCCCCCCCCCCCCCTTCCACCACCACGGTGGTGAAAGTGAAGAAAGGTTGGTAATAAAGAAGACTTGCTTACGGTGCTTATTTATTATTTTGCCACTGGGTACTATTTTTTTATCGCGGCACGCTTTTAGTCGCGTAGGAATCTAGACGAAACACAGAAATATTAGACACTGGGGGGGGGGGGGGGGAGGGGGAGGAGGGGGTGAGGGGGGAAGAGAAAGCAACGTGGGAACGTGAAAAATATGAAAGAATTTTGTACCGGCAGAGTTACTGGGAAATAGAGAAGTAGAATGAATGTTGTAGAGTTCTTTGATTCTCATAATAGAACCGAGACTAGGGCGTACGCTAAAACCGAGGAAAGGAATATGTGGGACAGGGTTATACCGAAGAATAGGAATGCCAAGACACACATTCAGCACCGTAAAATACAATTTGGGGGTGGGGGGAGGAGTAAATCCAGGGGCTGCCCAGAAAAAGAAAAAAAAATGAGATGGTCTTTTTCTGTGCTGCTATACGGAGCAGAGATCTGGACTCCGTTAAGTTAAAAAGTTGGAGAGAAAGATAAATGCAGCAGAGATCTGGACTCCGTAAGTTAAAAAGCTGAAGAGAAAGATAAATGCAGCAGACGCGTGGATCTGCACGAAAGAGTGTCATATATTACGAACAATGAAAAGGACAAATTCAGAAGTATTAGAACAACTGCAAGTATTAGAACAACTGCAAGTATTAGAACAACTACAAGTATTAGAACAACTGCAAGTATTAGAACAACTACAAGTATTTAGAACAACTACAAGTATTTAGAACAACAGCAAGTATTAGAACAACTGCAAGTATTATAACAACAGCAAGTATTAGAACAACTGCAAGTATTAGAACAACTGCAAGTATTTAGAACAACTGCGAGTATTATAACAACAGCAAGTATTAGAACAACAGCAAGTATTAGAACAACTGCAAGTATTATAACAACAGCAAGTATTAGAACAACTGCAAGTATTAGAACAACTGCAAGTATTAGAACAACTGCAAGTATTAGAACAACTACAAGTATTTAGAACAACTGCGAGTATTATAACAGCTACAAGTATTAGAACAACTGCAAGTATTAGAACAACTGCAAGTATTAGAACAACTGCAAGTATTTAGAACAACTACAAGTATTAGAACAACTGCAAGTATTAGAACAACTACAAGTATTTAGAACAACAGCAAGTATTAGAACAACTGCAAGTATTAGAACAACAGCAAGTATTAGAACAACTGCAAGTATTAGAACAACTACAAGTATTAGAACAACTGCAAGTATTAGAACAACTACAAGTATTAGAACAACTGTAAGTATTAGAACAACTGCAAGAAGTCAACGTGAAAGAAGACCGTCACTCTTGCACACTCATCTGGCTATTATAGCGAAAGGCACGCAATTGAGACGCAGCGCCACCAATGTCATGAAGAAGAGCTCTTCGAAGACGAAGCAGCAGAAGAATTCTCAATATTTGCTAATATTCTCCACGTTCTAGCCAGCCAGTATAACACCTCTCTTATCATCAAAACTATGTCGCCAGTGTCCTATCACTCAGAACGGGGCTCATTCCCTCCTCAACCCCCGGCCCCTCCACGCCACCCCCAACCCTTCCAGATTTACCTTATCGACGCTTCTACGACAAACTCTCCATCGGACTCTCCGAGGCGGGTGTCGATATTACGGCCCAAGTCGTTTTATGGAGCGCACCAAATACCAGGATCAAAGGCGCTGAAAGCCGCATGTATTTGATAAGGAACTTCCGCCCCACCCCCTCACCCCCCCCCCTTTTCCACTTCTTCCACAGAATACATAACACTATGAACTTTGCAGACAGGAAATGACCCTCAACCCCGTTTTTTGACCTCGGTTGACCTTTCAGTCCCTACGGGGATTTTTTTTTTTTAAATGGCGTCGTGCGCGGAGTGTGGTTTTTTGTTTTAGTTTTCTGCCACAAGCCCCCCCCCCCCCCCCCCACCCCCACCGCCACCAAACTTTTCTAATTTCATTTGCAACCCCGTGCCCCTGTAGAAATTAGTGCAGACAGTGAAGTACATAAACCTGGTCGTAACTTAAAATGTTCAGTGCCTGTTGAATATTAAAATGTACCCCAGGTAGCTTGTTAGTAAAGTCCCATCGGCTGGGCTGGGGGTCCTAGTTTTTCCTAATCTTGGCGGTCTCATTTCTTTAAAAAAAAAAAAAAGGCTGGCACAAGCAGCTTCTTACAAGTCACAGCTAAATGCTCCTTATTTTCTATTTTCCCCCATATTTCTCTTTCACTCTTTCCTATTATAGCATTAATGTGAATTTATATTTTATCTTCTTTTCCGCGTTTCTTTGTCCCGTATACTTGTATGAGTAAAGTGTAAAACGTCACAACTGCGCGATCGTTAACTGAAAAAAAAGAAAAGGGCTGTTCCTAATTTTTGTTTTAAAAAAAGTTTTTAACATTTTGTGAGCACAGCTTTACTGCCATGACTTTGTGTAATGTTTATACGTTTAGTTTTGCGTATATTTTTTACCTGAACTATTCGCGCTTATTTCAATTTCTCTGTTCTCCTTTTTCTTTCTTTCTTTCTTTCTTTTCTTCCTTCTTCTGTTCTAGATTTTTTAAAAAAATTCTTGTTTCTTTCTCTATTCATTAAATTTTTTTTATTAATTTTAGTGGGGTTTTGTTTATATTAGTTTATATATGTATATATATTTGTTATATATAGTATTATATATAATATTAGAGAAATATTATAGTATTATTGTTTATATTATTGTTTATATTAGACGCTGTCCAGTTTGGCATCTACGACTCATAGTTGACATACTGGCGCCAGGCAAACCATAGCTGACATGCTGGCGTCGGGCAAACCATAGCTGACATGCTGGCGTCAGGCAAACCATAGCTGACATGCTGGCGTCGGGCAAACCATAGCTGACATGCTGGCGTCAGGCAAACCATAGCTGACATGCTGGCGTCGGGCAAACCATAGCTGACATGCTGGCGTCAGGCAAACCATAGCTGACATGCTGGCGTCGGGCAAACCATAGCTGACATGCTGGCGTCAGGCAAACCATAGCTGACATGCTGGCGTCAGGCAAACCATAGCTGACATACTGGCGTCAGGCAAACCATAGCTGACATGCTGGCGTCAGGCAAACCATAGTTGACATGCTGGCGTCAGGCAAACCATAGCTGACATACTGGCGTCAGGCAAACCATAGCTGACATGCTGGCGTCGGGCAAACCATAGCTGACATGCTGGCGTCGGGCAAACCATAGCTGACCAAGACCCTGCCCTACTTCTCCGCTGTAACAGTCTCAGCCTGGCTAATGGGGCAGGGGTCGCTATAGTCCTCTTGGCCGTTAAATCTTGCTAAAAAATGCATGACAACTGATTTTTAACTCGACTGAAAACAAAACAAACAAAAAATTGTCGCCATAACCTGCTTCCATCACGACACGGTGGTGTGCCTCCCCATCTTCATCGCATTCGCTGCAAAGACCAAGGGAGACATGCTCCCATATCCTTTATCCCTCTTTTTTTTTCTTTTTCTTATATATTTCTATATATCCCAGTTTCCCGTATGCATTTCCCATGTACATTTCCTATGTGCATTTCCTATGTACATTTCCCATGTACATTTCCTATGTACATTTCCCATGTAAATTTCCCATGTACATTTCCCATGAATTATCTGAACCCAAAAGGAGTCGAGATAACAGAGCGTTCACCGCACTGGTCAGTCACGCTACATAAAGGTTACCCAGGAGACTTTAAAGTTGGCCTAGTAACCATAGCAATTAACCCTTACTGTTCCACTTGTATGGACTTCCAATGGAACAATTTGCATAATTAGCATCAGAAATATCCCGGTTTTGTATCATAAAAAGGGCAGAATATTAAATGGGCCGTTCTGGCCAGTAGAAGCGAGTGGCAAGAAAAAGTATAATTTGCTTCAGTAATTACAGTAAACGGGGTCTGGGGTGGAGCAGAAAACTATACATAAACTACATAGAAACTGTATGTTATTTGTCTGGATAATGTCGTGAAGGGATAAGACCATAAAATAGTGAAATTACTGTATGATATTTTTTTAATGTACACTATCATAATGGCTTTCCCCCTTATATCAGGAAATCTTAATAGGATGGGTTTTTGAGAAGAAGAAGAAGAAGAAGAGGAGGAGGAGGAGGAAGAAGATTGATTGATTGATCTTTATTTCAAAAGGGTTAAGAATTGGGCACGCAGGGCCCGTCTGACATTCTGCCCATTATCATACATCTTTCACACTATTCCAGACATTCTACAAATATGTTGTTCATGTAACAAACATAATTAACATTGAAGCTGAGAGACATAAAATAAAATATAACATTTACGTTAGAAGAAGAAGAAGAAGGTGGTCTACAGTAGCTGTGATGGTATCCACAAACTCTGGGAAAGTATTCAGATGTACTAAAGCTGTTTATTTCAGTTTGCTCACCATTGTCATAAATCTTAGGTCCATAAAACAACAAGTACCATTTTCAGCACTGGGCCAAATCCACAGTTTTGAAACCACCTGAAGGCGTCTCGTCGTCTTGACAACAACTGCCGAGGCAACAAAAGTTCCCCCTTTTATTGTGGATTCAAATTCCGCTGGAAGTTTTCTATGCAAGTAAGTAGCCATTGAAAGCAACGCGGGCGAAGCCGCTTGAGTTATGGCCCTTGTCGTTTTATTTGACTTTAATTGCAAATCTTGTTCCAGGTTGTCTGGAAGAGTTATGACCTGCCCATTCTTCTCTCTGTTTTAGATTTTGGAGCTTGTATCAGAGGTGTTGAAAATAATGTTCATGTTTTTTTTTTTGTGTGCGTGTGTAACATGGCGGTCACGATCTTACCGATATTGGTCATTAAGGTAACCAGGATTTTTTTTTTCTTTATGCTTGTAACTCTCCTGATAGTGAGGATAAAAATGTTGTTTGAGATGGGGGTACACGGGTTCGCTTACCCCACAGCGTGAATTCATGGACAAATAAAAGGGGGTTGGCGTGGGAAGGAGTGGGGGGGGGGGGGGGTTGTCGTCTCAGAGAGGTGGCGTCAGTGACTGTAGTTTACTGCTTGCATCAAGGCTGGCTAACAATATCCGACCAAGACCCCCTTATTCTACCTCGTAGAGGTGCCCCCCCCCCTCTGGAATCAGAAGCCTGGGCTACATAAATAGGGATAGCAATGGGAAGATGAGCGCGGTCCTAAAAATATGCCGAGCTGAAGTTGGATGTGTCTGGCCGAAAGGCACATTACAGCAATACAACTCAGTAAGCGACCTTTTGTTGAGGGCTAGCGCAGAAGAAGAAGAAGAAGAAGGCTATCTGAGCCCATATTCTTGACTTTTCAGTCTAGTTTCTGATCCCTCCCCCCCCCCCCTCAATTGTGGTTTGCCAGACTGCATTCCTGTATTTCACATAGTCTATGAGAACTTTTCGCCTGTTCTTTCACTGTCTATAGAGACTGGCAAGTTCATCAGACTGAGGTAACTTCTACTATCCTCACTTTTCTGTAGTCCGGAGTTTCACACTGAAATTGACGCATAGTCCTTTGACCGTGTGTATCATATATGTTCTGAGCTATATATCAACGTCGATAAAATTGATAGGAACACGGGTAATTCAGTAGCCAGGCAGCGAAATAACATTTCAGCTCGCGTCTTCATCGAACACCGGCAGAAACAAATACAGTATAGAGAAAGTGGAACATGAGCTTTCAAGTGGAGCGTTCAGAAGAGTGAATAACGAAGAATAACTCACGATATCTGAAGTATCTTCGCCAACTAAGAACAGCTCAGCAACACATGGAATCAGTTTTTTTTTAATTCACAAGAGGGTGTGTGTGACTTTCCCCTAAGAAGGGAGTCAGAGTGGCAAAGTGGTTGGGTACACAAAGGTCAGTAGTTGAAAGTCGGCCGGAGGCACCCCTATCATTTAGTTATAGAAATGAATATCTGGCTTCTTCTAGGGATGGGGGAGAGGGAGGGGGGGGGGGAGAGGAAAGGCGACCAAACTTAACGCTGACTACACCACTGTCTAATGTGTGGACAGGTCAAAGAGAATGTGGACACTAACAGTATATCCCCCCAGTTGCCTTCCTGTTACCGTTGTCTTACCTACTTTCCACCAGCAAACCATTAATACTTGGACTCGTGTCTTTGCCAGCAGAATGTGCGTACAGTGTACAGATTCTCCCGTTCTGACATGAAACATCTCCAGGGCATAAATCAGCTTCTCCCATTCATAAACACGAGCTCTGCAAGCGGCCTAATTTACGTATCACGTGATACATCTGCTATTTTTTCCCCTCTTCCCTCCCTCCCTCCCTCTCTCTTTCTCCCCTCCCCGTTTCTGTCCTCCAAGTTGAGTTATGAGGTTCCTCCACTGTGTGATATTTGTGAGAAGGCATCACTTGTTAAACTTGCTGGCGAGTTCTCCGTCATGTACATTAAACAAGGCGCCTGGTTATAATCAGGTCGGCCACCTGATGCCATGCCATTAACCACAATGGAAGCACTGAATGGGGGAAGGGGGAAAAAAAAAGCATTGAGCGACAGTTGCTATTATCTTAAAAGAGGTTGATGTTCTCCAATACGGTCTTTCATTCCCGCGCCCCCCCCCCCCCCACACACACACACACAAAATCACTTGCTTGGTTTTAAATTTAAGAATTAATTTACATAACCTCTGTGTACGGGAACTTTTAAACTATTTTGATTCACAGATTTTAAAAAGCCAGTCTAAAAGAGTTTTTCTTTTAACAAAAACACATTTTTAAAAAATTGGCTTTGAGTAATCCTGACAGTGTGGCACACGCCGGCAACCACCTGTCGTGGAAGTTCAGCCAATCACAAAGCAGGATATATCTGTCGCGTGTCTGGTGGTTGACCCTGGTGCAACACGTCATCACTTGTTGCTGCCATCGGCACACTTGTTACGCGTGACCCTGAACTTTCCGGGCCACCACCAAAGCCAGCAATTAAAAATTCAGTAAAACAGCGAGTTCTGTTTGGAGGAAAAAACATAATGTGAATCATAATTTAGATCTTCGTATTTCTTTGTGAATCATCAGTTTATGTTTAGATTATTTAATCTGTTGATACTGTAGTTGTGTAACAGAAGAGTGTTACAGCATAAAATGCATGATTACGTAAACACATATACACAATATGTAAACAAAGCAATTTCATTCACTCATTAGCAGGTCCCTTGCGGAGCTTTCCATCCCTAACAGCTCTCCTGTAGGCCTCTCGGTTGTAAGCAAGATACCCTGCTGCTGATGCATCCATTCGCAAATCATCAACGATGTCTTGCAGCCATCTTCGCCTTGGTCTTCCTCTCTTTCTTTTTCCCATTATGTACCCTTCCAAGACGGTCTTCTCTAAATTATCATGACGTTTAATATGTTCGAAATACTTCATCTTTATATGTTTAATCTTCTTTACCAACCAACTTTCTTCAATATTAACTTCTTGTACATTGGATATATTTGTTCTTTTTTGTGTTCATGATATTTGAAGGACTCTTCTGTAGCATTTACATTCAAAGGCATTTATATGTTTCTCAGCTGTTTTGTTATGTGTCCAGGTCTCACGGGCGTATATGCCTTTAAAAATCTTATTACTTGTAGTTCTGTCTGCCCCTCTCTACGGCTTCTTTAGTTGTTTTAGCTTCTGAAAAGCGATAGATGTCCTCCTTTTAATCTCCCTCATTGTATCTCCATTGTTAGTAATGATCCAAGATATTAAAAAACTCATCGCCATTTCAAATTTCTGCTCACTGACATGTATACTTTGCCAGATTTGTTTTATTAAGATATCATCTTGGACATGGGAAAATAAAATATTAAGAAAATGGCTGCCAAATCGAACCCCAGACTCTGGTAGGACGAGTAGCCCTTCTATAACCACATATAACAGCACATATAACCACATAGAAAAACACATACAACCACATAGAAAAGCACATATAACCACATAGAACAGCACACAGTTGCAAGAGAATCATGCAATTTTACCATCTACTTGATCCCACTGGCACACAACAGTCATCGCCGTGTGCAGCACTAGAAGACAACACCTGACTGGAGTCGAACAGAACATTAGCAAAGGGGCAGAGTACAGTGTTGCTTATTAACGGCTTGGGGAAAATCGCAGACAAAAAGCAGCTTTAGACGCGAAAGAAAACTCGCAACCTGGGATTTGAACCACGAACTCCGGGCAGGACGAGCAACCGTTTTATCCAAGAGAGAACATCGCACTAATCAACTTGGCTATCTCGCACCCCCCCCCCCCTCCAAACACTTCTATAAATCTCTTCTGGTGTAGGGAGCAGGTTCTAGCAGTTACCTGCAGTAACAAGGCAGTCTCCCTGGCGCATTATTTACTTCAGTATCGCTGCTGCTTACATCTCTAACGGGAGTTCCTTCTGTGTCATTCGCCTGACTGGGTTTCTTTCTAATAAGCGGACTATCTGTCTAGAATTGTGGTTTCCAAACTCTGGTATTCTGGGTTTTCATCTTGGTACCGTCGTCTATTGAATAAAAACAAATGAAGATTTAATGGCAGTGTGATATTACACATAAGCTTGTGGCCCGCACTTACATGTAGGTGGAAAAGTAGTCTTTGGATGTTAAAACAAAGTTGAGATCCACTGGTGTACAAGACTTCTAATAGCTCGCAATGGGTAGTTACTGCAACGATAAACTATCGTATCAGACAAACAGAGGGAATTGATTAATTAGATGATTCCTCAAAGACATTTCTGTAACCACAGAGTTGCATTTCTCTACTCCTGCCTCCGGAGTTGAAGATTTTGAAAACAGATAACAGAGAATTTCTTCCTAACTTTCTACAGTATAATAAAACAGGTATCAGAGAATTTCTTCCTAACTTTCTACAGTATAATAAAACAGGTATCAGAGAATTTCTTCCTAACTTTCTACAGTACAGTAAAACAGATATTAGAGAATTTCAAACAGCTCTTTCTCAGTCATCCCGTGGATTGTACAAAAGATGACAGAATCATCTTACGCTGGAAGCCACTCCTGGGTTGAAAAATTAGAGTAATTAACTGGCCGCATCAAAACTGGAGTCTTGTTAAGCACTCAGTGACTCGCAGACATGGTCGGGCCAGCTTGGACAGGCAGTCATAGCCAAAATCACAGAGTCATTTCAGTGTGTGGACTCGGCTGGGAAATGAAGGCTTGATTTATATGCCACGAGGATTCAACTTTTCAAACGAAATATTTCATAGTCATTTGTTTTCTCTGAGAAATACTGTCCTTATTTTGGATCTATCAGCGACGCTGGGCCATTAGAAAGTTATATTCTGGGTATGGTTTCACTAAACGATATAGCATTTGACACGAAGGAGATGCTTTACTTGGTTTCATTATTATAGATGAAAGGGCCAAAACATGTGGGATAGATAGATAGATAGATAGACAGACAGATAGATAGATAGATAGATAGATAGATAGATAGATAGATAGATAGATAGATAGATAGATAGATAGATAGATAGATAGATAGATAAAATGGAATTCGTCAGAACGGAATCAACCCGTGAGGTTTTACCTGTATTTTTTTTTTTTTAAGAATATAATAGCGGAAATTCAAACACGTTTTGCACCTGCCCATCTGGAGGTGAATTCTGTGCAGCAGATGACGACCAAACCCGTCTCTGATTTCTGTTTGTGTCGAGACTTGACCTGGATCAACCTGAGTTCCAAAATGTGGGACTCGGGTTTAATCTTGTTGCGAAGCTTTGTTCCGGTATGAAAAAAAAAAAAATTTTTTTTTAAAGGGCGAGAAAAGAAGTTTGGTTGTACTGATGTAAAGAAAGGAAGTAAAATAATATCAGCCTCCCAACACAGACGTAAGTAGGACAGCTCTGTGCTAAGATCAGAGGTTTTGTAAGATCCCTTTGTGTCTTTGATTATGTTGCTAAATGGCTTCGTGCGTTTTTTGTTTTTTTTAAATTTAATTTCAAAGCAACTAAAGGAATTACTTAAAGAAGCAAGGAAAGGGAAAATATAGAAGAGGGGAAATATAAACTAGTTCTCTTATCTAGAAAACTGTTGCATCTTTGTTGTGTTGGCTGCTTGTTGGTATTGTCTGATTTAAAAATGTTGGCTGTTTGTTGGTGTTGTCTGATTTTTTTAAGGTACAGGAAATGTTTTTTTTTTCCTTATTTATTTTTCCTGTTACTTTTCTTCGTTACTCATCATTCTGTAAGATTGCTAGCTCTTTGTTGTCCATCATTCTGTAAGATGTGCTAGCTCTTTGTTGTCCATCATTCTGTAAGATGTGCTAGCTCTTTGTTGTCCATCATTCTGTAAGATGTGCTAGCTCTTTGTTGTCCATCATTCTGTAATATGCGCTAGCTCTTTGTTGTCCATCATTCTGTAAGATGCGCTAGCTCTTTGTTGTCCATCATTCTGTAATATGCGCTAGCTCTTTGTTGTCCATCATTCTGTAAGATGCGCTAGCTCTTTGTTGTCCATCATTCTGTAAGATGTGCTAGCTCTTCGTTGTCCATCATTCTGTAAGATATGCTAGCTCTTCGTTGTCCATCATTCTGTAAGATATGCTAGCTATACACTGTCCATCATTCTGTAAAATGTGCTGGCTATACACTGTCCATTATTCTGTAAGATGTGCTGGCTATACACTGTCCATTATTCTGTAAGATGTGCCAGCTCTTCGTTGTCCATCATTCTGTAAGATGTGCTAGCTATACACTGTCCATCATTCTGTAAGATGTGCTAGCTATACACTGTCCATCATTATGTAAGATGTGCTGGCTATACACTGTCCATCATTCTGTAAGATGTGCTAGCTATACACTGTCCATCATTCTGTAAGATGTGCTGGCTATACACTGTCCATCATTCTGTAAGATGTGCTGGCTATACACTGTCCATCATTCTGTAAGATGTGCTGGCTATACACTGTCCATTATTCTGTGAGATGTGCTGGCTATACACAGTCCATCATTCTGTAAGATGTGCTGGCTATACACAGTCCATCATTCTGTAAGATGTGCTGGCTCTACAATGTCCACCATACAATCCACTCCGAGTTTTCAAGCCGGCCACATTAACCCACTCCCGTACAGATGCAGTGCTGCATTTCAGCATTTCCACCGTAAGAAGGTGATGGCCGGAGTTCCAGGTAGATTAAAAAAAAAACAGGATTTTCCTCTCTTTGTCATTTAGCTAATAACAGGTGTTCTTCAGCTTATTCGTGGAGTTCTTAGAGAAGACAGCAAGACTATCTCCACTGGAATATGTCGGAGATGAGATGATGAAATGCTTGGATGGTGGAGCTAAGCTATGGCATCTTACCGATGTTTTCTGTACAATAGAAATGTATCCCTTCCGAGATATGCCTCATGGCTTTTCAATGAGCGGATATTTTTTTTTCTTTCTATAGGGAACAAGAAAGGAGAATGGGGGGTGGAGGTGGGCGTCGAAAAGAACAGGGGACGGAGGCGTGTGGGGGGGGGGGGGGAAGGGAGAGGGGAGGCGGGGGAGAGGGGAGGCGAGATTCTTTGTAGAACTTTGATCAAGTATTGGAAAAAGGATTACAATTTTCCTGAATTTGGTATGGTAGATGAAGCTGACAGCATTTTAAGGTTAAAAAAAAAACAGAATTATATTTCCCCGAGAGTTGTATGGAAATAAAGGACAGATATATGCCCCGGCTGCCCTCCCCGAAAGACGGCCCTGAGATGAGGGAGAGGGGACAAAAAAGGTGGGGGGGGTGCGGGGGAATTGAGTGTGATGAAAGAAACCTGGTTCTAGTTTATAATTTTAGTTTCTGTTCCAGAACAGAACAAAAGGTTAGCAGAGCAAGAGTAATAACTTTGAATGAGTAATCATCGTACAACAAGCTAGCGTCGCCCGAAAGTCGTCCTCTGCAGTCCAAGTACACGGGGCGCTCTATTTGTCCTTTAATCAGAACATTCTGTCCACCGGACCATTATCCTGACCTGGCCAAATTGTACGTGACCCTTATTTTAGGGTTCATCTGGTACCTGCGGGTTAGATTCCTGACAAATGCTGACAAGCACCGTACAGGAAAGCTCCTCTTCTCTCTCTCTCTCACTCTCTGCCCCCCCCCCCCCTTTTTCCACGTGCTGTTTACTGCTAATGTTTATTTTATTCTAGTTTTCTTTGATTTCACTTGGAATTCATTGACACGACTAAAGCTTTTACCAAGAAAATTCTAAACATATTTGGGATCCGGTCCATTGAAAGGGCAGTTAATACTGTAATTAATAACCAATTTCCCGTTTATGGCGTGGTGACACATGGAAAGACAACTGTTGCCAATGATTCTCACACTACTAGGCAAGTTTTACATTTGGGGTAATATATTTAACACGACACCATAAGAAATAACATCTTAATGGCAGAAATGCAGATGAAGCCACTGACAACAATTACTGAGGAAAGACGCTGGCGATGGTTGGGACATGTGCTCCGAATGACTGAGAACTCACTACCAAAAATAGCACTGAGATGGACACCACAGGGGAACAGAAGTAAGGGTAGACCAAAAGAGACATGGAGAAGAACAACAGAGAGGATGTTGAGCAATAGAGGGCTCACCTGGGCAAGAGCAGAAAAAAAAGGCGAAGGACAGGCATTTGTGGAAAACCCTTGCGGAAGCCCCATGTGCCCTGGGCACTTAAGGTTCAGAGAGAGAGAGAGAGAGAGAGAGAGAGAGATATTTAACACGAAAGGTTGGTTCTCACACTTCTAAGCAAGATTTACCATTGAAGTAATCACGAAAAGGTGATGTGTAATAATGATTTTTTTTTCTTCACTTCAGCTCGCCCGGTCATCAGAACTTACACGAAAGTTTCTTACGCCAAAGCAATATTTCCTTCAGCTCCTACGCTGCTAAGAGAAGATGCTGTCCAGTCTGAAAGTCAGTGGCTTATAGCTGACATGCTAGAGTCATGGTTTGGCGAACCATAGCTGACATGCTAGAGTCATGGTTTGGCGAACCATAGCTGACATGCTAGAGTCATGGTTTGGCGAACCATAGCTGACCAAGACCTTGTCACATCTCTCTTTTGGTATTCTCAGCATGGCCAAGGGGGTAGGGTTCGCCTGTGTCCCTCATGGTAGTGGAGTCTGTTAAAGAAGTATTGCTCACCCCCCCCCTTTGCTTTTTTTTTTAGTTGCACTCCGGGACTGAAAAAAAAAGCCACCGTAACCCGCTCCCACTCCTGCGTGATGCTGCAAAGAACATCTGATTACAGTTCAAGGGAGATAGGAGATAGAAGAAGAAGGAGGAGGAGGAAGAAGAAGAAGAAGGAGGAGGAGAAGAAGAAGAAGAAGAAGAAGGAGGAGGAGGAGGAGAAGGAGGAAAATGAGAAGAAGAAGAAGAAAAAGAAGAAGAAGAGAAAGAAGAAGAAGAGAAAGAAGAAGAAAGAGGAGGAGGAGGGTGAGGAGGAGAAGGAGGAAGATATGGCAAACTGTAAGCCACCACCTTTAAGTCTCAGGCTAGCTAATCTATATAAAACTATCCCTCTCCCCAGGCCAGTACTCCCCCCCCCCCCCCCACCGAAGTCTCGAGAGCTTAGTCTGCCTAATGCAGCGAAGGGTTGTGTTTTCCCTAGAGACCTTCGTGGAACCAGGTCTTCGTATCTACCATTCGGTAAAATTATCGCTCACGCTGGAGAACTTAAGATATACGTGACCGTACCATCTCTCTCTCCCCTCCCCCCTCTCCCCCCCCCTCTCTCTCTCTCTTCATAGCAAGGTAAAAAGATAATAATCCGACTGATAATTCAAAACCGTATTTTTAAAATTTAACAAAAGTTACGGAAAGGAATATGTTCTATCGTGAGTTTCTTAATTCCAGACAAGAAACTTCTGGTGGAGCAAACAAAAGTGCACATGCTCTCATTCCTGCACGATAAATACGCGACGATGTATCACTACGCGACTGTCAAGGCCACAACAAAAGAAAACAAAGACGACCCAGGACAGGATATAAACTGAGGAAAGATAGACACGTTTCACCGACATTTCCTGCGGTTGTGAGAAGCTGTGACAGACCTTCTTTGTGACTGGCAGACTTATCTCATATATGTGGGTATGTTCGCATATATGTGGGCATGTTCGCGTATATGTAGGTATGTTCACATATATATGTGGGTGTGTTGTGTTTAGTTTGCGTGGGTATGTCATGTGTGGGTATATTATGAGCACATGTACGCTTATGCCGTTTGGAGTTAATCATTAGCACGCATGCGGAAAACTCTACTACAAAGAGCAAAGAAAAAAAAAACCGGCTCCTTAGATCATCAGAGGAAGTACCCCCCCCCCCCTCGGAGAAGTGTTTCAGCCCTTTAAACTCCTGACACTCTAAATGGGGTGGGTCCTCCAGGTCATGACTTCCATGTTATGATTATTTGTTATTATGTTTTTTTCGTTGTCGGATTTAAACTATCACCTCCCACGTGACACTTCCTTCTTCTTCTTCTTCTTCAGCTTTCCGGGCCATTAAGGCTCACTGCTGCAGATAAAGTTCGCCTCCATTCCTGTCTATTCTTAATCTTCTCTCTCCAGTTGGTGACATCAATTTCTTTTATATCCTCTTCTATGTTGTCTTTCCATCTCCGTCTTGGTCTACCCCTTGGTCTTGTTTCCCTCATCTCTTGGGCATTCATCATTTTCATTTGTCTGTTCTCTTCCATTCTTTCTACATGCCCCAGCCAGCGTAGTCTGTTCAGTTTCAAGACATTTATTATTCGTTGGGATTTACATAACCTGCGACACATAATCTAAAAAAAAAAAACAACAACTCAGCTACTCTGCCACACACAAGACTAGTGTTATAAGTGTCAAATTTAAACATCATTCTTCTGTTTCTGTTTTATATTTCATTTATTTTATTATTCATAAACAATTCATGTTTATTATTCTTTCCCTCTTGTCTGAATTTCTATCTGTCTTGCCAGATATCTGATTATTTCCCTCCTGCCCTATCTAACTGCCTCTTCCCTGCCCCTCTCCCTCAACTGACCACACCTCTCAAGTCTGACCCGAGCTATTTTGATATTTCCACCCATTTCGACCTGCATTTCTCAGCTCCCGCCAAACCACGTACATTTCTTAACCCTTTGGTTTCCAGAATCTTCAAATTTTTTCTTGCAACCGGAAAAAAAAAAAGTTCTGGTTTGGCAGACACTTACGACATCCAATTTATGCACTTGCGTTCCATGTCCCGTCAACGCTCTCCTTCTCCTCCCTCTCTCTCTCTCTCTCTGAACCTCAAGGTGCCCAAGGCTCATGGGGCTTTCGCAAAGGTTTTCCACAAACTGTCAGCGTTACTATTTAATCTTTTTTTTTTTCCTTACTTATCTTCTCTTCCCTTTGTCTTTCCTTTGTTATTTTCTTATTACTGTACATTTTCTGCTTTTGCTTGTTTGTGTATTATTTTCTGTGTTGTTGATCCCTCGTGTTTTTTTTTTTGTTTGTCGCGGAAGAATTTCATTTCTACATCCAATTACTCAACTTTGAAAATAGTTCCTGCTTCTAATACGAGAACACACGAGACTGGAGCAAAAAAAAAAAAAAGGCTTTTGGAAATGTTGAACTGTTGAAATCTAGAGGAACAGGCGACAAAGTGATCTTGGTTAAAGAGTTGAATATTTAGTCCGCGTGCACTAAATTCCAGCGCATATATCTGTGGAGAATGATAGCGCTGGGAGCTGATGCGAGATGAGAAGATGAATGTATACGTACATAGGTGGAGATAAGTATTTAGACTGATGAATGTATGCGTACGTAGTTGGAGATAAGCATTTAGACTGATGAATGTATACGTACCTAGGTGAAGATAAGCATTTAGACTAATGAATGTATACGAACTTAGGTGGAGATAAGCATTTAGACTAATGAATGTATACGTACGTAGGTGGAGATAAGCATTTAGACTGATGAATGTGTACGAACTTAGGTGAAAATAGGCATTTATACTGCAGATGGACAAGTAAAGATCCAGTGCTCAAGATGAGCGAGACAGCAGCCAGAGACTTACAGCTGACTTCTTGCGTCAGGGGTTGGCGAACCATAGTCAGTCAAGACTCTGATCTACCTGATGCTCCTGGAAGCAGACTAAGAGATTTGGGATCGCAGTGGGAAGGCCAATCTGGTTCTTAAGTTACACCGAGTCGAAGTTGGACATGTCAGACATTGCAAGTTGTATAGCGACGACAGCGCAACCAGCCGCATCGTTTAAGTGGGAGCGCCTAAGAAGATAAGATAGATGATCTTCTTCTTCTTCTTCTTTCATCTCCCTGGAACTGCGAGAGTGACGTTCTGTGCAGCCGACGCGGTTAAAGGTGTTGAAGCACAGTATTGTGTCGGACAGGGAGCGGGGCTATGGTGGGTTATTTTTCGGTCACGTGAGTGGAACTAACAAGCAAGGGAGTGTACAATACTTCTTTAACAGACTCCACCACCGTGGGGACTAAGGAGATAGCTATCTCTGTAGATAGACAGATAGGCATAAACAGACACACAGACAGATATTTAACAAAATCCTAGCCCTTATAGCAAGGTTATACATTATAGAGGTATATATATATATATAAAGTAGGCACATAAACAGAGCAAGTCCATCTTTCTTTCTTACCCTTCTTAATTAAAGAGAGAAAAAAGTACAGGAACTGAAGCCGTCTTTATGATGTACACACAAAAAAAAAAAACCAGCCCAAAAAACTTCTCCTCATGAAATAAAGAAATGAGAGGTAATGTTTTTGCAAGCTTGTGTGGAAGGATGTGTGTGTGTGTGTGTGTGGGGTGGGGGTGGGGGAGGGCAAAGTAACAACCCCCGAGGCAGGAAAAATCGGCTTTTCTAGGCCTTCCTAACAAAGAAAGGTCAAACAAGTGCTACAAGTTTCCTTTTTATGCAAAGTAAGTAATAAATAGAACGAAGTTTATTCGGGTTGGAGGAGAAGAGAAAACCGATTTTTCCCCCTCCCTTCCTCTCTCTCTCTCTCTCTCTCTCTCTTTTTTTTAAAGTAGAGAATTCTAAAGACAAAATAGAAATATAATCGTGAAAAAAAAGGTTGTGTAGCCAAAGGTCGAGGTCATAGCGGGTTGAAAGAGAAGATGCTAGGAGAAATGGTTTTTAGAGGGGGGAAAACCGGATTTGTTTAAATAAATGTTCCAGTACAGCCAGAAAGAAAGAAAATAGAGATTTGCTGTGGAATTCATATTCAACCCAAAAAAAAAAAAAACACTTCCGCAGTTATGACTTAGTTGAGGCGCCGTGGTCCTTTGTTTGTTTGTTGTTTTTTTTTTTCAACAGGATAACATAACAATAACCATACCAATCTTGTCTAACACTGAACAGAAACCTGCTTGATTCGGTGGACAGGTTCAGCTTATCTTGGATCTACAGTTACTTCCACTTTTTGTTTTCCTACAGGAAGAAATTAGTGCATGAACAGGAAAGGAAGCTACAACTGTTGGCAGGTTAAGGAGAAAGGAGATGCAGCAAGAGAAGGTTAACACTGAAAACAAAAGTCCCGATGTACCAGACCTGTCCGCATAGCACTCTCGTATGTAGATCTAAGTCATGGACATAGCACTCTCGTATGTAGATCTAAGTCATGGACATAGCACTCTCGTATGTAGATCTAAGTCATGGACATAGCACTCTCGTATGTAGATCTAAGTCATGGACATAGCACTCTCGTATGTAGTTCTAAGTCATGGACATAGCACTCTCGTATGTAGATCTAAGTCACGGACATAGCACTTTCGTATGTAGATCTAAGTCACGGATATAGCACTCTCTTATGTAGATCTAAGTCATGGACATAGCACTCTCGTATGTAGATCTAAGTCATGGACATCGGATGCAGGACATGAGAAAAACTTAATAGTTTCCATGTTCGTTGCCTTCACAGAAGAATGAACACAAAGCGACAGGATAAAGTAACTCTGAGGTTCTTGCAGAATGGTAAGCTTCTATCAGTGATGATTATACCAAGCAACAGAAGAATGCAATAGCTCGGACATGTAACAGATGTAACAAGAATGGCTGGCAGGTTTTGTCTGGTAAACTTATTGTATGAAGAAAGATGACACAGGAGACCTAAACTGGGACATAAAGATCCTGTAAGTCATCAGTGCGAGATTTTTCTACAGCCACGTGGTCTGGGAAGAAGATATGGAAGACCGAGCCATCATCTGAGAAGAAAAATAAGGGCCAACCTTGAAACGAAAAGATGCAAACGTAAAGAAACGTGACCTTGCTGCAAAAGTGGCTGGATTTGCAGATTCAAAGCTGACAGAGTTAGCCATGGCAGGAGATACTGAGAAAGGTGATGCTTGACAAAAGCCACAACGCTTGATATCTGCCTGCTTCAAAGTTGTCCCCTTGGACGAAAAGTGGTTATATAAAGCATATAGCTCTACATTCAGTTGTCGTTAAGCAAAGCAGATCATCATCAGTCCCCTGTACTCCCAGTGGAGCACAAGGCATCAACAACGGTTCTCCAACCACTCCTGCCTTGAGCAAGTCGGGACACCTCAAACCATGTCTTTCCCGTTTCAGATAAGTTCTTCCCGTATTGTACGTCTCCATGTCCCCAAAGGCCTGCCCCTTGTTTCTTTTCCATTGAGGTGTCCAAGTCAAGGCGGTATAGGGGTATTTTGTTCTTTCCATTCGTAGCATGTGGTCTAGCCATTTCCGTCTTCGTCTTTTGACCTCTTCAGTGATGCTCTCAATGGCAGTTCGTTTGGTTATTTCCTCGTTTGTCACATGTTATTCCCAGTGTATTCTTAAAATTTTTTTCTGAGGCATCTTCTTTCAAATCCTCTCACAGTCTACTTGTAGTTCTCTAGTTGTTTCCCCACGTTTCTAAGAAAAGTAGATAATTCACCCGAAATATTAAATCCTTTAGCGATTTACTCACATGCAGTTTTACACGCGGACGGAGGTACATCATCATACTTAGTTGTAAAGATGAAAATACAGCACGAAATATTTCACTAAAATAAAACTAAGGAGTCGCTCTAGAATGTGCACACATTTATTCATTTAGAAAAAAAAATGCTGTACTTGAACTGGGCGGTGCTCATGACAACAACAGGCTTACTAGCCTTACAAGCGAGGCTAGGGTCCAAGTGTCCCCTTAGGGTGAGTGAGCCTACAGAGCAATTTCCTTCTTATGTCTGTTTCGGGGCAGTAAGGGGGAGGCAGTTGTTGATGTAAGTAAGCTGATGTGTTTAGTTCCAGATTTTTTTTTTTTTCATTGATAACATTAACCTACAATGGTAAATGTATAAACTAGGAAAAAAAAAGTAGGAATAGCTTTATCACTTAACGGGTACACAGATGTGACGTTTCGGCGTGAGCCGTAATCATACAAAAACACGCAGTACAAATTTCGTGCGCTTAAAAAAAAGGCATCTTCGACCTTAAAACACCATTGTGTTAGAAATACATTTTATTCTTGATATAAAAAGCTATACGAACACGTGATGCTTTTTATTTTTGTTAAACTGTTGTTGTTTTTTTTTTTAAACAATTGAGAGTTGGAGATTATAGGGTTAAAGAAAGATAGAAGCACCCGAATCACAGCATGAAGGGAACATTTTTGAAACATATACGGTATTCACAGGAAACCTAGACTTAAAGTTGCAAGTTTCTTTTTTTTTATAAAGAAAAAGAAACTTTTTGTAGCAAGGTTCGGGACAGGAGAAGGTAAGGCTTCATTCACATTTTCCCTCGCTGACCTCGCGGGCCACATTCCTAGGCAAGAGAGAAAGCTTGTGCCTCGCCGACAACAAATCGCTGTCAATAACGCGTCTTCGCAGTGTAACATGTAATTTCATTGGCTATTACATACGGAGGCGGGGCCATGAGTGAAATCTAACACAGATTGGTCCAACATGGAAGGAAAAAAAAACGTAACCAAACACATGACATACCAAAACCAAATGCCATTATTATCATTAGACGCCATTCCGATTGGCGCTAGTGATCATGTTTCTTCATTTATACTGTACTTGGTATTTCTAATCAGATTTGTTACCTTTCCTTTCCTGTGCCACTTGGTCGGTCTGTTCAGACTTTCCATATTGGTGTCACTCTTTTTTTTTTCCTTTCGAGTTTTCCAGTGTTCAGGGGTGGCCAAAACACACGTGATTTACATGTGGGTTTCCTGGGCCCCAAGCTACCGTACTTTCTTAAATTAACATAAATATTCTAAAAATCAGTCCAGTACTCGCTCAGTAATTCAGTTTATATACAGAAAAATTATATTGAACTGAATCTATGAATCTGACTTCAACTTCAAAGCGCTACTTGTATGTCATTTTTAATCTTCTTGTCTTATATCCTTCCCGTGCCGTTAAACGTCACATAGGGCTCGCAAGCTAGTTCGCCAATTTTTCCTGTCTTCGGAAGCCTTTTAACCTCATCAAGGGATTATATGTCTATTAATTTTTTTAAATGCCAGTATAATATTCAGACACTATACCTGAAAGTTATATACACGAATAACAATGTCCATAAGTTTGGAAAAGGCCAAACTTCAGATGTTTGAAAGTCGCAAGCAGGAGCATTGGAAGCCAGGAGAGAGGTGGGTATGGAAGAAAGGAGCCGAGGGTGTAACCTTGGAACACGCCGCACAGTTGAGTGAAATCTCTGTTGATACCCGACATATAATCATAAAGCTAGATTTTTGTTAACCAAAGAAACAAAATGGATTTCATCCAACATACTTCCGCGAAAAGCACATCACGTGCCAGAGAGCCGCATCTAGCTCGTCAGCGGTGGTTTGGCCACCCCTGGTCTAATTCTCCTGTATATCTGTTTTCTCGCAGTGTGTAAAGAAAATAGGTCTAAAGATGTTGGCTGTCTTTTTTTTATTACGGGTTTTATCAGTTTCAGTGCCAAGACCCACTCAAGCTGAATAAGATAGCGGTCAGTGGCCCGTAGCTGACTGCTTGCGTTAGCACAGGCAAATCATAGCCAGCCAAGACCCTATTCTACCTCCCAGTAGTGTCCATGGAAGCAGACAGCAGTCTGGCCAAGTCTTCTTCTTCTTCTTCTTCGCTTCTACCACCAAGATCGCCCCGTGATCCTACTGAATTTACTCCTGTGGTCCTTGATTGGTCCTGTGGTCCCCGAGGGGGGCACAAGAGATCCCTGAGAGGACCACATGAGGATCAGAGCATCGCGGGGCTTGGGCCTGTATTCTCAGTGGGTCGCAGAAGTGGGATTGCGTGACACTGTGGTTTTCGTTGCCAGTTTAATCTAGAGTTGGACGCTGGCCAAGTAAATAGGGATCGCAGTGGGAAGACGAAATCTGGTACCCCAAAAAAAAAAAAATGCGCCGAGCCGAAGTCAGATGTGTTGGACCAATAGGCGCACCAACTGCAGCACAATACAGCCATCTCTCTTTTGCGAATGTTGACACTGAAGACGAAGATCAGTTTTTTAATGTTCCGCAACTTTTCTGAGGATACTTTCATTTGCTTTTTCTGCCCCCCCCCCCCCCCCCACCCAAACACAGAATGTATATTGTATCTTTCTTTAAAGAAGTGGTTCTCAAACTAGAGACGGGTGGTTCCCTGGGGGAGGAATTACCACCGTAAAAGAATATATAACTGTGAAAATTCTTTGTCAGGTATGGATGACATTTTTTGTCACGTAGACAGTTCAGCGACTAAACGTGTTATTCTAGGCCAAGGAATAACTCCAAGAACAGGGATGACTGGAGAGCCTTTATCCGTGGCCTGTGCTCTCAGGGGAGTGAAAGGCGATGATGATGATGATGAAGGGTGTTGGTCACATCACGTGATGACCAGTTCGCTTTTGTTCTAAGATTGGAAATCTTAGTGTCCATGAAACAACAGGTTTTAGCTTCGTTTTGGGAATGGGAAATTCCAGGGGGCAATAATGCTGAAGCATGTTAAGATTCTCCGGTCTTGGGTCGAACGATAATCTGAAATGGCCGACAGTCTATCGGTGATAACGAGCAGCTTTTGGATGACATAATGTTTCCGCTCGTGGAGCAGTGGTGAAGTCTTTAGAGAAGTCAGAACTTATGTAAGTAGAAACCTATGATTTTTTTGTGACCAAGATGTATTTTTAAACATTAAATGGCAGGACAAGATCAAGAACGAGGAAGTCTAAAAAAAGGCAGGACAAGAAACCTATTAAATCATGTCTAGGAAATGGAGGTGGATTGGATACGCTCTGAGGAAACCCGACACCAGCATAGCAAGACAGGCACTGACATGGAATCCTCAAGGAAATAGAAAACGAGGAAGACCTAGACTTACTTGGAGAAGAGAAATTATGACAGTGCTCAGAGACAAGGGACGCACATGGAAGGAAGCAGAGAATAATTCCAAGAACAGGGATGACTGGAGAGCCTTTATCCGTGGCCTATGCTCTCAAGGGAGTGAAAGGCAATGATGAAGATGTGTGAAAAGAGCTATGATCACACTGACCCTTTGATTCACGTGAGTAGATGTTGTAGCTTCGCATGTGTTGTAGCGTTTGTATAGTTTAGCTGCCATTGAGTAAATTGAGATATAATGTAATATGCAGCCGTGTGAGGTTAGAGTACAGTAATACAAATAAACAGAGGAAGACACGCTAGTCTTATCTTATATCTTTCCTGTGCCGTTAAACGTCACATAGGGCTTGCAAAGTAGTTCACCAATTTTTCCTGTCTTCAGCGAGTCTTTCAGCATCATCAAGGGATTTTATGCCTGCTAATTTGGCCTCTCTTAACAATGTCCTCTTCAGAATTTCACGCGGTCTTTTTCTTTGGCCTGTTGTGTTCCACTTGATAGCTTGTTTTGGGATTCTCAGATCATTTCTTCTCATCAAGTGACCAACATATGTCCATCTCCTTTTCCTGATCACCCATGAGACTGGTTGTTGTTCAGCCATATGTCTTATCTCTGCATTGTTCCTGAATTCGTTCCACTTGATGCCAAGTATTTATATATTTATGTATTTATAATACAAGCTAGAGTACAGTAGTACAAATAAACAAAAGAAAACAAGCTAGAGGACATTAGTACAAATAAACAGAAGAAGACAGTCTAGAGTACAGCAGTACAAATAAACAGAAGACAAGTCGAGAGAATATGTAAAGTAGTACAAATAAAGCAGTTTGAATATTATTTTTTTAAATTGGGGGGGGGGGCAATTAGAATATATTTATATTATAATTTTTCAGAACTTGGTTGATTATTGTGTTGCCATGGAGAGGGGACGACAACATGGAAGTCTTTGAGACGTTGATGTGGGACACGACCCCCCCAAAAAACCCCCAAATGTTGAGAAACACTGAGTTAGAGCGTTTAAGGAAGTCTGAATGTACGAACAGTACAATGGCCATGTGCCAGGGGCAGCGACTCGTGACTAGGGCGGATTGTGTACCGCGTGGAGATGAAATCTTAGGGCAACAAATATGCAAATTTTATGTATTCACCAGATCGTTGGCGTCTCTAGTTTATAGTACATTAATCTGGATACGGCTGGCGGTTGTGAATCTATTGACGGAGTTATTCCAGTCACTGAGTTTGCTTTAAAAAATGTTATTGGTGTTTAAATTCAGCTGTTCCCCCCCCCCCACACCAAATATCATCATGGGTGTATGTCTGTGTGGTGTGTGTATGGGGGAAGAGGAGGAGAGGGGGGTTTGGGATGATAAAGCAGAAAAAAAATGAGGGCGGGCAGATATGACGAAATGGACAGAGTAAGGAAATCTGTTCCCCCACCCCCACCCGCAAGTGGTTACCGGCCTTGCTGATTCTACAGTCTAAGGGGCTTCTTGCCCCTTCTACGGTGGAGCCTGAAAAGAGAAACTTGTTTCTTCATTTCATTATACGAAGTAAAGTAAGCCATCGCAGTTGCCTCCCTAGTCAGTATCGTGTCTTTATTGCAGGACTTTCACCTCACTTTAATTATTGTATCTTTTTTTTTCAGTGCAAAAACCTTCACCTCAGTTAATACTATATCTTTATTGCGAGATTTTCATACCACTTTATACTATATCTTTATTGGAAGATCTTCATCTAACTTTATACTATATCTTTCTTCTCAGACCTTCACCCCATTTTATACTATATATTTATTGCAAGACCTTCATCCCACTTAATATAATGTCTTTATTAGTAGACTCGCATTCCACTTAATACTATGTCTTTACTGGAAGACCTTCCCCCACCTAATATTACATATTTATTGGAAGATTTTCCCCCATCTAATATTATGTCCCTATTGAAAGACCTTCCCCCACCTAGTATTTATGCCCTTATTAAAAGACCTTCCCCCACCTAGTATTATGCCTTTATTGAAAGACCTTCCCCCACCTAGTATTATGCTCCTAATGAAAGACCTTCCCCCACCTAGTATTATGCTCCTAATGAAAGACCTTCCCCCACCTAGTATTATGCTCCTAATGAAAGACCTTCCCCCACCTAGTATTATGCCCTTATAGAAAGACCTCCCCCTCACCTAATATTATATCTTTATTGAAAACTATTATCACAGCCTTTCAAGACAAAAGCTTCCAATTTGCAACTACAGAAAATATGCTACAACAACACCAGCAGCAGGAACACCAACAGCAGCAACATAATAAGCTATATTTCATCTTCTTTTCTTATTTCTGTGTCCTGCATGTTACATGCATGGTTAATGTGTGAAGCGAAATGTTACAACTGTGTGTTCGCTGACGAATAAAACTATTCCTACTTTTGTTTCAAATAGAACTTGCTTTAGGAACAATCCCACACAAAGAGAGACTGATGGTCTGTGGTGATTTTAACAGTCATTCCCAGAGCTGGGGCTATGACCACATAGACAAGAGAGGAGAGGAAGTTGAGAGCTGGCAGGATGATAATGGACTTCTCCTGATCAACCAGCCAATGGATGCCCCAACATTTTACTCAAGGGCTTGGCATACAAAATCAACACCAGATCTGGCATTCCACTCTCCAGATCTGAAGTGGAACATTACACGTGAAGTTGGAAAACAACTTGGAGGTAGCGACCATCGACCAGTCTTCCTGACAATAGAAAATGAACTCCTTAACACTAGTAACCCTCTCCCCAGATGGAACTATAAAAAAGCAAACTGGACAATGTACAGACATCGTACAGGTATCCTGGTGGGACAGCTGTCCATAGAAGGTAAGGATATTAACAGCATAGTGAAGGAATTCAATGCTTGTATCCTTCAGGCCGCTCGTGAAACCATTCCCAGAGGAGCTCGCAGGGACTATAAACCATACTGGTCTAGTGAGCTGGGAAAACTCCATGATGACGTGGAAGCAGCTCGAAAGCAAGCAGAAAATAGACCATGCCAAGAACACCACAATAATTACCAACATTCTAAGGCCAAATTTCAGAGAGCAAAGCTGCAAGCCAGACGGGAAAGTTGGAGAGAGAAAACAGAGTCCCTAAACTTTGAAAAGGATGGAAGGAAACTATGGAAACTAATCAAACAGTTAAATGATGAGAGTACTGGAAGAAGTACAAAGATTACACTAATAGAGGATGGGAAAACTCGCAGTACTACAGTACGGAAGATCAAGTGACCTATCTCTCTCAAGAGATTGAGGATGCATTCCAAGAGAAAAACCTTGTACTAGCAGCGTGGATAGACCTGAAGAAAGCCTTTGATAAAGTATGGAAAAAAGGTCTGTTGTGGAAACTAAGAAACTGCAATGTGAATGGAAGACTGTACAACTGGATAAAGTCCTATTTACACAATAGAAGAGCTAGAGTAGTAATGGATGGACACAAAAGCCAGAAAGTACTTCTGCGACACGGTGTACCACAAGGAGGAGTCCTTTCGCCTACACTATTCCTTGTATTCATTAATGACCTGGTCAAGGAACTTCCCTATGGAATCAAAGCAGCACTGTATGCAGATGATCTGGTCATGTGGTGTACAGATGAATATGCGACAGTTGCTACACAGAGACTCCAAAGAGCAGCAGACATCTTGACATCATGGACAAACAAATGGTGTGTAAGTATCAACACAGAGAAATCAAGTACCACTCTGTTCACCCTCTCATCTAAACAGAAAGCAGGTAAGATCTTTGTAAATGAAATACCCTTAAGGATGGACAACCAACCCACTTACTTAGGAGTGACTCTTGACTCAAAACTGACTTGGAAACAACACATCAACAGTGCAGAAGCAAAAGCCAGAAGAAAACTAGCCATATTAAGAAAATTGAGTGGGACTACATGGGGAGCTAGTGAAAGAATCCTCAAGAATGTATATCAGCAAAGTATTCTACCACATTTAGAATATGGCTCAACATCTTGGTGCACAGCATCAAACACTACGCTGCATAATCTAGACAAGGTTCAAAATCAGTCACTACGGATTATCACAGGTGCCATGAGGTCCACACCAATAGTAGAAATGCAGAAAATAGTTGGTGTTCAACCGCTAAAGGAACGTAGAGACACAAAGGTCATGACCATGGGAGAAAAATTCCGTAGCTCTGTAAGCCATCCCCTGAAGGAGAGATTCAATAACTTGGCATTAGGACGGCTTAAAAGAAGCAGCTTCATTCATCAGGCCAAGCGTATGCGTAAGCTGATACCTGACCTTCCAACTGTAGTCACTCCATTATCATCTGTACCAGAGCATACACCATGGAAAGAAGCAGATTATACACAAATAACTATTCAGACTGAAGTGAAAGGTGTGCAGAATGGTGAGATGCAGAGCAGTCTTGTAAGATCAACAGCCACACTTAGTGTTCTAGATGACAAATATCCATGTGACACCTGGATACGTGTGTATACAGATGGATCTGCACATAATGCCATAAAGAATGGTGGGGCAGGAGCATATATTGAATATCCAAACAACACCATTGACAAGATTTCCTTACCCACTGGTAAATACTGCAACAACTTTGATGCAGAAGTTAGGGCAATTATTGCTGCAGTTGAAAAACTATCAGACTCCAGAATTGATACATGTCCTGTAGTAATTCTCACAGATGCAAGATCAGTACTGGAGGCTCTTCAGTGCAACAAACTACCAGACCTTAAGGATGCCTTGTCAAAAATTGGCTTACAACATGGAGTCACTTTGCAATGGATTCCCTCCCACTGTGGGATACCAGGCAATGAGAAAGCTGACCATCTGGCCAAAGAGGGCACTGAAATGGAGCAACCAGACATACCAGTCACCTATAATCAGAAGAAAAGCATGATAAAAACCTACAGGAAGCCACAAACACCACCACATGATGACTATCACATGCTAAACAGAAAGGAACAAGTCACCATCTTCCGTCTCCGAACAGGACACAGCCGACTCCGAAGTCATATGTATACAAAGTTTAAGGTTGGTACTACTAATCTATGTACATGTGCCCAGGTGCCCCAAACCGTGGAATATATCCTCCAGAACTGCATCAACTACGAGACACTGAGAAATAATTACTGGCCCAGTGAAACCACTAAAGAAGATAAGCTCTACGGTTCCATACATGAGTTACAAAAAACAGTGAAATTTATCCAAGAGACAGGACTGCAGATATAGACAGACAGTGCGAACGAAGAAGAAGAAGAAGAAGAAGAAGTTTCAAATAGAATACTACACAGCACACGCGGCAGTCAACAGATTCAAGAAAATCAGAGACTTCACAAAACACACCGATCTTAAAATGAACAGAAACATGTTAGAACAGATCTTGGCCAAACTAAGAAACAAGCGAAAGAAACGACGCAGAACTAAACTGATGAACATGTGAATAGATTCATAACTCTTAGCAATCCCAATGTGAGTTTTTATTATGTTAATATTACAGAAACTAGGCTGGGGAAACCGAGTCAGTGATGGACGCCCAGCAGCCAGAGATAAGGCAGACTTCAACCTGGTTCGGCTCACAAGGACAGCAGCAGATATAGCAAGCTGGACATCCACGATAACCAACTTTCTGTCTATATCAGCCATGGGCAAACACCCTTTTCTTGTTCGTCGAACAGTAAAAAAAAAAAACGACTTTTTTCATCTTCACCCGGGCTAGGTACTTAAAAAAAAATCGATTTTACGAACCTTCGAGTCACAAAACGTACATAATTAAATGCAAAATTATTAAATTATCAAGTCAGACTGCTGTAATTCTATAACTTTAAAAAAAAATCGATATTGTTAACGATTCCAGCAAATTATAATAAAAAAACTACCTTATTTTGCTGAGGGAAAAAAATATATCCGCGGACAACATATGACCCATGGGCCAAAGGTTGCCCAGATGTTGTCTATATGACACAGAATAATAATGATGGATGTTTGTATTATTTTATAAGAACTGGTCATTGCTGTTACTGACACATTTTAAGAAAATAGGGAACGACAAGACCTGCACACAATAAAATAACAGAACACAGTGTGGATTGTTAGCCCACAAAATACCATGCACTGAAGACTTCCAGAGAAAGACAAGCAGTGGCTCTAACTCAATCAAGACATGGGCTGCAGTAGGGTTTACTATTTCTTGTTCTTCTTTCACGCCTTAAAATCCTTACTATTTTGTAAGGGTACAGTCGTATACGCTGTCCTCTGTTACTGAAACTGAATTTCCCTGAAGCAAATAAATCATCATCATCATCAGGTGCCGTGCCGGTAAACTTTGCTGGTATGCTTCTACACAGATCTCGATCCTTGATATTTTCCATTAGATCTGTTGATGATTTTTGTTATAAACTGTGTCATCACCAAAGACTGTTCGTGTTTCGTGTTCTCCTCTGATCTTCCTTTACCTCTCTTCCTTTAAAAAAAAAAATCTTTTAAGTTGCTTTGAGGGTTTCAAGCCTTCCCCTTCTGAGAAGCACTAGTCTCTCCTGGTGAATGCTGATGGGTTGATCCCAGCAGGAGACGCTCCAGTCTATCACGTTGTAAAAATAGGTACCTGACCCTTCTTTGAGCTGCGAAAAGAAATACTGTCAGATTTGATATTGATCACACCACCGTCTGATGTGAAGAAAGCTCAACGATAAAACAGAACATAGACCATAGTTTGTTTTTTTTTTTAAACTGCGTGCCGTGACACAGTGGTGTACTCAAGAGAGTTACGAGTGTGCCGTGACACAGTGGTGTACTCAAGAGAGTTACGAGTGTGCCGTGACACAGTAGTGTACTCAAGAGAGTTACGAGTGTGCCGTGACACAGTAGTGTACTCAAGAGAGTTACGAGTGTGCCGTGACACAGTGGTGTACTCAAGAGAGTTACGAGTGTGCCGTGACACAATGGTGTACTCAAGAGAGTTACGAGTGTGCCGTGACACAGTGGTGTACTCAAGAGAGTTACGAGCGTGCCGTCAAATTTTTAGAGTAAAAAAAGTCCGTTTTTGACCAAACTACAGGTCGTTCTACTTTTCTGTATGATAAATAAATACCTGCCAGGTAGAGAACCCATCTCTCTCTCTCTGAACCTTAAGTACCCAGGGCATATGGGGCTTCCGCAAGGGTTTTCCACAAATGCCTGTCCTTCGCCTTTTTTTCTGCTCTTGCCCAGGTGAGCCTTCTATTGCTCAACATCCTTTCTGTTGTTCTTCTCCATGTCTCTTTTGGTCTACCCTTACTTCTGTTCCCCTGTGGCGTCCATCTTAGTGCTATTTTTGGTAGTGAGTTGTCAGTCATTCGGAGCACATGTCCCAACCATCGCCAGCGTCTTTCCTCAATAATTGTTGTCAGTGGCTTCATCTGAACCCATAGCAGTTAAGATATTTGTCCCAGTCCAAACGCGAGTTAAAATGGCCAGAGGTTTATGTCTGAAAGCAGGCTTACATTTCACACGGAAAAGAAGGTCTTTTATAGCAAATCTTAAATTCGTTTTCAAATATTTTTTTTTCATTTCTCACTGTACGCACGCACGCACGCACGCACGCACGCACACACACACACACACACACTAAGACCACAGCATATGCAGCGACAGAAATTTGCGTTATCAAGTGTGGCACAGAAGAAAGGGAGGAAGATTAAGGCGAAGACGGCTGCATGACATCGTTGACGATCTCTGAATGCATCAGCAGCAAGGCATCTTGCTTAGAGCCGAAAGTTGTTAGGGAGGCAAAGTTCCGCAAGAGACCATGCACTGAAGACTTCCAGAGAAAGACAAGCAGTGGCTCTAACTCAATCAAGACATGGGCTGCAGTAGGGTTTACTATTTCTTGTTCTTCTTTCACGCCTTAAAATGCTTACTATTTTGTAAGGGTACAGTCGTATACGCTGTCCTCTGTTACTGAAACTGAATTTCCCTGAAGCAAATAAATCATCATCATCATCAGGTGCCGTGCCGGTAAACTTTGCTGGTATGCTTCTACACAGATCTCGATCCTTGATATTTTCCATTAGATCTGTTGATGATTTTTGTTATAAACTGTGTCATCACCAAAGACTGTTCGTGTTTCGTGTTCTCCTCTGATCTTCCTTTACCTCTCTTCCTTTAAAAAAAAAAATCTTTTAAGTTGCTTTGAGGGTTTCAAGCCCTCCCCTTCTGAGAAGCACTAGTCTCTCCTGGTGAATGCTGATGGGTTGATCCCAGCAGGAGACGCTCCAGTCTATCACGTTGTAAAAATAGGTACCTGACCCTTCTTTGAGCTGCGAAAAGAAATACTGTCAGATTTGATATTGATCACACCACCGTCTGATGTGAAGAAAGCTCAACGATAAAACAGAACATAGACCATAGTTTGTTTTTTTTTTTAAACTGCGTGCCGTGACACAGTGGTGTACTCAAGAGAGTTACGAGTGTGCCGTGACACAGTGGTGTACTCAAGAGAGTTACGAGTGTGCCGTGACACAGTAGTGTACTCAAGAGAGTTACGAGTGTGCCGTGACACAGTAGTGTACTCAAGAGAGTTACGAGTGTGCCGTGACACAGTGGTGTACTCAAGAGAGTTACGAGTGTGCCGTGACACAATGGTGTACTCAAGAGAGTTACGAGTGTGCCGTGACACAGTGGTGTACTCAAGACAGTTACGAGCGTGCCGTCAAATTTTTAGAGTAAAAAAAGTCCGTTTTTGACCAAACTACAGGTCGTTTTACTTTCTGTATGATAAATAAATACCTGCCAGGTAGAGAACCCATCTCTCTCTCTCTGAACCTTAAGTGCCCAGGGCATATGGGGCTTCCGCAAGGGTTTTCCACAAATGCCTGCCCTTCGCCTTTTTTTCTGCTCTTGCCCAGGTGAGCCCTCTATTGCTCAACATCCTTTCTGTTGTTCTTCTCCATGTCTCTTTTGGTCTACCCTTACTTCTGTTCCCCTGTGGTGTCCATCTTAGTGCTATTTTTGGTAGTGAGTTGTCAGTCATTCGGAGCACATGTCCCAACCATCGCCAGCGTCTTTCCTCAATAATTGTTGTCAGTGGCTTCATCTGAACCCATAGCAGTTAAGATATTTGTCCCAGTCCAAACACGAGTTAAAATGGCCAGAGGTTTGTGTCTGAAAGCAGGCTTACATTTCACACGGAAAAGAAGGTCTTTTATAGCAAATCTTAAATTCGTTTTCAAATATTTTTTTTCATTTCTCACTGTACGCACACACACACTAAGACCACAGCATATGCAGCGACAGAAATTTGCGTTATCAAGTGTGGCACAGAAAAAAGGGAGGAAGATTAAGGCGAAGACGGCTGCATGGCATCGTTGACGATCTGTGAATGCATCAGCAGCAAGGCATCTTGCTTAGAGCCGAAAGTTGTTAGGGAGGCAAAGTTCCGCAAGAGACATGCAAATGACTGACTGACTATAGCACAGCCTGATGAAGTTTGGGAATCGCTGATACAGACACTAACGCCGTATTCATTGTAACCAAGCTTTCTTCACCGGTGTTTTACGTACGTGCGAATTGTCCCGAGGCACATTTCTGTTTTCACAGCCACTGTCTCCAACAACGTCCCGCCCAGCAAGGACTCAACATGGAGAGATGTAAAAAAAAATAAACGGGGTTTAAAGTTAGACACCTTCACAGGTGGTCGGCAGACACCTTGGGCTGTTCTCACATCTCGGCCGACGGTGGGAGACATGACCCCACGTTTGGCCTGGTCCGGAGAAAGCCACCGCAGACCTGGCTGATGTGAACAATAAAACACTGTGGCAAACAAAGTCACCCAGGTTATCTTGATTACGATCTGGAAAAGAAAATATCAGTTCATGCCATGGCTGTGAGAATTTGATGTCCCGTGCTTTGTGTGTGTGTGTGTGTGAGAGAATTTGATGTTCCGTGCTTTGTGTGTGTGTGCATGTGTGTGAGAATTTGATGTTCCGTGCTTTGTGTGTCTGTGAGAATTTGATGTTCCGTGCTTTGTGTATGTGTGAGAATTTGATGATCCGTGCTGTCTCTGTGTGTGTGTGTGTGTGTGTGTGAGAATTTGATGTTCCGTGTTTCCAAGTGATGCTGCGGTCTCCCAGACTATGATTTCCATCTTGTGCTATGTGTCCAGTCTTGAAATGATATAATATATCTTATCTTATATCCTTCCCGTGCCGTTAAACGTCACATAGGGCTCGCAAAGCAGTTCGCCAATTTTTCCTGTCTTCAGCGAGTCTTTCAACCTCATCAAAGGATTTTATGCCTGTCAATTTGGCCTCTCTTAACAATGTCCTCTTCAGAGTTTCACGCGGTCTGGCTCTTTTTCTTTGGCCTGTTGTGTTCCACTTGATAGCTTGTTTTCGTATTCTCTGATCATTTCTTCTCATCAAGTGACCAACATATATATATATATCTTGATCACGAGTCATTGTTGCTCATGTTATGTTGGAACTGCGCTGAATATCAAGTGTTACCTCTATTTACATTAAAGTTCTCATTGGTAGCATATTAGAACTAATGAAGGCTGAATCTGGGGAGATTTATTAAAAGGGCTCTAATTTGTCCCATTTAGTACGACTGTGCACATAAACTGGGGGAAATATATCTGATTTAAAACCAAGCAGCAAATAAATGAACTGTTATTATATTTTACATTTGGAGTTTTTGTTTCGCGGCATCCAAACAATTTATATGTGCGTTTTGGGATGGCTCTTGTAAACGTAGGAGGTGGCCCAAGAAATTAGTCTCCTGACAGACTCCACGCCCGTGGGGGGGGGGGGACCACATCAAGCCATGGAGAAGCGCAAGAGAAGTATGCCAGGGCCTCTACTAGTTGTAGAGGTTCGCCCGGGGCCAAGATAATCGTCCCATTACTCCAGGTGTAGTCATCGTTGCTTCCATATAAGACCGGCAAACTCAATCCAAGCACAAAAAGTTCACAATCACAATCATAATCCCCCAAACTTTCAGAAGGAAGAATGGAACCCTGCCCTTTGCTAGCAGAGGTAATTGCCGGGGGGGGGGGGGGAAGGAGGGGGGCAGAGAGAGAGAGAGAGAGAGAGAGAACAGCGTCCACAGTGATGGTCTTACATTGACCTCCTCTCAATCTTTTACCTTCGGACGGACACATGGACTGTGGGTCAAGTGCATGCTGACCCTCCTTTATAAAGTGGCAGTGTTAAGTGATAAGATGAGAATGCCAAAGGTCAGGGTCTACCAGTCTAAAGGTTGGCATATTTTCTTTTCTTCTCGCATGTTTTACTCTTCTTGCTAATGGACCTTTGTCTTCGATTTATTTACAAATTTTGCAGATACGTTCAGATTTTAAGTTCAGCATGAACATGCTCTATACATTACTACGAGTAATAGTTTTGTGTTCTTTAGCTCGCCAGCTGTTGGCTTGAGCCGCAGCCCGTATCTGTTTTCAGTTTGGTTTTTTTTTTTTTTTACCTTTTGCGACAGTTTAACAGCAGGTTTCATCTGCCTAAGTCAACCCATAAACAAACGGTCGTGATGAAGGTGTAGCAACGTCAGTGTGCCAAAAGAACAACCAGAGGAATTGCCCCTCAGTGTCAAGCAACCAAGGAAGAGCGTAGCATTTCTCAATATCGTTTTATTTTTCCATCCTAGGTTTTCCTCTGTCACATTACCGCTCTCCTTTCATCGCCAGTGCTCGCCGCTGTCATCAAGTACCCGAATCAAAGCACAACTGCTAAATTCAGACAAGTAAAAAAAACCAGCTTTATTCATTAACAGAGCATACAGCTGTAATGTTTCCGCTTACATCTTGTTCATACGAAAACGTACGGGACGGATAAATAGGAAGAAAACAGATATTAGACAAATAATAATAAACGATTTAAAAAAAAATAGTTGCACTTATCTTGTGACTTGTAAAATGTGTCGGTAAGTGGCGGTAAGAAAGGATGTAAATGCTGTATGAACACCGGGGAGCTTGTTTCTATACATTCAGTTTTATATATGTACTTGTACATAAAAAACCTTTTCTGCTTTCAATGGATACACTGGCTGCACTAGAGAATTTTTGATGTTCTTGACGTTGAAGGAAGATATTCTGTTTCAGTGATTGTTGAACTGGTATCAAAATCGGAGAGATACAGCAAGGGGATATAACATTGGTTCGTGGGAAAAAAAAAATTCGTCAATAGTTAGATTTACATCGCCGCTTTTACTAAGTAGACCAACACCTTAACTACTGAGCCACCTTTTAAATGGCAGAGTTATTAGGTAGCAAATTGTTCTGTAATGTGCCAGAAAACAAATATGTCAAGATATCTCCTTTTATCACACGGTGTCAGAAAACTCAGATATGATTCTCTCTACATATTAAAAAACACATAGTAATTGGCCAAATCACAAGTAACATATATTTATGTCTAGGTACCACTTTTGGCATTTCAGTAACATGCGGAGCTGAAGGTCTTGGTCTGGGGGGGGGGGGGGCACACTAGACTGGGCAGGATGGAAGACGAGATAGACCATGAAGAAAACCTGGCAGGATTGTGGCCTGATGAAACAGACCATGAAGAAAACCTGGCAGGATTGTGGCCTGATGAGACAGACCATGAAGAAAACCTGCAAGGATTGTGGCCTAATGAGACAGACCATGAAGAAAACCTGGCAGGATTGTGGCCTGATGAGACAGAACGTGAAGAACACCTGCAAGAATTCTGGCCTGATGAGACAGACCATGAAGAACACCTGCAAGGATTGTGGGCTGATGAAACAGACCATGAAGAACACCTGCAAGGATTGTGGCCTGATGAAACAGACCATGAAGAACACCTGCAAGGATTGTGGGCTGACGAAACAGACCATGAAGAACACCTGCAAGGATTGTGGGCTGATGAGACAGACCATGAAGAACACCTACAAGGATTGTGGGCTGATGAAACAGACCATGAAGAACACCTGCAAGGATTGTGGCCTGATGAAACAGACCATGAAGAACACCTGCAAGGATTGTGGGCTGATGAGACAGACCATGAAGAACACCTGCAAGGATTGTGGGCTGATGAAACAGACCATGAAGAACACCTGCAAGGATTGTGGGCTGATGAAACAGACCATGAAGAACACCTGCAAGGATTGTGGGCTGATGAAACAGACCATGAAGAACACCTGCAAGGATTGTGGGCTGATGAGACAGACCATGAAGAACACCTGCAAGGATTGTGGCCTGATGAAACAGACCATGAAGAACACCTGCAAGGATTGTGGGCTGATGAAACAGACCAGGAAGAACACCTGCAAGGATTGTGGCCTGATGAGACAGACCATGAAGAACACCTGCAAGGATTGTGGCCTGATGAGACAGACCATGAAGAACACCTGCAAGGATTGTGGGCTGATGAGACAGACCAGGAAGAACACCTGCAAGGATTGTGGCCTGATGAAACAGACCATGAAGAACACCTGCAAGGATTGTGGCCTGATGAAACAGACCATGAAGAACACCTGCAAGGATTGTGGCCTGATGAGACAGACCAGAAGAACACCTGCAAGGATTGTGGCCTGATGAGACAGACCATGAAGAACACCTGCAAGGATTGTGGCCTGATGAGACAGACCATGAAGAACACCTGCAAGGATTGTGGGCTGATGAGACAGACCAGGAAGAACACCTGCAAGGATTGTGGCCTGATGAAACAGACCATGAAGAACACCTGCAAGGATTGTGGCCTGATGAAACAGACCATGAAGAACACCTGCAAGGATTGTGGCCTGATGAGACAGACCATGAAGAACACCTGCAAGAATTCTGGCCTGATGAGATAGACCATGAAGAACACCTGCAAGGATTGTGGGCTGATGAGGCAGACCATGAAGAACACCTGCAAGGATTGTGGGCTGATGAGACAGACCATGAAGAACACCTGCAAGGATTGTGGGCTGATGAAACAGACCATGAAGAACACCTGCAAGGATTGTGGGCTGATGAAACAGACCATGAAGAACACCTGCAAGGATTGTGGGCTGATGAGACAGACCATGAAGAAAACCTGGTAGGATGGGGAAAACTTAGATGAAAACATACACAGAGTCAAGGATAGGAAAAACATGTAAGTTTCTATAACTACCAATATATGATGAAAAAAAAAGAACCAACAACCTTTATGTTATTGCGAATGGACACTGGTGAAACACATATCTTGCACCTCATTTCAAACCAGAGTGACTCCATGCCTGTAGAATAAATCTGAACAGTCAGAACCTGATAACAGATCTCAGTTCAGTAGAGTACACAGAACGTCATAAAAGATCTCAGTTCAGTAGAGTACACAGAACGTCATAAAAGATCTCAGTTCAGTAGAGTACACAGAACGTGATAAAAGATCTCAGTTCAGTAGAGTACACAGAACGTGATAAAAGACTCCAGTCATTGTAGTAGACAGAACATGATAAAAGACTCCAGTCATTGTAGTATACAGAACATGATAAAAGACTCCAGTCATTGTAGTACACAGAACATGATAAAAGACTAAAGTCAGTGTAGTATACAGAACATGATAAAAGACTAAAGTCAGTGTAGTATACAGAACATGATAAAAGACTAAAGTCATTGTAGTATACAGAACTTGATAAAAGACTCCAGTCAGTCTAGCATACAGAACCTGATAAAGGACCCGAAAGGACCACACGAGATCCACGAGAGGACCACAAGAGGTTCAGAGTATCGCAAAGCATGAGCCTGTATTCTTGGTGGTCTCAGAAGCGGGATTGCGTGACACCGTGGTTTTCATTGCACCAGTTTAATCTAGAGTTAGACTTTCTCACCGGAAGACCTCGACGTGTTTTGGATATCAGTATATCCCCGCTGGGTGAGAGGCGGTAGCCCACCCAGACCAGAGGTGGACTTTCTCACTGGAAAACCTCGACGTGTTTTGTAGATACCCGTGTATCACCGTCGGGTGAGAGGTAGTTGCCCATCCAGTCCAGTGTTGGACTTTCTCACCGGAAAACCTCAGCGTGATTAGGATACGCAAACATCCCCGCCGGGTGAGAGGTGGTTGCCTATCTAGACTGCACTGGTCCAGTGTCTCCGACTTCAGCATTTTGCGGTCGTGGCCGCTACCCTTCCTAGTTGTGACCAGGATGGAGCTTTTGTCCAGGAGGACGAATCCTCGCCACTAGTGACTTCCACCCCTGGGTTGAGCCGGTTTAGGCATATTATCCTAGTATGGGCGTGTTTGGGACGTGACCGACCTCTAGAGCAGAGGTACCGTGACATGCATAGCCATCAAGTTTCACCCCTGGTGTATGCCAGTTTAGGCATATTTCACCAGTGTAGTCGTATTTCGGGCGTGACAGACCTCTAGAGCGGAGGTGCCGTGGTATGTGTAGCTCTCGCAGCCATACTACTGCACATACCGATTAAACTTCACTTTATCCTTTCCTTCATCTTTTCACATCGGCGCCGCACAGCAACCATTACTTCTTTTCCGCAGCTTCTTCCGCAGTGGTGCCACTGGCAACCACATTTGCACTTTTCTTCTTTGGCCGGGAAGAGCACCGCTCCAGGCACGGCAGCTGAAGAATCTCGCCAGCAGCGGTAGATGAGCTACCAAACGTGTCACTCATCTACCCTATGTATCTAGTTTTCAGGCGCCACATATTCGCTTTCCCCCCTTCTCCTGTCAGTTTAAACAGTTCTGCCACGAGACGGCCGGGAGCTGGACTTGACTGCCAGAGGCTATTTGAGACGCACGCCGTTGGAGAGGAGAGCGAATTCTCCATCCCACCTTCGGCAATAACAGTCTTTATAACCACAGAACCTGATAAAAGACTCCAGTCAGTGTAGTATACAGAACCTGATAAACACTCCATTCAGTGTAGTATACATTCATTCATTTATTTGCATGTCCCTTGCAGAACTTTGCCTCCCTAACAGCACTCCTGCAAGCCTCTCGGTTGTGAGCAAGATGGCCTGCTGCTGATGCATCCATTTGCAGACCATCAACGATGTCTTGTAGCCATCTTCGCCTTGGTCTTCCTCTCTTTCTTTTTCCCATTATGTACCCTTCCAAGACGGTTTTCTCTAGATTATCATGACGTTTATTAATGGGTCCAAAATATTTTTCTCTTTAATTCTCTATACTAGCCAGCCTTCTTCAATATTAAATTGTTGTAATATGGATATATTTGTTCTTTTTTTGTGTCCACGATATTTGAAGAACTCTTCTGTGTATTATACAGAACTTGATAAAAGACTCCAGTCAGTGGAGTATACAGAACCTGATAAAAGACTCCAGTCAGTGGAGTATACAGAACCTGATAAAAGACTCCAGTCAGTGGAGTATACAGAACCTGACAAAAGACTCCAGTCAGTGGAGTATACAGAACCTGATAAAAGACTCCAGTCAGTGGAGTATACAGAACCTGATAAAAGACTCCAGTCAGTGGAGTATACAGAACCTGACAAAAGACTCCAGTCAGTTTAGTACACAGAACTTGATCCCAGATCCCCACTTAAAATAAGAAGCGTTCTTGCTCTTAATAAAAGCCGTAGGGCGGATTGTCCACTGAAACCAAAACCAAAGGGGGAAAAAAGAGTGACAACTTGTAATCCTTGGGATTAGAAAAGTTACAAGTCAAATTAAAAGTCAAGAAAATACTAGCAGCTCGGGGATTAGAAAAGTTAAAAGTCAAATTAAAAGTCAAGAAAATACTAGCAGCTCGGGGATTAGAAAAGTTAAAAGTTAAGAAAATACTAGCAACCCGGGGATTAGAACACTTAAAAGTCACGTGAATACTGGCAACCCGGGGATTAGAAAAGCTAAAAGTCACGTAAATACTAGCAACCCGGGGATTAGAAAAGTTAAAAGTCACGTAAATACTAGCAACCCGGGGATTAGAAAAGTTAAAAGTCACGTAAATACTAGCAACCCGGGGATTAGAACACTTAAAAGTCACATAAATACTAGCAACCCGGGGATTAGAAAAGTTAAAAGTCACGTAAATACTAGCAACCCGGGGATTAGAACACTTAAAAGTCACGTAAATACTAGCAACCCGGGGATTAGAAAAGTTAAAAGTCACGTAAATACTAGCAACCCGGGGATTAGAACACTTAAAAGTCACGTAAATACTAGCAACCCGGGGATTAGAAAGCCTAAAAGTCAAGTAACCACCAACGACATCTGAAGTATGCTTCTGATCACGTTTTCGATTAAATTTGTTTTTCTTTACCCCAAACTTACATTGCATGTTCTATCTACCTCTGCAAAGCTTCATGAATGGGACATTCTTGTAGAATTTGTTCCGTAGTAGATATATTTTGCCAGAGTTTTTCTTCTTCTTCTTCTTCTTCAAAGTTGCTCATATCTTGTAATTTCTAGGTTTCCGAACAGGTTATATCTTATCCTCTACAGACTGTCGGACTGGTTGGCTGAGTGGGTAGGCGCTCGGTGTACTAATTCGGTGGTACCGGGTTCAATTCCCAGCAATTTTGTTTGTTTGTTTCTAGTATACACAAAAATACTGCATGCTGGTGGACTCTATATCTAAGAAACAGAATCCACCAACATGCAGTATTTAATTAAACGGAACCATTCTAAAGCAGGTGCAGAAATTCAAATACCTTGGAGCAGTAATAACTTCAGATGGGAAATGCAGAACAGAAATTAGGAACAGAATAGGCCAAGCAAAGACTGCATTTCAGAGAATGAGAAACATATTAGCTAACACATCTTTATCAATGAATGTTAGAAAACGAGTACTAAAATGCTATATTGAACCTATCTTGTTATATGGAAGTGAATCATGGACAATAGGCAAGTCTGCACAAAAATCATTGGAAGCAGCAGAAATGTGGTTTATTAGAAGAATGTTGCGAATCCCCTGGACAGCAAAAATAACTAATGAAGAATGTATGAGAAGAACTGGAGAGACAAAAAACCTTGTCAGAAAGATAAAAGAGAGACGATGTACTTTCATAGGACATGCAATGAGAAGAGGGGGCATTGAAAATATTATAACAACAGGAAAAATAGAAGGAAGAAGATCAAGAGGAAGACCAAGAGAAATGATACTGGACAGTCTGACGGGATGGTGTGAGAGGAGATCACCAACTGAACTGATGGCCTGCATGAAGGCTCGGGTACTCTGGAGAAGCATAATAGCCAACGCCAGTCGCACGGCACCTGATGATGATGATGATGATACACAAAAAGGCCACGGAGTCCACCAAGCTTCTAGAAATGGGTAACAGAGAAATCTGGGAAGGTAAATGCGGCATGGTCTGATACTGACCACATCACAGTTTCATGTTTCACGGGTCTAACACCGTATCCCCAATATGCCTTAATGGCATGGAAACGGGAATTTACCTTATTTACCTACCTACCTCTATGTACTGTTGGGTGTTTTTAAAACACTAATATTCTTTTCATTTTCTCACGTGTATTTCTCTAATATTTTTTTTTCTCACTTTAGTTTTGTTTTTATTTTAAATATAGTTGAGAATGAGTGCACTGAAAACATTGTGTATGAAACAAAAAGAGAAAAAGAAAACAGTGAACATGGAACGGCTTAGAGGAAACAGCTTAATACAAATCTGTGAAGCAACCGAACATAATTTTGTATGGTTAGATCTCAAAAAAAAAAATCACAGACAAATCACTTTTAGACGTGAGACAAAGAAACATGACAAGAGAATTACCTGGGACATAAGCCAAGGACTTCTAGTAAAGAGGATTAAACGGAGAAAACTTAAATATTTTGGACATATTAAACGTATTGAGAATTTAGAGAAGACCGTCTTGGAAGGATACATAATGGGAAAAAGAAATAGAGGAAGACCAAGGTGAAGATGGCTGCACGACATCGTTGAAAATCTGGGAATGGAAGCATCAGCAGCTGGGCGTCTTGCTTACAACCGAGAGGTCTACAAGAGAGCTGTTAGGGAGGTAAAGTTCCACACAGGACATGCAAATGACTGACTGACTGACTGAACCATACAACACTATGTTCTATTACTTTACTGTGCGATACCCTCCTTGTTTCCTGTTTGTAGAAATTTGTGACACAGATCTGCATGTTTTCATACGATTCTTTTGTGAAAAGAATCTGCAGACAGTTTTACAGACACGATAACAGACATTTAGCAGGCTAGACAGAAAAATCAGAAGGAAATTTAATTGCTGTCACGACTCATTGGCCGAGCGACTGACCACTAATGTCTTAATTAGATTCCGGTTCGGGTCTAGTCTGGGTTCACTTCTGTAGAATGCAATGCTATCTCACGGACAAGGCAGTCTCGCGTCTGGCCAGAGCATGGACCACACAGTGCTCATTGCTTATTATCATTAAAGAAATAAAACTTAACAGTCTGGGGTTCCTTCTCCCCACCCCCACCCCCCACTCTTCTCTATCCTGCTCTAGATGTGATTTCGCAAACGTGTCTGCATAAATCAAGTGCAATAAAGCGACATTTACACAAAGCGGATTTACTAGCAATGAGCTTCAAAATGAAGTCTGGTTTAACGAGATTAAAATTAAATATAGATATTTCTTTTGTAATTGATCACTTTGTATTATTATCATATACGGTATTCAATATATACAGTAGATGCGTGTTCAACTACTGCGTTTTTTCAGTCTGCGCTGCTGAATACTTTGAGGTTGAGAGCTTAAAGGGTCGTTTACCTAGAGCTTTAGCTTAGGGATGGGTTTTTTAATACTGGCCCCATAAAAACTCTAAATTGTTGTCACAGCCAAGATTCGAACTCGGGTTTGCTGGATGAGAAACTAGTACACAGAACACAGCAGCGTACACTGGTTGTACTTGTTTCCTACTGAAACGATACTACTTTCTGATGATCAGTTGCTGCCGCTCAGAGAATCCCTCATCTCCAGCCATATACCAGTGGCTGGTGGGGGGAGAAATCTTCTGTGGATGACACATTAAAAAAAAATCCTAGTTTAGGTCTAACTTCTGGCCTTCATTTCCCTAAAAGTTTGTAGTGTAAAACTTCTTGTGAACAAAACCACCACCACCACCACAACCACCACCAACACTATCTGCCGTCCTCGGTACGAAGGTTGGCAGTAATGAATCCCCAGTTTCCTGTCTCCCAGGCCGTGATGCTGGCATTCATCCAGGTTGTGTCCTGTCCACTCTCGTATGTTATCTTCCAATCCACATCTCTGTCTACTTCTCGCTTTTTTTTCCAGTCCAGCTTTTCTTCTAGTATTGTCTTCGGTATATTGTTATGTCTTTTGGTGTGGCTAAAGTATTTTGTTTTCCTGATCCTTATTTCCTCGAGAAGTTTACGTTGAAGTTGTAGTTGTTGTAGTATTTGTTCATTTGTTCTGTTCATTTTTCCATTATATATGACCTACTTTCCTGTAGATCCATATTTCTCCTACATTTATCATTCTCTTGAACTTTTTACTTAAGAATCCATATTTTTGCTCCGTACACATTTATGAGAATTTAGAGAAGACGGTCTTGGAAGGGTACCTAATGGGAAAAAGAAAGGGAGGAAGATCAAGGCGAAGATCGCCGCAAGACGTCGTTGATGATCTGCAAATGGATGCATCAGCAGCAGGTCATCTTGCTTACAAACGAGAGGCTTACAGGAGAGCTGTTAGGGAGGCAAAGTTCCGCAAGGGACATGCAAATAACTGACTTTTGCTCCATACAGTAGAACAGAGTAGATACAGTATTTTATACGACAGATATCTGGATAACATCATCGTCTTGGAAGAACCTGGGAAGACAGCTGTCATTCATTTCTTCTACATGTCGCAACCATTTCAATCGGCTGCTGGCTAGTGTTGCTATCACTGCACGCGGCCAAACCTCAGAGCTGGGCACTTTGTCTTCTCACTTGAAGTTCATTATTTTGCGAAAGCAGCTACAAACGCTTTTTTTTTTTTCCTTTTGTGTGGACACTGAACTCGCTTTGAGAAAATCAGAAATTAGTTTACTCATTAAAAAAAAAAAAGGATGCTTATGAATTCTACCCAGATATAATATAGTCTTCTATCTGATTCATACTCTTCCTCCCCCCCCCCCCCCTCAACCGCCCACCTCGTGGCTATCAGAACTGTATTTACGAGGAGAAAATGAAACCAAACTGACAGGCAAATTGATGTAATACTTCAGGTTTATACAGATAATCCAAGCTTTGTGTATCACATCCACGCCATCACGTGCTGCCAAAGTCTGAGCAGAGTCTGAAGCCATTCTCGGGCGCCAGACTAGCCACAGCCTCATTAAAAAAAAAATCTCCAGTTCCCGCAAACTCTGAGGTCACCCTTCTTTGGTAGTTTTACTATAAGGCCAGTTTTCCACTCCTCTGGAGCTTTTTCTAGATCCCAAATTTGTTGTAGTATCCGGCAGAGTTGTTTTGATGTTTCTGTTTCTTCTGGTTTCAACATCTCAGCAGTCATTTCATCTTCACCTGTTGCCCTGTCTGATTTTAGCTTCTTATATATATATATAACTTGGCAGCTACATAGACCAGGATGGTAACACCAGAAAGGAAGTTGGAATTTGAAATGCAAAAGCAGCATCGATCTTCAAGAATCTTGAGAACATATGGAATTCAAAAGTTATAAGCACAAAAACCAAGTTAAGACTATTCAATTCAAATGTAATATCCACCCTTATTTTGTGCATGCGAAAGCTGGAAAACAACTAAAGAAATAGACATGAAATTGGACTCTTTTGAAAACAAATGCCTAAGGAAAATACTCAGCATCAAGTGCAACGAATTCAAGAATAATGCAGAGATAAGACAGATGACTGAACAACAGCCAGTCTCATGGGTGATGAGTTAAAGGAGATGGACATATGTTGGTCACTTGATGAGAAGAAATGATGAGAGAATCCCAAAACAAGCTATCAAGTGGAACACAACACACCAAAGAAAAAGAAGCAGACCGCGCGAAACTCTGAAGAGGACATTGTTAAGAGGCCAAATTAACAGGCATAAAATCCCTTGATGAGTTTGAAAGACTCGCAGAAGACAGGAAAAATTGGCGAACTACTTTGTGAGCCCTATGTGACGTTTAAGGGCACGGGAAGGATATAAGATATAAGAAGATTCCCGGAGGACTTGTGCTGATGTAGGCGGCTGATTTATTTCTTAAAGAATTCCTAAAGAATGCAGCTTACCATGGTCTCTAAAGCTGGAGACAAAACTCTGTGCTGGTTGCTCATGTTCTCTGGGTGAGTCTGATAGGTAAAGAAGGCTGTGACGAGACAGCCCAGAGCCCCCTACACTCTCCTTCTGGGGCCCACTGAGAAACGACTGCGCTCTATAACAGAGTCAGATGCAGGTGTATGGCGGAGTTTTACACGAAGATAAAATGAAGACGGAGAAGGAAACACCAATAAAAAGATACATAAACAGCCCAATGCAGTTCTTTAGACTACTTTCATTTAAAAGGAAAATATGAACTTTCTTTTCTGTATCCGTTTATTCATTATTTGCTTGATAAAGGCGCTATGCTGAAATATTGGTTTGTGTTTGTAGTTTTTATCATCTTGTACTCTTCTCTGTGTTTCCAACACTCCCCCTCCTCCACCCCCCTTACAAAAAAAAATACTGACGTCTTTTAAACCACGATTGAGGAGTCAAACCGACGGCTTGCACTCGGAAGTACTTTTGGGCGGATTCTGAAGGAGATGGAAGTTGGATAAGACAGTAGGAAAGTAGAGAAGTCAAGAATCAAAGGTTTATTAGCGGGAAAGTAGAGAAGCCAAGAGTCAAAGGTTTGCTAGCAGGAAAGTAGAGAAGCCAATAGTCAAAGGTTTGCTAGCAGTAAAGTAGAGAAGCCAAGAGTCAAAGGTTTTGCTAGCAGGAAAGTAGAGAAGTCAAGAGTCAAAGGTTTGCTAGCAAGAAAGTAGAGAAGCCAAGAGTCAAAGGTTTGCTAGCGGGAAAGTAGAGAAGTCAAGAGTCAAAGGTTTGCTAGCAGGAAAGTAGAGAAGCCAAGAGTCAAAGGTTTGCTAGCAGGAAAGTAGAGAAGCCAAGAATCAAAGGTTTGCTAGCAGGAAAGTAGAGAAGCCAAGAGTCAAAGGTTTGCTAGCGGGAAAGTAGAGAAGCCAAGAGTCAAAGGTTTGCTAGCAGGAAAGTAGAGAAGCCAAGAGTCAAAGGTTTGCTAGCAGTAAAGTAGAGAAGTCAAGAGTCAAAGGTTTGCTAGCAGGAAAGTAGAGAAGCCAAGAGTCAAAGGTTTGCTAGCAGGAAAATAGAGAAGTCAAAAGTTTTGCATATTGACCCCGATAATTTCAGGTTAGAAACAGGAAGAGAATGTAATTTCACCCTCACTGACTAGGAGAACTTAGTCCAGACTGTTTCAAAGAATCCACGTTGTTTTCGTTGTACCCACAGCTCGAAACTCGTATACATCACGCCCGTCCTCTCCCCCATCACAGCTTCCTTTATTCTTCTTATTCACAGCTCCAGTGTGAGCATTTCCCAGATACAGCATCATTACTCTTGCGCACAAAGAGTTCAGTCAAGCATTATCACTGTTACCAGTAAAGTGGTTGTTAACTGTGAACTTTTGGTATCGGATTTCCATTACCTTATAGGTAGACACAAGTGAGGATAATATACGAGGCGCTCTCCACTTTCAGGGCTATTTCTTACCCCCTACTCCCGCCCCCGGCCCCATTTTTCCCTCCTCCTCCCAGTGGGTTAGTGCCTTCAGCTTCCTCCACCATACCCTCATTCCACTCCGTCCCTGCTCTTAGTGTCACCAGCTCTCCAGTTCACGCCGTGGACAAGACAGCCAGAGAAAATTCGTCATGCTTACCGCAAGTTACATGTCCCATTCTTCCTAGTCTTTTCTCCCTCTACAGTTTACCATTATCTACTTCTTCTTTGTGCCTTTATTTTGACTACTGAAAGATTCCACTGACAGTCGCCTTATTGTCGTTCTTCCTGACCTATCATTAACATAGCATGAAATAGAAGGTAAGCTGTAGAGAGTCGGACGATTATGCTTGTCCATTTCTTTACCTTTACAAAATAAAGTCCTCTCATTAGTTCATCTTCAAACAAACAAACAAAAAAATAATAAAACAACTAAAGAAGCTGCCGAGATAGAACTACAAAAATAAGATTTTTAAGGGCATGCATCTTTCCCACTTCAACATATGCCTGTGAAACCTAGACACTTAACCAAACAGCTGAGAAACACATACATGCCTTTGCGTATGAAGAAGAAGATGGCGTACATAAATGCCTTTGAATGTAAATGCTATAGAATAGTCCTTCAGGTATCATGGACACACACACACACACAAGAACAAATATATTAATACTACATGAACTTAATATTGAAGAAGGTTGGCTAGTAAAGAAGATTAAACAGAGAAAACTTAAATATTGTGGACATATTAAACGTCATGAGAATTTAGAGAAGACTGTCTTGGAATGGTATATAATGGGAAAAAGAAAGAGAAGAAGACCAAGACGAAGATGGCTGCAAGACATTGTTAATGATCTGCAAACTGATGCATCAGCAACAGGGCATCTTGCTTACAACCGAGAGGCTTGCAGGAGAGCTGTTAGGGAGGCAAAGTTCCGCAAGGGACATGCAAATGACTGACTGACTGTTTATTGTAACAATCTACAACGTATCCTACACTTTTCCCAGCTGCTAGGTAGACCTGGACAACAATCTCTCGCCATAAGCTTGTCGACAGCTACTTGTATTCCAGCTATGATCCTATCGCCCTACTAACAGAAATAGTTACCTGACATACAAATGCTGGGGAAAATATCCCTCGAAGGCCGGGAATATCTGTACTATAACAGCAAAAGGCATCGTTAAAATGTATAGAAGGAACAGACTAAGCGTGACAGTGAAGAGTGAGAGGGTGATAACTGTACAAAGAGGACTGGAGAAAAAGAAAAGAAAAGAGACGATCTTTTCTCCAGTTTGTTTTGCCAATTTAAAAGCTAGAACAAAGACGCCCTATAGGTAGAACTGCCCGGTGTCAACATTTTGTTTGCGCTAGACCACAACAGACATCCTAAGATGGCATGGCCTCCCCCATAAAATAGTTAATGTAATCAAAGCCCTATACGAGGGTTTTCAGTGCAAAGTTATCTGTGGAGAACATACCTCCAGCAGCTTTAGGGTACAAACAGGAGTGAAACAGGGATGTATACTATCACCAACATTATTTATCTTGGCAGTAGACTGGTTAATGATGGAGGCAACATCAGACAAACGCAGAGGATTACAATGGACCCTTGACACAGTGCTGGAGGACCTTGACTTTGCGGACGACATTTGTCTATTATCAAGCAGTCACAAAGATATGCAAGATAAAATAAACAAGCTAACTAAGAATGCAAACAACATAGGACTAAAGATCAACGTAGGAAAGACAAAGTTAATGAAGAAAAATGTGAACAACAGAAATGTACTCAGAGTAGATAACAAGTTAGTGGAGGAGGTCAACGAATTTGTATACCTTGGCAGCAGAGTAGTAGAAAATGGAGACAGTACAGAGGACATCAACAGCAGACTTACTAGAGCAAACCAGGCTTTTGCAATGCTGCAGAATATATGGAAATAAAAAAAAAACTAAGCATAAATATGAAAATCAGGATATTTAAGAGTAATGTTCTAAGTGTACTACTCTATGGAAGCGAATGCTGGAAAATCACCAAAACCATAGAAAACAAGTTGAATTCTTTCCAGACTAAATGTTTACGAAGAATTAGAAAAATATTTTGGCCAAACACTATAAGAAATAACATCTTATTAGCAGAAATGCAGATGAAACCACTGACAACAATTATTGAGGAAAGACGCTGGCAATGGTTGGGACATGTGCTCCGAATGACTGACAACTCACTACCAAAAATAGCACTAAGATGGACACCACAGGGGAGCAGAAGTAAGGGTAGACCAAAAGAGACATGGAGAAGAACAACAGAAAGGATGTTGAGCAATAGAGGGCTCACCTGGGCAAGAGCAGAAAAAAAGGCGAAGGACAGGCATTTGTGGAAAACCCTTGCGGAAGCCCCATGTGCCCTGGGCACTTAAGGTTCAGAGAGAGAGAGAGAGACCACAACAGAGTAAGTGTCTGATCCGTCTGATGGAAAATGCTTGAGTACTTTTATGGAAATAAGATGACACGTCATAAGTTTTGAAATATTTTTTTTTAAATCTCAAAGTCAAGCTAGGAAAAGTAAACATCGTTCGTGTGTACACGTCACAAGCTTCTTGTTTTCACTGTGTGAAACAGACTAAGCAGAAATCACTGTCGAATTCGATGGACCGCGCTGTACGTGCTGATACGAGTGTAAGATGGGCGAATAGGCTTAGTTCAGTCCCAGTAAACAGAGACAAATAAAAATTCTGAGGACAACGATGTAACAATGAAGCTGAATGATACAGCGATCAAAGACCCAATACTCAAAATGTATGTTGATACAGCGGTCAAAGACGTAGTACTCAATCTGAATGTTGATACAGCGATCAAAGACGTATAACAGTATATTGGAAAATTTACTGTTACGATGGTTGGATTCTCGTAGAAGGGATATAATCCAGGGTATTTTAATATTTTGACCATTTGATTTAAAGCCCTTGGTATTTTTGTTGAACAAAAGAGTTCAATTGAAAGGTCAGGGTTGAGATGTTAAATTCCACGAGATTTTTATGAACTTATCCTTGATATGTTAGTAACAGAAAAGTTATTTTCGGAACGTCCAGTGAGTTTCCGTCTGATGGTCGTAACATGTAGAATCACGGGATGAGTGATTCTCGGGATAGAAACTTCAGGAAGATTTAGGGGAATAGCTAGCACATATTTAAGGAGTGAGAGGACGAGATTTGGTAGCTAAGGATAGATAGGATGAATTATGATTATGAGATTAGAATGAGTTTGTATTAAGTCTCGGTTGTGAATGTGTTAGGATCGTGGTTAGGCATGATTAGTTGAGAATGTGATTTTTCCTAGCATGTAGTGCACTGTGATAGTGATTTTTGTCATGTAGCTGACGTGTGTATAGAATGCTCCTTTTGGAGACATTATGTTTTTTTTCTTTTTTTTTTTTAATGCCCGCATGGGCTTGCTAGATAATTTTACCACGTGTGTGGTGAGGGTTTGTTAATTAAAATAGCCAAAAGGCTATAGATACTATAGGCCGGATACTACAACAAATTTGGGATCTAGAAAAAGCCCCAGAGGAGTGGAAAGCTGGCCTTATAGTAAAACTACCAAAGAAGGGTGACCTCAGAGATTGCGGGAACTGGAGAGGCATTACCCTACTGCCACTCACCAGTAAAGTATTTTGCAGAATAATCATCAACAGAATTGTACTAGCACTTGATGGAAAACTTTGGAAAGAGCAGGCAGGATTTAGGAAAGGAAGATCATGCACAGACCACATATCTGTACTTAGACAAATATTAGAACAGGCAAATGAGTGGGATAGCACAACATATGCGTTGTTTATAGATTTCGAGAAAGCCTTTGATAGTGTCAACAGAGATGCACTGTGGAAAATCCTAAGATGGCATGGCCTCCCCCATAAGATGGTGAATGTAATAAAAGCCCTATATGAGGGTTTTCAGTGCAAAGTTATCTGTGGAGAACATACCTCCAGCAGCTTTAGGGTACAAACAGGAGTGAAACAGGGATGTGTACTATCACCAACATTAATTTATCTTGGCAGTAGACTGCTTAATGAAGGAGGCAACATCAGAAAAATGCAGAGGATTACAATGTACCCTTGACACAGTGCTGGAGGACCTTGACTTTGCAGATGACATTTGTCTACTATCAAGCAGCCACAAAGATATGCAAGATAAAATAAACAAGCTAACTAAGAATGCAAACAACATAGGACTAAAGATCAGCTTAGGAAAGACAAAGTTAATGAAGCAAAATGTGAACAACAGAAATGTACTCAGAGTAGACAGTAAGTTAGTGGAGGAGGTCAATGAATTTGTATATCTTGGCAGTAGAGTAGTAGAAAATGGAGACAGCACAGAGAACATCAACAGCAGACTTACTAGAGCAAACCGGGCTTTTACAGTGCTGCAGACTATATGGAAATCAAACAAAAAAAAAAAAAAACTAAGCATGAACACGAAAATCAGGATATTTAAGAGTAATGTTCTAAGTGTACTACTCTATGGAAGTGAATGCTGGAAAATCACCAAAACCATAGAAAACAAGTTGAATTCTTTCCAGACTAAATGTTTACGAAGAATTAGGAAAATATTTTGGCCAAACACCATAAGAAATAACATCTTGTTGGCAGAAATGCAGATGAAGCCACTGACAGCAGTTATTGAGGAAAGACGCAGGCGATGGTTGGGACATGTGCTCCGAATGACTGATAACTCACTACCAAAAATAGCACTATGGTGGATACCACAGGGGAACAGAAGTAAGGGTAGACCAAAAGAGACATGGAGAAGAACAACAGAAAGGATGTTTAGCAATAGAGGGCTCACCTAGGCAAGAGCAGAAAAAAAGGCAAAGGACAGGCATATGTGGAAAACCCTTGCGGAAGCCCCATGTGCCTTGGGCACTTCAGGTTCAGAGAGAGAGAGAGAGATGTACCACATGGTCCAAGCTGGCTTTAGATAAGGAAGAGGAACAAGAGATCATATATTCAATATAAGATTAATAATAGAGAAATGCAGAGAGTTTAACGTACATTTATATTGATCTCTTATAGACTATTCAAAGGCTTTTGATTGTGTACAGCACCAGAAACTTTGGGAAAACTTGGATTTCCAACACATGTGATACAATTAATATCACTGCTATAGCTAGACCAAGAGGCAGCAGTAAGAATAAATGGTGAAACAACAACTTGGTTTGACATAAAACAAAGGGTCCGTCAGGGGTGCATACTGTTGCCTTACTTATTTAACTTATATACTGAAAATATAATGCGGAATGTTACAGAAGATGTAGACAAAGAATATTATGCTATAACAACTGGAGGTTATGAAATTCCAGAGATTAGATATGCTGATGACACAGTGTTGTCCACAACACAAGAAGGAATGGGAAAACTAATTATTTCAGTCCGTAAAAACAGTGAAGGGCAAAACCTTTATCTTAATGGAAAGAAGACTAAATTGATGACAACTGATAAGACAAATAAGGGAGCTGAAATATACATAAATGAGGAAAAATTGGAAGAGGTAGAGTTTTTAATATCTTGGATCATTACTAACTAATAATGGAGATACAATGAGGGAAATAAAAAATGCCTTTGAATGTAAATGTTACAGAAGAGTCCTTCAAATATTGGCACAAAAAAGAACAAATATATCCATACTACAAGAACTTAATATTGAAGGTTGGCTAGTAAGGAAGATTAAACAGAGAAAACTTAAATATTTTGGACACATTAAACGTCATGAGAATTTAGAGAAGACCGTTCCCCTGGGAACAACTGTGTTAAGAACACACTTATCTTGACACAGTCTTTGTGAGACAGGGAATAGATCTGTTTGCTTAAAAAACTCTGACCTACTACCTACTTCTGTAGCCCAGAAACCTGTAGCAATCAACACTAATTATAATTTATGTAAAATGTAATGCCAGGTTGGTGGACGGATGGGTACATGGAGATCGCTGGCAGGGATGATGAAAATCTGGTGTGAAACCAATGAATCCAGGACCTGACAAGCCCATGGGTCTTTATAACAATGGGTATCAGAATGATGTAAACAAAACAGAGCCAGCAGACTAAGGTGGCGGGGAATGAATATCACTGAGCCAATCATCGGATTCCTCATCCCAAAGTCAGAGTATCTCTGTGGAACTGTCTCAAAGCCATCTGGCCAGCCAGCGTTGCATGCTGGATCTGTCATGGAGAAGGGGCCTAAGTACAGCCACAGAGGCTGGAAAACAAAGTTTTGGCCAGGCCAGCCTACACCACTGTCCTCATGGCAGTCCGAGCAAGACCACAGTCTGTCCTAGCTGGAAAGGTGCTGAAGTCGGAGGTACCCAGCCAAAAGTTGCATCGCAAAAAATCAGGGTACTACGCATCATCGCCAGTGTGTTTACGAAGAAGTAGAGAAGACCGTCTTGGAAGGGTACATAACGGGAAAAAGAGAGGAAGACCAAAGTGAAGATGGCTGCAAGACATCGTTGATAATCTGTAAATGGATGAATCAGCAGCAGGGCATCTTGGTTACAACCGAGAGGCCTACAGGAGAGCTGTTAGGAAGGCAAAGTTCTGCAAGGGGCATACAAAATGACTGACTGACAGTACCACAGATGTGTAGCTGCCAGTTCTTAACTTCTTTCACGTAAGGTTAGCATTCATTCCTTTGCATGTCCCTTGCGGAACTTTGCCTCCCAAACAGCACTCCTGTAGGCCTCTCGGTTGTGAGCAAGATGGCCTGCTGCTGCTGCATCCATTTCCAGATCATCAACGATGTCTTGCAGCCATCTTCGTTTCAGTCTTCCTCTTTTTCTTTTTCCCATTATGTATCCTTCCAATACGGTCTTCTCTAAATTATCATGACGTTTAATGTGGCCAAAATATTTAAGTTTTCTCTCTTTAATCCTCTTTACTAGCCAGCCCTCTTCAATATTAAGCTCTTGTAGTATAGATATATTTGTTCTTTTTTGTGTCCACGACATTTGGAGAACTCTTCTATAGCATTTACATTCAAAGGCATTTATGTGCTTCTCAGCTGTTTTGTTAAGTGTCCAGGTCTCACAGGCATATGTTGCGATGGGAAAGATGCATGCCCTTAAAAATCTTATTTTTGTGGTTCTGTCTGCTCCTCTCCACAGATTCTTTATTTGTTTTACTTTCTGAAGAGCAATAGATGTCCTCCTTTTAACTTCCCTCATTGTATCTCCATTATTAGTTAGTAGTGATCCAAGATATTCAAAACTCTCCACTTCTTCCAGTTTTTCCTCACTGATACATATTTCAGTTGCCTTGTTTGTTTTGTCAGTTGTCATCACTTTAGTTTTCTTTGCATTAAGATAGAGGTTCTGCTCTTCGCTGTTCTTGCGGACTGACATAATTAGTTTTTCCATTCCTTAAATTATTTATGTTTCACTGATGCTCACGTGACTTGGCCTTATTGTCTGATTGAGTGAGTGTGACGTTCAGTGATACAGCCAGCCATATCATAACCAGAGGGCGCGCACTTTGCAGGAACATGGTGTTCTTGACTCAACACTAGAGGGCGCTGTGATCACCTGTCCGTCTCCTACTCCAGAAGACAGACTGTGGGGAGGTGTCCAGCCAGTTCATTGCTTTCCCTGTTATAAGAGTAGACCGGTAGTGAATGATGAAAACAGATATAAACAAAAAAAAAAAGGAGGGGGGGGGGAAATGTCCTACAATCTGCACCAGCTTACAAAATTTCTGAGCACTGGAGCCAGGTACCTATTTCTACTGCCAGGTTATGATGTTCAGACCCTCAGTGGGTGCATCATCTCCACATACACAGCTTTTAGTTACCTGCCTATGTATGTAGATATCTGCTATTTCTCAAAGTGACAAGACAACAATACATACAGGAACTCAAACATCACTTCACTAGAAAATCTTCACCGTATAGAAGTTCTCAAATCAGTGACAGATTAAAAAAAAAAAGAAAACAAGTAGCTAAACAGTAACTTTTATTTCAGAAACTTACCATGTAGTTACATGTTTACATTGTACACAAACTTGCCAATATGGTATCAACAATGTTCTTATTACATTTTGACTTTAACATGACTTGCCAAAACAAATCTATTCAACGTCTGAAACAATGCAACAAAAAAAAAAAAAATGATGGCTGGATTGGTTTAGTGCACCTTCATGTTCATGCACATGCGCAATACAACATAGAAATGAATTATTTTCCATGTGCAATTTCTGAGCTTATTTCAAATATAACTAGGGCGTTCTAAATATATTATGAATCTGAAGGACAAAAAAAAAAAATGTTATGTCATTTCTGAAGGATTCTGCTTTCTCTCCTGATCAATCATCCATATCTATGGTAAGTGATACTGCTATATGAGACACTAAAAATGCTAGCAGGTTCTGATATGATTCTGAAGTAATGTGCTGCAGATGAACTCTAAGTGTCTTAGAGGGTGCCTGTTCAGGGCTATTTTATAACTGAAGATTGGGTGATGCTGTTGATTGTGCAGTCTGGCTACTGTACTTTGCAAATTATCTGGGGGGTATTTCAACAAACACCTTGCCCTATTTGTTATAAAACTCTCATCAGATCAGCAAGGGATTTCTTCTTCTGGACATTATGCTTAAAACCGGCTTCAAATCTGGAGCATACTAAACAACTTGAAGACATTTTCTTTTACTTATATGTATGTTGTTCTTTTTCTTTTGAATGTTCTTACTGGATTTCAGGCGCTAGTTCACAAGTGGCGCTTCACACTGAAAAGGCAAGGGGACTAAACTAAAAAAACAGCTGTGTCATTTTTCCCATATTAAATAAAAATTTGGTACAATCCACAATTGCTAACTTCCATTTCATTCACCCTATAACATGTTCTTCACATCCTGATGGACAATGATTCTTCAAGTTGTGATGATAAAATTTCCACAGTGAGTTTCATTCTGAATTCTCTCATCATCAAATACAAATTTAAAAAAAAAAAACAGTTGTACTTCTAAATGTGGCACATCTCTACTACAAAAGTCTCTCCTAAATTTAAACTCTTCAATAATTTCTTGCACTATCTTTCAATATTTCTTACACTATCCCTCTGCCACTTCTAAAACATCAATAAAACTTATGGGAAAAAAACCCATTTTATTTCTTCTACATAAAGAAAAGTAACAAAACAAACTTCTTACACTAATTATGGTGATGTTATTGTAAAACTATCAGATCTGAAATATTTACAAGAATGGCTGAATGAAATGACATCATCATCATCATCATCACATTCAGCTGATATTCAAATATTCTTCTCATGCATGCTTGTCTTATTAAAGATAAAAAAAAAAAAAAAAGGTCCATAATTTGCATCATCTTATTTAAAAAAAACAACTCTCCTATAATCCTTCTGTAACACCAGAAAACCTATCTGCAAATGATAAGATACTTGTCTTAAGTCTTCATACATTTCTTTAGCCTTTTTGGCACTACGCATTTTTGTTAATAATAAAAAATACAGTTTAAACATTTATCCGTTTTTTCCTGTTAAGAATTACTGGTCATAAAAATAGCTTGTAGCTCTGCTTGTATATACCACAAAAGTATACAGACAACATTCCTTCTCTTGTTTTTGCTTTATAACAGTGAACTACTGAATGAGGCATTGTTACAGTGGATGGAGATAGGAAGTTATCCTCTGATACGCTGAGCTCTGTAAAAGTTGAGGGAAGGGATCTACCCATGGTCCACCAATGCGGGACAGGTAGAGAGAGAAGATAAGAGGAGAGACAGACAGTGATGTGGCTCAAACTGTCAGTCTTTTAGACCAAGTACATGTACAAAGAATGACAAACGGGGGGGGGGGGGGGGGGGTGTCTCAAACACACAAGCCAGTCCACAGATTTTTACAGGGTGTTCCATAATGATGGGACAGATTTTAAATGCAGTTATCCAGGACTGGAACAAACACATCTAATATAGAATGTGTGTAATACATACCCAAGACCCCATAACAATGTTCATTCAAGGATGTTTCATAATGATGCCCTGTACAGCTCTGGAACTCAAATAATGTATCCAGAGGGAGATGGCAGCCATTCCAACCGGTGTGCTACACCACACTATAATGGAGATGATAAACAGAGCCAAAGAATGTTCTCTCTGAGATAACATCTAATGGGGGCGTGATATTCAAACTCTGAACATTGTTATGAACTCCTGTATCTTGGGTATGCATAACACATACACACACTCTATACTAAATGTGTTCCAGTCCTAGATAACTGCATTTAAAATATGTCACATCATTATGAAACACCCTGTAAAACTAACTCAGCCAATGTCCAGCTCTGACTTTGCAGAAACTTCATTTGAGAAATTACTTAAACTTAACTGTAACAGCAATGACAACCTATCAATTTACATCAGTGTTTCTCATCCTTTTCAAGTCATGGACCCCTATTAATAACTAATAATTAGCAGATGCTCCTACAATACTCCCTCACCTCTGGGTATTAGATTACAAACGCTCACACATTTCTAGTATTCTACATAATCTACACTCTTGTCTTGATCGCCTATATGACCTTTTGCGGACCCCCCGTGATGATTGGACCCTAAACCAGGAAGTGATGGTTTACAACATTTCATAATTAGAAAATAAAAATCTAAGCTTAAACGTCAAAACAAACTAAAAAATGTTAATTCTCAATGCTAAGAAAATCAGTTTCTCCTGTTTTAATCTTCTTATATCTTACATCCTTCCCATGTTGCTAAACGTCACATAGGGCTCGCAAGGTAGCGTGCCAATTTTTCCTATTTTTAACCAGCTTTTCAACCTCATCAGGGGATTTTATGCCTATTAATTTGGCCTCTCTTAACAATGTCCTCTTTTAGAGTTTCATGCGGTCTGCCTCTTTTTCTCTGGCCTGTTGTGTTCCACTTGACAGCATGTTTTGGGATTCTCTGGCTGTTAAATGCAAGATGCACATAATCGCTGTTTTTCATTTCCTATGCAACAAACTCTAGTCAGGAGACTGAATAGCTGAAACAGGAGACAAGGGAGTTAACTGTGATTATAACTTGGGGAAATTTAAGAGCACTGAAACACTGTAAAACAATCAAGAGATGAAATAAAGCATAAAGAAAAAAAAATACAGTACAAGAAAAGATCTGTTAATCTTCAAATGGAAATTCTGTGTAGAAATTTTTAATATGATCTGACAACTGAACAGAGTGAACTCAAATAATCAACAACACTCCTTTATATGGCAGTAAAATATAGCAATGAACTATATAAAATTGGATGATCAAATAAGGTATGAATTGTTGGAGCATCAGTTTCATGGATGATCCAGTGCTGCTCTTGGTTCAGTGCAGAAAGAAACTTATTTTTGGTTACTGGGAGAAAGATTTCCAAAAGGTCATCATTCCCTGAAAGAGAAAAGAATGCACCACTAAGAACAACAAGTTTTAAACAGGCCCTGCCACTCAACTCTGGCTATTATATTTACATTTTATATTTCTCACAAATTACCAAAATGACTGCAAAATATGTGTATTTACTGGCCTTGAAAGTCAGGGGGACGAGCAGGAGGGAAGAGATGCTACTTCCACTGTGGTCTAAATTATATCACTCCTTCATATGCTAGTATTACAGCCATATTCCCCATTGTCTTAAATTTTGCTAAAAGCTTGCTTCAGTTTACTCAGGCAAAACAAAATTAGCAACTGCCAGCCCACTCCTTGTCCAACTTCATGCTTGAATGATATGGCCATCATCACAACATCAGCTGCTAAGAGCCTACAAGTCTGCAGCTGGGGGAGCAGGATCTTGCCACTGCAAGAACAATGTTCTTACAGACACTGATAAAGTGATATACACTGAACCTACCAGTCTATGACTACAGCTATGGTCATTCATTTACTGATTGTCTTTCTGCTTTTTTCTAAGACTAACCACACATCACTAATTCTGACAATGCTCACAGACAAGGGATACACATGGAAGGAAGTAGAGAACAAATCCAAGAACAGGGATGACTGGAGAGACCATCTGTGGGCTATGCTCCCATAACACGTGACAAACAAGGAAAAAAACAAATGGCTACTAAGAGCATTACTAAAAAGGTCAAAAGATGAAGACGGAAATGACTGAGCCACATGCTGCAAACTGGAAAAAAAAAAAAGCCCCTATACCCCTTTAACTTGGACACCTCAAGGGAAAAGAGAAAGAACAGCAGGCCATCGGGGACATGAGACGCACAAGACAGAAAGAACTAAAGGAAGCAGGAAAGACATGGCTTTAGATATCCCAACTTGGTTAAGACAGGATTGGCTGGAGAACCTTCCTTGATGCTGTATGCTCCCAAAGGAGTGAAAGGCAGTGATGATGATGATGAACCATACAACACTCTGCTGTATCACTTCACTGTGCACAAGCCTTGTTATTTCTTATAATCTTAACATGGCTATGTTGTAATTTCTGCTCATGTAAAAATTCAGCATAATGAAAATATTTTACGAACAAATTCTGAATAGCATGCCACAGACAATCCACACCAATTCCAGTTATTTCACCATTATATAGAACATTTATAACAAATAAAATGAATACAGTGAACTTCTTGTTGCAGTAATTAATAACATTCTGAAATTCCTATGTCAAAACATGATCACTGAAATTATCTTTGTCACATGGACAAAAACTGCTTTAAACATAGGACTTCATACTTGCTTCGTATTAGCGCTTTAATCTTTTTCCCAGCGATGATCAGTTCTGAATTAGATGATAACGCACCTTTTGTAATTTTCATCATTTCTCAGGTGTACACACAAAAACAGGTCAATTCAACCCTTGGAAGATGCACTGCCAGGTTCCTCTGCATGCCAAAACCATGATAAGAGACATATCTTCGACTTAAAACTAGTTTTGGATAATTTAGTTTTTCCACCTGCCTAGTGAAGTCTTACAATTCTAAAACTCTATTTACTTTGTTCCACGGTTTTCTTTCTCATATTACATAAAAGAAAACCTTAAATCACTACCTGCAGACAGTGGTACTAAGGATCTTCTGTTTCCAAACTTCATCAACACTTTACTCACTCATCAATAAACTTTGAATACTAATAAGTATGTGCAAACCTATTTCATGCAGAATTTCTGATTATCAATGAAACATGAAAGACAAGATGATTACTATTTTTAAAAAAAAATATGTTGGATTACTCTAATAATGCACAGAGAACACCTGGCAATGATTTTCTGACAAAAAAATTCAACATCTGGTATGGAAAACAAACAAATGAATGGACCAAAATTAAGATCCTGCATCTATATAAGTGCATACAACGAAACAGTAAAAATATGGCAGCTAATTTAACACCCACCTCTCATTCAGACTTTAAAGCTAAACTCTAGCTTAACTTAAAGCAGAAAAAGGAATGCAAATATATAAATATATACGTATGTATGTATGTAACTTTAGGTTACAATTTCATATAGTGTATATTCTGAATTTACTAACTGAATGTGCCTCTGTGAATTATACTTCTATCTCTGTTTCCCTTGGAATACACTTAATATTGTTACAATCTGCTAAAGAAATAGGGAAAACAATGGAGAATAATCATAGGACCAAAAAAGGCCAGTAATTGGAAAACAAAAATAATAATGCAGGGAAAGTAAGAAGACAAATAATTAAGGAAAACAAACAGTGGATAAACTCGCTATTACAATACAGGAAAGCTTGCAAATAATACATTTTAGTCCACTGCAGAAAGATTCAGGAAGGTTCTCTGAGAAGAACAGGAAAATGAAAGGTCAAGAAGGAAATTTTAATGGCCTGCTCATGACAAATCTGAACAGGATATCTGTCCTCTTTACAAAGCAGTTGATGTGAGCAGTATAAATGTAGACTATCTGATGAAGTCTCTTGTCTGTGAGGACGTCCTTCTTGTTATATTTTATTTTCCCTGCATCCACTGACGCCTGTGCTGGAAATGCAATCTAGTGCACTTCGCCCTGCAGACAGACATTTTCAGTTTTTTAGGAGGCTCTTTGTCCCCTTGTGTATCAGGTACCTATTTCTACAGCTGAGACAACTGGAAGATGCTGGTAGTGGGTCATAACCCCATAATAGGAAGACCAGTTAATGATAAATTCATAAACCATGCATGACAAAGACAATATAAGCATTTAAGCCATCTCAGATCTAGATATTCATCCAGATATATGTCACTCCTCAGGTGATAATGCTCATGGTTAACATTACACCTTTAAAACAGTAGATCTAGAACATCAGCGTTTTATAAATCTGGATTTTAAAAAAAAAAGACCCAATATGAATGCCATGCCCAACATGATGCTATTGACATCCATGTCCTTGGTTGGCTAAGTAATCAACTGACTAGTATGCCCTGTGGTATCTTGCAAGATAGCAACAAATTCTATCCAATTTTCATGGTCTGTAGCCAGACTTTGTACCCTACCCCAGCTGTGCTGCATGCTTCTCCTATTCCTTTAGAATGGTTGGAAAATAAATCTACATCTCAGAGAGTCTTGTAGTCATAATGCAAAAGCTGTCCACGAAAAGGGAATATAGACCAGATCCCGGCTGAAAATATGGGCATGTGACACTTTGAGCTATGTAAATGCCTTTTAATTGGGAGAATAGTTGTTTATAGACTACATGAAGAATTGGTTAACAAATATGTTTGAGGAAACATATTTTACCATTCTCTGATTCTTTAAAAAAAAATGTCTTCCTTCTGTCAATGTAACTGTTGAGAAAGTATAAATATTAACCTCTAGATCAGTGTTCTGAAGAGAGAACAAGCCCCAAGCTGTGCTGGATTTCAAGGGGCCACAACTAAAAGACAGAAATGACATTTTATTATAGTAACAGAGCCTGAGATAAGATTTTTGCTTAAAAATTACAAAAAGGGAGGGGCTCTGATCAGAAAGAGGCTGAGATAAGCTCTATGAGGACCGGCCTAAGAAGTATTTCAGTTGTTTATTTACACATGACTTCCAGTGTTTTCAGCTTGTAAAGTTTTATTATCTCTCTTCTTCCTCATCTCTGTGTTGTGTGAATCGTCTACAATACCTAATTATCATTGGAGGGGAAGTCACTAAGTAACTTGCAAATGCCTATTACAAAAAAACTAAATGCGACAGTAATTTAAAAACTTTTAATTTTTGAACCTACATTATTCCCCTATTTCTCAACGTAATCGCCACCAACACTGATACATTTGTCCCATCGTGTAATCATGGCGCAAAAATCAGGAGTCCAATTTCTGAACCATTTTTTTACTTCTGTTTCCACTTCTTCACCACTCGAGAATCTTCTCCCGGCAAGGTGGTTTTTCAGTGGACCAAACAGGTGAAAATCACTTGGAGCTAAGTCAGGACTATAGGGTGGATGTTCAAGAACTTCCCAACCCAACTGGCTAATTTTATCTTGGGTTGACCGAGCCATATGTGGTCTGGCATTGTCATGAAGGAGAAGCACACCTCTAGTCAGCAGACCAGGATGATTTCTTCGAATTGCATCCCACAGCATCGACAGAACTTCACAGTATGATATAGAATTCACACTGTCATCATACTTCTGGAACTTGGTTAACAACACTCCTTGATAATCCCAGAAAACTGTCAGCATAACCTTCCCTGCAGAAGGCGTAATCCTGAATATTTTTGTACATGGTGATGACAGGTGTTTCCAATGCACTGAGGCACGTTTTGATTCGGGTTGGTAGTGGTGCACCCAAGATTCGTCTCCAGTAATAATCCTTTGGAGCATGTCTTCACCTTCATATGCAAAATGACAGAGATGCTGCAATGACAAACCAAATCGGTTCATTTTGTGTTCATCATTCAGATCTCTGGGTACAAACGTGAGCAAACTTTTCGAAAATTCAATTGCTCATGCATTATTCTGTAGGCTAAGCCATGTGAACATCCGATTGCACTTGCTACACTGTCTATCGTTACTCGTCTATTAGCTCTGATAATCTCATTCACATGTTGCAATCTGAACAGGACGGCCAAGTTGAACTTTGTCAACAATTTCGGTGCGTCACTGAGAAAATTCTTTTACCCAGTTATCGCCCGCTTTAAGTGATAAACACTTTTCAACATAAACTGTAATCATTTCCTTATGAATGTCCTCAACTGAATGTCCTTTAGCCCACAAAAATCGCACTACACTTCTCTGTTCTTCTTTGGTACACACTAACAGTTGGGTAGCCATTTTGTTATTGCTTTGCAAACATAACTCCCAGCACCCCCTACATACAACTATTATAAAGTTGGATGATGGTACTATCTAAGGATATATTTAAATACTACCTGATAACTGCCACTGATAAAATATTTCAATTTACGAGTTACTTAGTGACTTCCCCTCGTATTTGGTACCATGTAACTAGAATTAATAGTTATTAACTACAGAAGTTAAAATACTAAAACAATCTGGATTACAGCATCTCATTAAGAAAATCCCCATATACAAATGTGGACTATTTGTATAATTTTTCAGTGAAATTAACGAAATCCATAATGTTAATTTTATATTGCAAAGTTTCCACCTAAACTGTCATAAATTGATTCTTTTGTAATCTGAGTATTTTTTTTTTCAACTTAACATTTAAAAAACTAGACAAGAAAATAGCAATTAAAGAGTACAGATGGCTCTTAAATATGACACACAAAATTAGAGAACAATTTCATATTTTTTGATACCCCCTGTCAATTTCCTCTTACACGACACACAGATTATGGCATAATTTGTATATATTTAACACCCTCCATACATATCATGTGACAACCTCTCTCTCTGAACAGAAGAATCAATCCCCAAACACCATTTCATCAGCCAGCTCTTCCTTTACTTCATTCATTTTCAAACATCAAGATTATCTCCTTCATAAGCCAAACCAAAAAAAAAACCGCAGTCTTGCCGTTTCAAATAAATGATCAACAGTGACAATATCTCCAACATCTGAGCTAATACTCCGTCTTAATGCCCATGAAGAATAAAACAACTTCAACTGTTTATAAAGACCTATAGTCTGTTTGTTAAAACTTTAGTGGTTAAACACAACACAAGGTGTCAATATTTCTTTTTCCATTGCAACACTTGAGTATTAGCACCAATGTCTCACTAACAGGAGAACATTAACGCCACTTACCTATATTTATTGCATTATGTACCCCAAGGACTGCTAACTCAACTGTAATTTTCTACCTGATCAAATATGCAAGAAATGACAAAAGAACAAAACAACATTCACTAGCTAAACCAACCGCCACTGATGTTCAAAAAACTGTGGTGATGATTCTTTCCAGCTGAACTCCCATCCCCCAAGAGATTCTGTTTAAACATCAACTACAGAACCCTCTGCAGAATTTTTTTTTTTTTTCAATTTCTGATACAGAAATTCATCTAATCAAGCATGAGCAAACTCCTCCGTTTTCAGATTATGAGACTGATGTGCTATCTACTGCGCCACCAAGGCCCCAGAGCAAACTGATGATTTTGCTACTATCATGGAGTGAGAATGAAACCTTCAAATGCCTTAAATTTCTCTCTTAAACGAAATGTCTCCTAAACGAAAAACATGGCAGCTGCATGATCTAAATGTGGTTGACAACCAAATCCTGGCAGTCAGACCTCATGTGAAGAACTTTTTGAACACACCATGTCAGACAGCGAGTGGTGTCATGGTTTCATGGCTCACCGGTGAAGATACAATCCATTTCCTGGCTTTCTCTCTTGCATTTACTTTTGGGACTATGTTCTGACAATCTTGGTTGTGTGGGCAACATGGAGAGTAACTTCATAGCAGAGAAGCACGTAAGGAGAACCAAGAGATCAATGCTGGCTGGTTATGACAGAACTTCCTCATGACCACAACAAATATAAAGCACATAAACTAATAAAACACATGGCTGTGAAACTTATACAATTAACAGAAAGATAACAAAACTGGGAGTAAAAGAGACGTGATTTTGGAGAAAGACACAACAGATACCCTGGACAGACAGAAAAAACAAAGAAGTCCTCAAAGAAGTTCAGAACAAAGAAAAGTAGTTAAAATTAAAAGAAAAAATGTCTTGGACATGTCATAAGAAGACAAAAGTTGGAGAACTTGGTAATGATTGAAAAATTGGGGGGGGGATACAGAGGAGTTAAGAGAAAAATATCTCAGCTGACTGAGACTAGCATGGCAAAATGAAATGACTGGAAACATCAAGGACTGCGCAAGACGGAGAAGCTCACCAGAGCTATCTGGCAGGCACAGTATAACAACACCCAAATTTCTTATCTCAGAGTTCTCACATGCACCTTCACCAATTCAGTCTCACTGTTCTAATAAACAAGTTCCCACATATCAGGCTCTTTTCAGAGATACTGTTTTCCAATGCACAAAGCAAACAGGTCTGCTTAAGCAACAGAAGAAAACATGGAAACATAACCTGGTTTCATAGGGAACAAAGTGCAGTACGTATGAAGCTTAATATATAAACAGAGGAATATGAACCAAGGTTTTTATACTTCAAGAGATGTACAAATCTATCCAACATTTCAGAAAGAGCTTTTCCATTGATTTTCATTACAGGTTATAAATGCCATTTTTATTATATTGTAATTTAAGAAATGTTGAATAAATACAACTGCTAAGCCTGGAAGTATAATATTTTTAAACAGAATAGTTACTACGCATTTGATATGCTTAAAAATATGATAAAAATACAACCCTACATACAAAAAAAAAAAAAAAAAAGAAGAAAACATCAGCCACAGAAACAAGCCAAAGCCTACTGACTTTAACCAGCATAAAACCAGGTAAAGGTAGCATAAAACCAGGTGACGGTAAAATCTCAAGTTTCCATGTCTTTAAAGCATATTGGGGATAAGGCATTAGGCCCCATATTTCCAAGATAAGTGGCAAATGAAGGTCTAAAGTTCTCAGTATCACGCCCGGCTGCATTTACCTTCCCAGATTCCTCTGGTACCCATTTTTAGAGGCTCGGTGGACCCCAGGGCCTTTTTTGCCGTGATGGTACCGGGAAAAAATGCCACTGCGGGGACCAGAGCCTGGAACCATCAGATTAGCACACTAGGTGTCTAACCTCTCAGCCAACCAGGTGTAAACCCAGACTAAAACAAATACAGGGCATTTAAATGTTTTCTGCACTTTTATACCTAAATATGAAAAACTGAGTTTCATTTTTTATGCACAATCTACTCAGAAAATATTTTAGATTTAAAAGAAAAAAAAAAAAGGGGGGGGGGGGAGTGAGGCAGTAGAAGCTACACCCTGACAACATAATGATTATTAAGAAATCATCCTATTTTTTTGCATGCAATATAATAAACTAATTTTTATATATTAAAAAAAAAATCACACAGTTATTTGATATTCACACAAATTTGTTACAGTATTCTTTTACGTTTCTGAGATTTTACCGGACAAACTGTGTGGTCTTTCTGAGATTTTATCAGATGAACTATGCAGCCTTTCTAGGATTTTATCTAACATTTGCATTATTTATATTCCAACATCCTTTAATCACTTAATAATCCTACTAAAAAAATTTTTTTAAAAAAAAATTATTTGGTCTCTTTATATCAATTTATCTTATAAATCTCACATTATAAACCAGAGACATCTGACAATTATGAAACACTCATGTTAATTTTTTCTTACTGTCTTATACACATATAAGATGATATTCTGGCAGAACATGACACAATGAAGATCAGCCTTATGACTAAAAATGCTAATATTTTGCCTAGCCGCTGTACCACATACAGCCCTGTGTAATATTGGAAAAAAAAAAAAAAAACAGAAAGTTTGATATTATGAAGTAATTACAGCACTTTCCACCCATTCTAAAACGATAGTGCAAAATTTAATTTTAAGCAAAAGGGGGGTAATTCAATGACTAAGAAATGAAAAGGGATTAAAAATTAAACCGCAGGCAGCCATTTTTAAAAAAAAAGAAAAGCGTGAACACATGTCAACTCTTTGCCAGAACAGAACATTCACAATAAGAAGTATAACAAATGGGGAGAGGGGATAAAAACAGAAATGTACAATCCAACATTACTTCAGTCTGAACACGGCTTTTAGTGAGAGATGGTCTGATGGGATGCCGGCACTGGGCAGTCCACCAGTCGCATCCACCACTTGCAAGTCCAGAGTCTCGAGGACTCCCACTGTGTCAACAGAACCAGCAGAGTGAAAGATGTAGTCCAAGGTCTTGTGTGTGTTCTTGGTGAAAGATGTAACAGGTGGTTCCTTCCCCTGAAATAGAAAAAAAAAAAGATTAGTCTTATAGAAGGAAATCATAAACCGTGAATATTTTCAATCTGGGAGGAAGAGAGAGAGAGAGAGCTCAAACTGTTGGAATATTCATCATCATCATCATCAGTCCTCTGTATTCCCAATGGATCATAAGGCACCAACAACAGTTCCAGTCTTGAGCGAGCCGGGATACTTCAAACCACATCTGTCTCATTTCCTTTAGTTTTTTTTTTTCCTGTAATGGCCTGCCACTCTTTCTTTTTTTTCCTTGAGGTGTCCAAGTCAAGGTGGCATATGGGTATCTCGTTTTGTTTTTTTTCCATTTGTGGTATGTGGCCCAGCCATTTCCACCTTCAACCTTTGACCTCTTTAGTAATGTTCTCACTACCAGTTTGTTTGGTTATTTCCTTGTTTATCATACGTCTCTCCCCCCCCCCCCAACCCGTGTGTGTTTTTAGAATTTTCCTAAGATATCTTCCGTCAAATGCTCTCAATCTGCTTTCGATTCTCCAACTGGTTCTCCATGTTTTGGCTACATATAATGTACACTGGATTTATAGGTTCTCATCCCGATGTTCATATGGAGAAAGGGAGATCTCCATATGCACCCTGTGAATGACATTCTCACACAAGTTGAGAAGGGTGCACAGAGCAAAACAGGTGCAAGAATCACTGTCATAAACACCGTGAAGAAATTCTATGTATTATGTGATGGTGGGTCTCCTGGCTGTGGACCACAACCTCTCGGCAGCTCAAGCCATTAGTGAAGAACTTCGCTGCCTGATACAGCTGTTCAGCAGTGGAAAATACGGCTAGTTTTGAATGTAACTGTCAAAAAAAAAAAAAAAAGGGGGGGCCTATCTCTTTTGTTGGTCCTGGGGAGCAGTCTCATTACACTCTGGGCATTTTGTAACTGTATGGTATATATATTAATAGATAAACTATTCTATTATTTCTTTGTCCACACTGCCCTTTCTTCTTACACATCTCCAGACACCAAAAAATGCATATTACCACAACAGAAACATGGAACTTTAAGAACTTTCATGCCACCTAAACACACTTAAACAGACTATACAAGCTTTCTCTGATTTTCATGGGAAGTAAGGCATATTACTAAACTCATCACCCAAATGCTCATCTCTACAAATTAAAGGCTGCTCCAACAGCCCAATGCATGTGCCAAAACGACCCTCAGACTCTTGAACATACTACAGACTTGCAAATTTGCACCAATGTAAGATCTCAGAGCCCAGGTACGGCCCCAAAACACACAAGCATGGAGGAGAAATTCTGGGGTTCCTACAAAGACCTCCTGCTGAAGAAGAAGAAGAAGATAAAGTACGTGAAAACCAGACTGGATGAAACTGAGCAAGGGGAACACACTGCTGCAAAATACGTGGGACATAATAAGACGGACAGAAGAGAATCTGCTTGAATGTAACATTAATACAAGACAGAAAGAGATGAGACAAAGTATGAGCATAGGTATCACCACTTTCCTTAAAACAAACAAAAAACAAAAAAATCCAAGCTCTACTGATCATATAGTTTCTGTCTGCAAATGAATCAACACCAGTCATAGTGCATACATGTTCAATGCTATGGAAATGTTGGGACTGAAAAACAAAAAACTTTGCTCATTAGTTTAAACACCATCACCTGGAATGGTTAAAACTGTCAGATAAAACTTAAGAAGAAAGAAAGACATACATACAGGAACCAGGTACATTACCGAACAGAATACAAGCTGTTATCTATGGTGAGGTAAAGACCAATTACCACGATTAGGTCAGGTCACTTCTAAAAAGTGTTCGCTGGGAACTGGATGAATCATAACAAGCCTGGTGAGTAAAGTAGGGATCCAACATGAACCCCATTGTAGTTTCTTAAAACCCTGAACCCCCATCTTATTTTTTTTTCCATGACCATGCCCCAGTTAGATAAAATAATCATCATCATTAAAAAGTGCTCTGACTTTCCTCTCACTACATCCATCAGTATAAAGTCACTTCTGACATACTGACTATCCCAATTAGACAAAACCATCATCATTAACAGACGCTGTATTTCCTTTCCACCATATCCCTCAACACTGTAGTAACTTCTGACGCAATGGAAATGCTCCAGTCAGAGCCTCAACAGCTGTCGACCTTACTGTTCTAACAATAAGGAACTTTAAGCTAAAACTCCTCAACTCAACAAAAATAAAAACATGCAGCAACAGCAAACACTAACCAGGGTAAGCTCATAAGCACTCTTCAGGTTGGATGACGTATGCTGGAAAGCCCTCCACATGTGGTTGATCAATGAGCGAGACTGCCAAATGAAGAAATAATATGTAAACAAAAATGCATCAATTAAGAGTGTATAGATTAAACTTCATTTTGATATCCAAATTTATAGCAATGAATGCAATATAAAGTAATCTTTCTTCCTCTTCCTCCCCTCCCCCCCCAAAAAAAAAATTGAGGGAAAGGAAGAAGGGAAGGAAGGAAATGAGGAGAGAGCAAGAAAAGGGAATGGAAGGGAAGGGAAAGAGGAGAGAGAGGGAAGGGAAAGCGGAGACTGAAGGGATGGGAAAGCGGAGAGAAGGAGGGAAAGGAAAGAGCAGAGAGGAAAGGGAAAGTGGAGACTGAGGGATGGGAAAGAGGAGAGTGTGAGAAAAGGGAAGGGAAAGCGAGAGGGAAGGGAAAGTGGAGACTGAAGGATGGGAAAGAGGAGAGAAGGAGGGAAAGGAAAGAGAAGAGCGAGAGGTTCCTTCTTATTTCGCTTCTAACACCAAGCCTGTCCCATGATCCTACTGAATTTACTTCTGTGGTCCTTGAAAGGTCCCGTGGTCCCCAAAAGGACAACATGAGATCCACGAGACGACCACATGAGGTTCAGAGTATCGTAAGGCTTGAGCCTGTATTCCTGGTGGGTCTCAGATGCAGGATTGTGTGACATCGTGGTTTTCGTTGCACCAGTTTAATCTAGAGTTGGACTTTCTCACCAGAAAACTTTGACGTGTTTTGGGACACCTGTGTATTATCACTGGGTGAGAGGTGGTTGCCCATCCCGCCCAGCGCTGGACTTTCTTATCAGAAAACCTCAGCGTGATTAGGATACGCATACATTCCCGCCGGGTGAGAGGTGGTTGCCTATCTAGACTGCACTGGTCCAGTGTCTCCGACTTTAGCATTTTGTGGTCATGGCCGCTACCCTTCCTAGTTGTGACCAGGACGACATTTTTGTCCAGGAGGACGAGTCCTCGCTACTAGTAAGTTTCACCCCTGGGTTGAGCCGGTTTAGGCATATTATCCCAGCATAGGCGTATTTAGGACGTGACCGACCTCTAGAGCGGAGGTACCGTGACAAGAGTAGCCATCAAGTTTCACCCCTGGTTTAAGCATATTTCACTAGTATGGGTGTATATCAGATGTGGCTGGCCTCTAGAGCAGAGGTGCCATGGTATGAGTAGCTCTCGCCACGAGTCTACTGGACATACCAATTAAGCTTCACTTTGTCTTTCCATCAACTTTTCACATTGGCGCCGCACGGCAACCCTAACTGTTTTTTCACATTTTCTCCATTGGCTGGGAGGAGTTTCACTCCATGCGCAGCATCCGAAGAGTCTCGCCAGCAGTCTTCTTCTTCTTCTTACACCCAATGGCAATGATGCGTTGTACCTTGATTTTTGCGATGCATCTTTTGGCTGGGTACCTCCGACTTCAGCATCTTTCCTTGCTAGGCCAGACTGTGGTCTTGCTTGGACTGCCATGAAGACAGTGGTGTAGGGTGGTCTGGCCAAAACTTTGTTTTCCAGCCTCTGGTGGCTGTACTTAAGCCCCTTCTCCACATCAAATCCAGCATGCAATGCTGGCTGGCCAGACGGCTTTGAGACAGTTCCACAGAGACACTCAAACTCTCGGATGAGGAATCTGATGAGTGCCTCTACGATATCCACTCCCCGCCACCTACAGTCTGCTGGGTCTGTTTTGTTTACACCATTCTGATAGCCATTGTTGTAAAGACCCACAGGCTTGTCACGTCCTGGATTCATTGGTTTCATAACAGATTTTCCTCATCTCCGCCGGCGATCTCCATGTCCACACCCATCCACCAACCTGACATTACATTTTACAGAAATAACAGTTACAATTAGTGTTGACTGCTACAGGTTTCTGGGCTACAGAAGTAGGTCAGAGTTTTTAAGCAAACAGATCTATGTTCCCTGTCTCACAAAGTGAGTTAGTAACACAGTTGTTCCCAGGGGGTTGCCAGCAGTGTAGAGAGGTTCCAATATCAGTGATAACACTAGGATTTTTTAAAACCAACACAACTATACTTGTCTTTCACCTTGCATGAAATACTTTCCAAAATACTGGTTATCTCAATACAACATTTGGTATTTTATATTTTTTTTTCTTCTAAATGTAAAATTAAACACACTTTACAAACATCAGCGGTAATTAAATAGTGTGAAATTTTGTTATTGTCTGTGGTGAGATTTAATCTTTACAAAAAGTACACACTCAGAACCAAAGTCAAAAGTGGCTGATATTCATCTATACCAGTGGTTCTCAACCTGTGGGCCATGACAGGGAGTATTGTGGGCCGCACGTTGAAATATCAAAAGCAAAAAAAAAAAAAAAAAAAAGAGAGAAAAAAGTAGATACAATAAAAAATTATTCTACATTTTTCATGCAATGCATAGGGCCAGACTGCATGGATGCAAGCTGCAGAATTGTAGGTCGCTTTATTAGTATGTCAGCAGTGTGGCTATTGAAGAAAAGAGACAGAGTTTCTTACAGCATCAAACAGAAATGTGACATACGCAAAAAGACGACATTGCTTTTGAAGTGCGACACCAGCATCTTTCTGACTGTGTTGCTGAAATGTGCAGTTTTACAATGTAATTTTAGAGAGAGAGAGAGAGAGAGAGAGAGAGAGAGAGAGCAGAAGCAAAATATAATTCTCAGCAATTGTGTTTTACTTTAAAAATCATATTTTGTTGGCTTGGGAGCCGCTCTTGGTGCTGTGTGTAATTTGTATTGGATTAATCAATGGATTCCAGTTACCCATGTAGTGATCATGGAGACTTTTCGGATAGCATTTTTTATTGTTTAAACTTTAGGCACTAAAATCGATCGATTTGTGAAACGTAAGCCTTCAACATTGGCACATAAATTGATAATAGTGCCAGCGAAAGTCACTGCGATCGACACTACGTAAACGTTGATGCTTGTAAGAAAACTAAATATGCTCAAAAATATGATGTGAAGTATATTAAGTACGCTTTCATTCCATCAATAAATGATCAAAATCTGCCACAGTGTGTTATTTGTTTGCAAATCCTCACTAATGAGGAAATTAAGCTGACAAAATTGCATCGTCATCTAACTACAAATTATCCAGATCTACAGAATAAAACCAAAGAATTTTTCGAACATAAAGTCGAGGAATATAGTAAACAGAAGACAGTGTTAAAAACAAGACCACTTTCAATGAAAAAGATAATAAAGCATTGTACTGGATTGCCCAGAGAATCACAAAATCAAAGAAACCGCACATGATTGGTGAAGATCTTATAATGCCAGCCACTGTTGAGAATTGTGACGTGTTGTCTGGCTCAGAATATGCTACAAAACTGAAAAACATTACCTTCTCGAACGATACCATCCCCAGAAGAATATCTGAAATGTCTCAGGACATTGTCTTGCAGCTAACTGAACGATTACAATCTACTAAGTTTGCTATCTGGTTAGGTGAGTCAACTGACATTGCTGGCAAGTCACAGCTGCTTGTTTATGTTCGCTATTTTTGGTAAAATAGTACACAAGAGGGATTTATTTTTTGCAAGTCGCTGCCAGCGAGAAGCACAGCCGATGGAATATTTCATGTTTTAAATGATTTTTTCACAACTTTTGGACTGCAGTGGACAAATTGCATCGGTATTTGCACCGATGGTGCTGCCACAATGACTGACCGCAACAGTGGTGTTATAGCTCGCATAATGCAAGTGTCACTCAAGATTGTAGGCACCTATTGCATGATCCATCGTGAGGCACTCACTTCAAAGAAATTGAATGAAACTCTGGAATCTGTACTCGAAGACTGTGTTTGGATCGTGAACTTCATAGAAACTAGAACAGTGAACTGTCTTTTATTTGCTCAACTTTGTATTGAGTCAGATGCAGAACACAAGCATCTCCTATTGCACTTCGATATGCATTGGCTCTTCAGAGGAAAAGTTCTTGCAAGGTTGTTTGAACTGCGTTTAGAATTGCAGTTTTTGACAGAACACAACTCCACCTGGCAGGTAAGGTCAGTGATATTGAGTGGCTTGCCATGCTGGTATACCTTGCTGACATCTTTAGCCTTTTAAACAATTTGAACATATCACTGCTTGGTAAAGATATCAGTATAAAAAAGTTGCAGCCTTTAAGAAGAAACTACGACTTTGGCGCACGCAACTCGAGAACAAATCACAAGACATGTTTCACTTGTTCTGTGAATTTATAGAGAGCAATGAAATTGATGGTGAGATTCTGGAAGGGGTCACTGGTGTAATAAAAAGGCATCTGACATCTCTTGCTGAACATTTTGACAAATACTTCATTCCCAAAGACATTAAGGCGTACGATTGGATTCGTAATCCTTTTCAGTGTGCATTCTCTGAATTAAATGGCATGCACAAGAAGAATTAGCAGAAAACTGTCTAGCGATCGCACATTACAAATCAAATTTAACGACCCTGCTGTGGATATCTCTTCCTTTTAGTGCACTGTTTTGTTGGAATATCCGTTGTCAGCCCTGGCAATGAAAGTTCTACCTTTTTCAACAAGTTATTTATGCGAAGTTTCATTTTCTGCACTGACTGTCATGAAAACCAAATATCATTCAAGAATGAATGTGGAGGATGATCTTCGAGTGTGTTTGTCACAAATTCCAGCCAGAATAGACATGCTATCAAACCTGAAACAGTGCCATCTTTAAGGTAAATGAAAAGAAGCTTTGTGTAGCAATGAATATGCGGTTAAACATGTAGAGAAAACATTACATAATACTTTATAAAATTAGATTTATATCTTGCAAATATAACGCACTTTATTAGTGGGCCGCAAAAATGTTTGACTTTTAAATGTGGTCCGTGCAGCAAAAGGGTCTGAGAAGCACTGATCTATACAAATTGAGCACAGCTATCCTACTGGCTCGATTATCCTTCAACTGATTTCACTGATTGCTTTTTACTAGGTTATTAATACTATAAACCAATTATGGCAACTCGTGCCCTCCAAAACATTTAATTTTTCCTGTTTAAATGGGTAATTTATTGGTCACTGCTGGTTAAGGAGATTACTGTATGTGTGTGTGTATATATATATATATATTGAATATAACAATGAGATACTGACATTTTACAATACATAAACCCTACTTACAGATCCATCTGTATTATCCAGATTTTCCAGATTCTGCAGTTTATGGATGTGGTCATCAGACAGGTATCCATCTTTAGCCAGCTGGTAACCGGGACTAACCACGTCAGAGTTGAAGTCACCACAGATAATGTGAGGATTCATGTCACTGCCAGCTTTGGCCACAAGTTGCTTAATAGCACAGGCAACCTGTGAATTGTACGACAAGGTCTAAAGTGACCATTTAAAAAAAAAAAAAAAACTTAATTAAAAGAGTTATGTTCTTGACATACAGTGTGTCCATAAAATCATTGTGTGGTCTGAAAACTGTTTTTACAACTATCTTACATCCTTCCCGTGCTGTTAAATGTCAAATGTAGTTCGCCAAGTTTTCCTGTTTTCAGCAAGTTTTTCAACCTCATTAAGGGATTTTATGCCTACTAATTTGGCTTCTCTTAACAATGTCCTCTTTAGTTTCATGTGATTGACCTCTTCTTCTTTGGCCTATTGTGTTCCACCTGACAGCTTGTTTTGGGATTTTCTGATTGTTTCTTCTCATTACATGACCGATAAACGTCCATCTCTTTTTTTTCTGATCACCAGTGAGACAGGTTGTTGTTCACTCATCTGCCTTATCTCGGCAGTGTTCTTGAATTCATTCCACTTTATATAAGTATTTTCCTTAGGCATTTGTTTTCAAAAGTCTAATTTGTCTATTTCTTTAGTTGTTTTCCAGCTTTCGCATGCATAAATGAGGGTGGATATTATATTTGAATTGAATAATCTTAGCTTGGTTTTTGTGCTTATAACTTTTGAGTACCATATGTTCTCAAGATTCTTGAAGGTCAATGCTGTGTTTGCAATTCTAACTTCCCTTCTGGTGTCACCATCCTGGTCTATGTAGTTGCCGAGGTAAGAAAACTGGTTTACTTCTTCAACAGCTGTTCTTCCTATGTATATTTTTCCGCCTTGATTAAATTTTTTTTTCCCCTTGTTAATTTCAAGTCCTATTTTGCTAGCCAGTGAAAACAGGGTATCTGTTTTTTATTCACATGGTCACTGATAAGAGTTATGTCATCTGCAAAATCAAGATCTTCTAGTTGGGTCACATGTACCCAACTATACATATTATACAGGGTGTTCCATAAGTAACTGTGCACTAACCCAGTATTGATTTTGGTATCATAGTGATATCTTAATGTCTGCAGTATCTAGCCACATCTACCTGCCGTAGTCATTAAGATATCACCATGATACCAGAATTGATACTGGGTTAGTGCACAGTTATTTCCGAATGCACTGTATATTGAAAAATATACATAAATGAAACAATAAAATCATAAAGTTTTGTTAGGCATGTTTAGCGATTCACAGATTCACATTTCACAAGCCAGAGAACACATCGAACCTTCCTCTGCACTCTCTATTCATTGTGAAATACATATATATTCCACATATTGATGGAATGACACTTTGTATTGCGTCACCGTCAAGAGACTAACGTGTCCAAAACCAAATGCACAAGTCAAAAAAGTCTCCATGGCTCTTTAATGTAGCATCAGCATCATGGCTTCGCTACATTTAGGTCTGATACTTTACGTGTTTCAAACTGCACCATGATTTCATGGATGTGCTACATGAGAGATGCTTGAATACTTAACGACCGAATATTTAAAGTATGTTTGAGCAAGACCAGAATCAGTCATGGACCATTAGATGAGACTGAGGAGAAACCACACACAGCATTTACGTGCTTCTGCGCTACTTAAGCAGAATAAAAAAATGGTCAATGACCCGCAGCTGACAGCTCCTGTCAGGGTTGGCAAACCACAGCTTGCCAAGACCTTATTCTACCTCTCAGTGGACCCCCTGAAAAAGACAGCAGTTTGGTCAAGTCAAAAGAGATTGCAAAGGAAAGATGAACTTGGTCCCAAAGATACACTGAGGCAAAATCAAATGTGTTGAGTTGAAAGGAACATCTTCTTCTTCGTTTGCTTCTACCACCAAGACCGCCCTGTGATCCTACTGAATCTACTCCTGTGGTCTTCTATAGGTCCTGTGGTCACCCGTGTGGTCCCCAAAGGACCACATGAGATCCCCGAGAGGACCACAAGAGGTTCAGAGTATCGCACGGCTTGAGCCTGTATTCTTGGTGGGTCTCAGAAGTGAGATTGCGTGACACCGTGGTTTTCGTTGTACCAGTTTGATCTAGAGTTGGACTTTCTCACCGGAAAACCTCGACATGTTTTGGATATGAGTATATCCCCACTGGGTGAGAGGTGGTAGTCCATCCGGACTAGAGTTGGACTTTCTCACCGGAAAACTTCGACGTGTTTTGAGATACTCGTGTATCACCGCCGGGTGAGAGGTGGTTACCCCTCCATTCCAGAGTTGGACTTTCTCACTGGAAAACCTCAGCGTGATTAGGATACATCCTCGCCGGGTGAGAGGTGGTTGCCTATCTAGACTGCCCTGGTCAGTGTCTCCGACTTTAGCATTTTGTGGTTGTGGCCGCTACACTTCCTAGTTGTGACCAGGACGGAGCTTTGTCCAGGAGGACAAATCCTCGCCACTAGTGACTTTTTCCATCCCTGGGTTGAGCCGGGTTTAGGCATATTATTCCATTATCAGTGTATTTAGGACATGACCGATCTCTAGAGCAGAGGTACTGTGACATGCGTAGCCATCAAGTTTCACTCCTAGTGTAAGCCAGTTTAGGCATATTTTACCAGTATGGGTGTATTTCGGACGTGGCCGACCTCTAGAGCAGAGGCTCTGTGGTATGTGTAGCTCTCGCTGCGATACTACTGGACATACCGATTAAGCTTCACTTTATCCTTTCCTTCACCTTTTTACATTGGCGTCACACAGCAACCCTGATTGCTTTTCTGCATTTTCTTCCTTGGCCGAGAGGAGCTTCACTCCACATGCAGCATCTGAAGAATCTCGCCAGCAGTGTGTTTTGAACTAATAAAAGCGCTTTTTCCACGAGGGTCGGAGCTTGGTAAGCATGTATTAGCTCTAGAATTGCCACAGTTATCCAAGTAGGATCGTGCCATCTAAGGAACCTCAACTGATTTAATGAGCCATTCGCGGTTTCACCGTGAGACAGTGTGAACTTAGATATGCATGGCTTAATCTTTGAGACAAGCATATGACTACTGGCAGGATCAACCAGATAGCTGTCTTCACCATACCTTAGTTGGATATCTGCCAATAGACCGATGCGGGGCAAGGGAGACAGTGCTCTGCTCAGTCAACCCCGGCGGTGTTTCATTTCCTTCAACCAGCGGCTCTCTCTGCTCTAGTGAACGAGAAGAAAGCCCGGCCACCCACAAGCAACGCACATTACATACTGCAGACCCGATACTCTTTGTGAGAGATGGGCCAATTTCGAGACCATTGGTCGATAAAACCACAGTACACCGCTAGCACAACCTGACTGGCTAGCCGTTTACATGCTTCACTCGACGGACAAACCACTCGCTTCTGCATCGAAACATCTTAACTCTCGCCGTCCGGGAAGGTAGCGAAAGCCTGTCTCCCCACGCACGGAACTCGAGAGCACTTTTTCGCCAAAAGAATGGTCGGCCTGCGCAACAGCAGCAGCCCATGCTGTGCAGCTCAGAGCAGCTGACAAAAGGCACATAAATGCAACACAGCATAAAAAAATGCTTCTTCAGGGTGAATGAAGAAGAAAATGAGCATGTGGATTAACATGTAAATGTCTCAAGCCATTGGTTACGACATAACATGTAAATGTCTTAACACTTCCTAAGCCAAAGACAGGAAAATCCGTTTTCCGGTTTCCATGTGTTGTTGGCCGAAAGGCGGATTGGCCATTTTCGATGGTCATCTTATTTAAACTGTTTCTAGCGTATTATTTAAAGTAATTTTTGGTTGTCTGTATTTTTACTGCAAAAGTTAATATAATAAAATACTGTTTTCAATCTTCGTAGCTTAAAAAAAAAAAAAGAAATCTCATGGTTTTAGCTGTCGGGAACACATGTTTACGAGGTCTTGCCAAGTCAACATTTTGTGCAAATGGCGAAGCACACTCATCTCGATGACACTGCGATTTACAATGAATTATGCTCCGATTTTTTTTTTTGTCGGACTACCCTAATGATGACTAAAAATCACTGTTTAATGATTCTAGTAATGAAACTGATGTGTTTCAAAGTGATTTATGTTATGGCGATCGAATTAAAAATCGATAACTAGGCACAGTGTTGCTGTGTCAGAAGTGAAAATTCAAGTGACAGCTTGATTGTTATTCAATGTCAGGATATGATGCTCCAACAGTAAGTATTTCACATTTTTCATGTGATATAGTTAGCAGTGATATAGGTGTGTGGAGTAACACTGATTCTACACCAGTTCTTGAAACATTTATAGGAAATCCTGGTGTTTCAGTGACTGTAAACAAACCAGACAGCATAGAGGAAATTTTCAGTACAATGTTTGGCAATGTTTTTTTTAACTGTTAGCTCATCATGAAAATTTATACTGTGCACAGACCCAACATGTGAACAAACTATTGCCTTTTTGTCTGAAAATATAACACATTCAGACATGAACAAATTCTTTGGATTGATCATTTTGATGGGCCAGACTAGGAAGCCACACTGGAAAGATTGCTGGACAACAGACCCTCTTCTGGAAACACCAATATTTTCAAAAACAATGAGCAGAGCTAAATTTGAGCACCTTCTGACACTTCTGCATTTCTCTGACAACTCTCAGACACTTCCAGAAACAGGTAGAATTAGCAAAATAAAACCTCTGCTGGACTATTTTTTGCCTAAATTTCAAGAGTTGTATAAACTGAAGCAACAGCTTTCAACTGATGAAGGAAAAACAAAAGACTTGTCGGCATGATATCAACAATGCACAACAGTGATTGTCTGAAATAGTAAAGGATCATGTCCTGGTGAATCCTGAAGATGAAGGCACTTCTTCTTCTTCTTCGTTCACTTCTACCACCAAAAACTGCACTGTGAACCTACTGAATTCACGCCTGTGGTCCTCGTTAGGTCCCGTGGTCCCCTGTGTGGTTTTCATTGCACCAGTTTAGTCTAGGGTTGGACTTTCTCACCGGAAGACCTCGACGTGTTTAGGATATCAGTGCATCCCCGCTGGGTGAGAGGCGGTAGCCCACCCAGGCCAGAGTTGGACTTTCTCACCGGAAAACCTCGACGTGTTTTGAGATACCCGTGTATCACCGCCGGGTGAGAGGTGGTTGCCCATCCAGTCCAGGGTTGGACTTTCTCACCGGAAAAACTCAGCGTGATTAGGATACGCAAACATCCCCGCCGGGTGAGAGGTGGTTGCCTATCTAGACTTCCCTGGTCCAGTGTCTCCGACTTCAGCATTTTGTAGTCGTGGTCGCTACCCTTCCTAGTTGTGACCAGGATGGAGCTTTTGTCCAGGAGGACGAATCCTCGCCACTAGTGACTTCTACCCCTGGGTTGAGCCGGTTTAGGCATTATCCCAGTATGGGCATGTTTGGGACGGGACCGACCTCTAAGGCAGAGGTACTGTGACATGCATAGCCTTCAAGATTCGCCCCTGGTATGAGCCGGTTTAGGCAAAATTCACCAGTATGGGTGTTTATCAGGCGTTACCGACCTCTAGAGCGGAGGCGGCATGACATGTCTAGCCATCAAGTTCCACCCCTGGTGTGTGCCGGTTTAGGCATATTTCACCAGTGTAGGTGTATTTCGGACGTGGGCGGCCTCTAGAGCAGAGGTGCCGTGGTATAGCTCTCGTAGCGATACTACTGGACATACCGGTTAAACTTCACTTTCCACCACCTTTTCCCATCGGCTCCGCACAGCAACCTTTATTTCTTTTCCGCATTTACTTCCTTAACCGGGAGGAGCTTCACTCCACGAGCGGCATTTGAAGAGTCTCGCCAGCAGTGTCTTAACCTCTGGGACAAGCCGGTTCATGCATTTCACCCGATATGACTGTACTCAGGACGTGGCCGACCTCCAGACCAGAGGTGCCGTGATTTGACTGCTCGCTTCGCTTTATCCTTTCTACCACCTTTTCCGCAGTGTTGCTGCGCGGCAACCTCATTTGCAAATTTCTTCATTGGCCGGGAGGAGCACCGCTCCACGCACGGCAGCTGAAGATCTCGCCAACAGCGGCAGATGAGCTACCAAACGTGCCACTCATCTACCCTAAGTAACTGGTTTTTAGGTGCCAGATATTCACCCTCACCCCTTCTCCTGTCAGTTTAAACAGTTCTGCCACAGGAAGGCCAGGAGCTGGACTTGACTGCCAGAGGCTGTTTGTGGCGCGTTTGCAGTCCTTAGAACCGATGAAGGCACTAAAAAAGCATCATCTAGGAAGTGCAGAGTGTGCTTGGTCAATGAGAAAAAGAGTGAAACAAAATTTATTTGTAAAAGTTATCAAGTCCCATTGCATCCAGATAATTGTTTCACAAGATATCACACACTCAAGAGGTACTAGAGGGTCTTGGGAGTCTACCAACCTGGATTAATTTGATCCTAATGGTGAGTAGAAATATGCATGTTTTTCTAAGTCCACTCAAAAAAGTTCATTTTTTTGGTGGGAACTGGGGGTTTTTCAGGGTAAATAACTGTGGTCCACAAAGTGTTATGCCACTGGTTACAATATAACATGTAAATGTCTTAAGCCATTGGTTACAACAAAACATGTAAATGTCTTAAGCCAATGGTTACGACATGACATGTAAATCAATGCTACAAATTTATGGCTTCAGATCTTTTTACAAATGGAGTGCTTGTGACCAGCCTCTATTCCTTTGTCCCTATAAAACGCTCAATTTCTATAATATTGTTAAGATGTTCTAAATGATACTGTCTTATAATACTGCTTGTAATACTGGGATGATTGTGATTGTCAGATGTGAAGCACACCTGCTGATTTAACAACCCCGCTGTGGATATCTCTTCCTTTTGATGCACTGTTTCGTTGGAATATCCATTTTTTTTTTCTGTGGCTGTTTTAATGTTACAGTTCTTAAGCATGTTCACGCTGCACTGTTAATCATCTGTCATAGTTTATGACTCGCCTAGACCGTCACAAGGAAATGTTTAATATGCTGTAGTATATAACTGCTCATTTAATAATGTCATGGCTGATTTTCTCAGATCTGATGGGTTTCCAGATCTGGTTGTGAACTATACGAAGATTATCTGAGATCTGTTCCCTCTAAAACTCACTTGAATGCACTGAACATCTGGTGCCTTGAGGTCATAGACCACATGTATGTTGCATATGGTCACTATTCTGCTAGTCTTCTTGCACTGCAGCTCTGTCAAAAGTATAACATCTGCCCTGTCAAGGTGTTTCTTTGCTGCCCTGCTGATCTCCTCATTCATGCCACTGTCATCCACCTCCTGATGATAAACCAAACATAAAGATAATTTTAAACAAAAACAAAAACCCCACAAAATAGCAAGAAATATAAAAGACATGAAAGAAGATAAATAAACAGAAATAACACAATGTTAAATGAACACAAAGAATGCAAGAAACACATTACAGAACTGAAAGGCCACACAGAAAGTAAATGAAATATTGGAGAGTTGAAAGACCTAGGAGAAAATGACTGAAATAAAGAGTTGAAAACACACAGAGGAAGTAACACATTTGGACCTGAAATAGAAAAAGATAAATCAACATAAATGTAATTAACACTGTTGAACAAACACAGAGGAAACTACATTGGAGTATTTAGACCTGAAACAGAAAGAAAGTAACTCAACATAAATGTAATCAACATTGTTCAACAAACACAGAGGAAGTTACATACAAGTATTTAGACCTGAAACAGAAAAAAGATAAATCAACATAAATGCAACTAACACTGTTGAACAAACACAGAGGAAGTAACAGATTTAGATCTGAAACAGAAAAAAGATAAATCAACATAAATGCAACTAACACTGTTGAACAAGCACAGAGGAAGTAACAGATTTAGATCTGAAACAGAAAAAAGATAAATCAACATAAATGTAACTAACACTGTTGAACAAGCACAGAGGAAGTAACAGATTTAGATCTGAAACAGAAAAAAAAAAGATAAATCAAAACAAACGTAATTAATCTGTTGAACAAACACAGAGGAAGTAACAAAGACTCACCTTGAAAGCCAAATCTCTCAGTGATGCAGACTGATGTGATACAACATCAAACCGTGACGTCCTCACAAAGGTAGCCTCTCCTTCATCCCAGTAATCCTTTGTTCTTTTCATAAAATGGCCATCAAATCCACGACTGCAAGCAGAAGGAAAATATAAAGTAACAAGCTAAACTGTTGTATTAGGTATTAATCTGATCCTTCTTGTCTGAATTATACTTTAACTCACAGAATCAGGAAAAAAGATGGCACAGAGGCATAACTCTTGTCAAAAATTAATGATACGATGAAAAAAAAAGGCAAAGGTAACCCTGTCATGCCTTAGAGGTACACAGGGATATGGTGTTAATGCTTATATTTTCTGTGACGTGTTGGCACACTAGAAGATGATGTCAGCATGATGCCTGGCTGCTTTTCCTTGCCAACTTCACTCACAACTTGACTCTGATGAGACTTGCCATGCCACATGGGCACTTGACTGATGAGACTTGCCATGCCACATGGCACTTGACTGATGAGACTTGCCATGCCACATGGGCACTTGACTGATGAGACTTGCCATGCCACATGGCACTTGACTGATGAGACTTGCCATGCCACATGGCACTTGACTGATGAGACTTGCCATGCCACATGGCACTTGACTGATGAGACTTGCCATGCCACATGGCACTTGACTGATGAGACTTGCCATGCCACATGGGCACTTGACTGATGAGACTTGCCATGCCACATGGGCACTTGACTGATGAGACTTGCCATGCCACATGGGCACTTGACTGATGAGACTTGCCATGCCACATGGGCACTTGACTGATGAGACTTGCCATGCCACATGGGCACTTGACTGATGAGACTTGCCATGCCACATGGGCACTTGACTGATGAGACTTGCCATGCCACATGGGCACTTGACTCTGATGAGACTTGCCATGCCACATGGGCACTTGACTGATGAGACTTGCCAAGCCACATGGGCACTTGACTCTGATGAGACTTGCCATGCCACTTGGGCACTTGACTGATGAGACTTGCCAAGCCACATGGCACTTGACTGATGAGACTTGCCAAGCCACATGGCACTTGACTGATGAGACTTGCCATGCCATATGGGCACTTGACTGATGAGACTTGCCATGCCACATGGGCACTTGACTGATGAGACTTGCCATGCCACATGGGCACTTGACTGATGAGACTTGCCATGCCACATGGGCACTTGACTGATGAGACTTGCCATGCCACATGGGCACTTGACTGATGAGACTTGCCATGCCACATGGGCACTTGACTGATGAGACTTGCCATGCCACATGGGCACTTGACTCTGATGAGACTTGCCATGCCACATGGGCACTTGACTGATGAGACTTGCCAAGCCACATGGGCACTTGACTCTGATGAGACTTGCCATGCCACTTGGGCACTTGACTGATGAGACTTGCCAAGCCACATGGCACTTGACTGATGAGACTTGCCAAGCCACATGGCACTTGACTGATGAGACTTGCCATGCCATATGGGCACTTGACTGATGAGACTTGCCAAGCCACATGGCACTTGACTGATGAGACTTGCCAAGCCACATGGCACTTGACTGACGAGACTTGCCAAGCCATTTGGGCACTTGACTGACGAGACTTTCCAAGCCAAATTGGCACTTAACTGATGAGACTTTCCAAGCCAAATGGGCATTTGACTCCAATGAGACGTACCAAGTCATATGGGCACTTGACTCCGATGGGACTTGCTAAACCCTATGGACACTAGACTGATGAGCCTTGCCATGAACTAAAACACTGCGATATCAGCAGCACATCAATACAAATGTTATGAACATATTTTTTAAATAGCCATATCACAATGTCCGAAAGCAATTACTGAGGTAAGATGCTGCCGATGGATGGGACATGTGCTCTGAGTGACTGACGACTCACTACCAAAAATCAAGACCACTGTCTGCCCTAGCAAGGAAAGGTGCTGAAGTCAGAGGTACCCAGCCAAAAAGCGCATCGCCAAAAATCAAGGTACCACGCATCACCACCAGTGTGCATACGAAGAAGACTACCAAAAATAGCATTAAGATGGACATCACAGGGGAAAAGAAGTAAGGGTAGACCAAAGGAGACATAGAGAAGAACAACAGAGAGGATGCTTAGCAACACAGGGCTCACTCGGGCAAGAGTGGGGAAAAAAGGCAACGGACAGGTGTTTGTGGAAAACCTTTGTGGAAGCCCCATGTGCCTTGGGTGCTTAAGGTTCAGACAGAGTGAGAGATATCACAATGTTATGCAACTTAAGTTCTCATGATACAAACAATGAAATATGTTTGTACTGCATACACCAACAATGTGGCAGCAAAGGTGACTATGCTGGTGTGTCTGCACAGCTATTAAGACCAGTAAACCAGAATTGGTCAAGACACTGTCATACTTCTCCGCTGGTGCGCCTTGCTGAGCTGACAGGGGGAATGCGCTCACTGTGGTCAATATGGTGGTGGAGTCAGATAAGAAGCTTGTTTTGTAGCCACTATAACCCACTCCCATTTCAATACAAATTTTCGGATTTGGCTGCTAAAAACATCTTGCACACAATTTCAGGCAAATTCAATGCAAATGATCAACCCATCTGCAAAAATCTGGTCCTTAAATCTATGCTATAACATCAAGTTTGCAGCAATCAGAGTAATGTGGTAAGGTAGAACTGAACCATGAACTGCCTCAGGAAGTTTGTTTCATATATTACAAATGTCTTCTAATTTGTTTCATATATTACAAATGTCTTCTAATTTGTTTCATATACTACAACTGTCTTCTAATTTGTTTCATATATTACAAATGTCTTCTAATTTGTTTCATATATTACAAATGTCTTCTAATTTGTTTCATATATTACAAATGTCTTCTAATTTGTTTCATATACTACAACTGTCTTCTAATTTGTTTCATATATTACAACTGTCTTCTAATTTGTTTCATAACAAATATCTTCTAACAACAATGCAAACTTATCTAAAAAAAAAAAAAAAAAGGGTAAAGGTAATCCTGTTATGCTTTTGATGCACGTAGGGTTATGGTGTTAGTGCCCATATTTTCCTTGACCTGTCAGCACACTAGAGGGTGATATGGTCAGTATCACGTGGTTGCCCTTCCTTCCACAACTCCAGAAGTTACCGAAATGCAGTTCAAAATTCTCTCTGAACACATCATGAAATTTCAAGACGGGGGGAAAAAAAATCTGGAACAAACCTAAAATGGCTAGGTCTGAGTAGAAAAGTCTGCATATTTTACTCCATATTGTGCCCTCAAAGAACAAACTAAAAACCACCTCCAACTTGCCAGTTCATCTCTTAGGTTACATTTATGTGACTAAAAACATGCTTAAAAAAAAAAAAAGTCATGTAGATAGTTCATGCATTTCTCAAGGTAAAGTGAGTAGAACCTAACTCACTGTTTAGATTTTTCAGGGTACTGAAAAAGGAAGTGATAAATAACATGAACACTTCACTGCATGTAAATGATCTAAACAATATCAACTACATAATACAGCTAAAAATCCCAGTTTCTATGCCATTAAAGGTATACTGGGGATATGATGTGAGGCTTGTATGTCCAAGACCACTGGCACATGAAAATGCGATGTGGTCTGTATTATACCCACCCACTTTACCTTCCAAGATTTCTCCAGTACCCATTTTTTTTTAGACTGGGTGGACTCTGGGGGCCATTTTACCCACATGGTACACAACAATTAAATCAGTTGCACGAGGTAAACGATCTAACCTTTTCATGGCTGGCAGCAATGTATGGATGTAGTAGGTGGGGTTGACTTCCTGCAGGCAAATGATGTCTCCATCTAGATAGTCCAACTCCTTCAGCATCAACTCATGCCTGTACACCTGCTCCAGAAACTGGGATTGTGTATAGGAGTAGTCACTCCTGGCAAATCCAGAACATACAATGAATTACTATGGTCTTATGTCAAACTGACAATACTAATCAGAAAATAAGAGAATACTATGGAGAAATACACATTCATCATTATCACCACCAGGTGCCGTGCCGACTGGCACTGACCATTATGCTTCTCCAGAGTACCCGATCCTTCATGCAGGCCATCAGCTCAGTTGGTGATCTCCTCTCACACCATCCTATCAGACTGTCCAGTATAATTTTTCTTGGTCTTCCCTTGGCTCTTCTTCCTTCTATTTTTCCTGTTGTTACAATTAGTTTCAATGCCCCCTCTTCTCATTGCATGTCCTTATCTCTCTCATATTTTACTAACAAGATTTTTTTTTGTCTCTCTCACTCTTCTCATATATTTTTTGTTAGTTATTTTGAGGTCCAAGGGGATTCGTAACATTCTTCTAATAAACCACATTTCTACTGCTTCCAATGATTTTTTGGGCAGACCTGCCTACTGTCTATGATTCACTTCCATATAATAAGACAGGTTCAATATAGCATTTTAGGACTCATTTTCTAACATTCACTGACGACCAGCAATACACACTGCTGATTTATAAAACTACAGGCAGCCAAAGCCAGATTTCTAGAACTAAAGACAGTCTCTGTCAAAGTTTTTATCTAGTCTTTTCAGTGTCTTTGATGCTTATCGTTCTGATAATGCTGTACCATCAGAATCTTTAAAAAAAAGTTGTTTTTGTTTTTTTTTAAAATCAGCTTACAGTAAAGGATGTATTTGTCCTAATTAAAAACTTCCACATAAGGCATAAAATAACAATACACATACAATAATTAAATGAAATAATATGAGCAGCCTTAAGAAAAAAAAAAAGATGACAACGATTAACAGATCTGGAGAGCTGAACACTGAGAATTAGATCTCCAAGATGCTATACTAAGTTTGTTTGGATGATCATCTGGAACTGAGAATTAGATCTCCAAGATGCTATACTAAGTTTGTTTGGATGATCATCTGAAACTGAGAATTAGATCTCCAAGACACTATACTAAGTTTGTTTGGATGATCATCTGAAACTGAGAATTAGATCTCCAAGACGCTATACTAAGTTTGGATGGATGATCATCTGAAACCGAGAATTAGATCTCCAAGATGCTATACCAAGTTTGGATGATCATCTGGAACTGAAAATTAGATCTCCAAGATGCTATACTAAGTTTGTTTGGATGATCATCTGGAACTGAAAATTAGATCTCCAAGATGCTATACGTTTATGTATAACATTAGACATAGCCAGCTTTTAAAAAACTGTCTTCTTCCTAAACCCAGGATTGATCTGTACAAGAAAAGGCTTGCATACTCTGCAGCACAGCTCTGGAACACCGTACCCTACCACTTAAAATCCATTAGTAATGCTTCATTCTTTAACTCAAACCTGTTTCATTACTTACTTGCTTGTAATTATATGCCTCCATAGAATAACAATGACAACAATACAGTGTTATGCACCCACGAACGATGCAGATGATGAGGTGAAAGACTATTTCTATCACCAATTACAACAAAGTCCCTAAACATGACATCCTAATTGCTATGGGGGACTTCAACGCTAAGGTAGGGAAAGATAACACCGACATTGAAAATGTAATGGGAAAGAAAGAATTGACATGGTTAATCAAAACACAGAAAGATTAATTGAAATATGTCTAACAGAGGGCATGGTCATTGGAGGCACAATATTTCCACACAAAGAGATACAATGTGGATATCTCCAGGTGATAGACTAGAAACCAGATAGATCATATTTGTATTAGAAAGCAATACAGAATATCTCTGATAGATGTAAGGGCATATAGGGGTGCAGATATCAACAGTGATCACGACCTATGTATAGGGAAATTAAATCTAAAACTGAAAAGCCAACTCAAGAAATCAATAAACATAAAGCCACAGCCTACAAGAAGAGAATAATAACAGTAATTTCAATCAGGAACTTGCCAATCATTTCACAACACCCAGTGAAGTAGAGGAGATAGGTATAGATGAATTATGGAATTCTTACAGCACAGCCATAATCACAGCAGCAAAACCAAGTGCTGGACTGAAAAAACCAAATAGAAAAGCATGGATATAAAAAAAAAACACATGGAAGTACACACATAAAGGATGAGCAGCCACATCAGACATGTTGAATGTAAAAACAGATCTTGGAAAAGATTTGGTGAAAGCAATATACAAAGAACTAGACAAGAAAGTAAAAAGTTCAGCTAGAAGGGATAAAAGAGAATACATAGACAATCTGGTGAAAGAGGCAGAAAAAGCAGCAAAAACAGGAGACACCAAAACTTTATATAACATACAACAGAGGCTAACAGGTACTAATACATCTAAAGAAAGACCAATCCTTAGCAAAACTAGAACCATATTAACATCAAGTAAAGACATAAAAGCAAAAGATAGGCTGAACACTTCCAAGAAATACTTAATCAACCACACCCAAAAGAATTGTTAAACCTTGAAACCAACTTACCAGCCCCACAACTAAATTTCAACCTAGATGAAATTACACTGAATGAAATTGAAACAGCAGTGAATTTAATGGCTAACAACAAAGCTGCAGGTGAAAATGAAATAACACCCAAAATGTTCAAAGCTATCAATAGTGACAACATGAGACAACTACAGAGAATGTTTAACATGATCTGGAAAGAAGAAAAAGGTCCCTTTTAAATGGAAAAAAGGAACTGTTAAAATATTTTAAAAAGGCAACATTAGTAACTGTAACAACTGGAGAGCAGTAACCTTAATATCAGTTGTGTCAAAAGTATTTTGCAAGGTCATTTTAAATAGACTTAAAGATATAGTGGATACCGCAATGAGAGAAGAACAAGCAGGATTTTGAAAGGGGAGAAGCTGTCTCGACCAGATCTTTACTCTAAGAATAATACTCAAAGAACATATTGAAAAACAGAAACCATTAATACTGAACTTCACAGACTTTAAAAAAGCATCTGATAGCATACACAGAGATTCATTGTGGAGAATTTTAAGTCTATATGGAATACCATCTAAAACTGTCAACATCTTTATGGACTTCTACAATGGATATGTTTGTGCAGTCAAAACAGAAGAAAGGATGAGTGAATGGTTCCAGATTGAAACAGGTGTGAAACAAGGATGTATACTGTTCCCTTTGCTTTTTGGAATTACAATAGATTTCATAATGAAAAATTGCAGCACAGGTAACACAGGTACTGACTGGGTACATGGGACCCAGCTAGAAGATCTTGATTTTGCTGATGACATAACTCTTATCAGTAACAATGTGAATTCCATGCAAGAAAAAAACAGATAGTCTGTCTTCACTGGCTAGCAAAATAGGACTTGAAATTAACAAGTACAAAACAAAAATAATGGAACTTCTCATTAATCAAAATGGAAAAATACACATAAAAGGGACAGATATTGAAGAAGTCAATCAATTTGCATATCTAGACAGCTACATAGACCAGGATGGTAACACCAGAAAGGAAGTTAGAATTATAATTGTAAAAGCAGCACCAATCTTCAAGAATCTTGAAAACATATGGCATTCAAAAGTTATAAGCACAAAATCCAAGTTAAGACTATTCAATTCAAATGTAGTAGCCACCCTCATTTATGCATGCAAAAGCTGGAAAACAACTAAAGAAATAGACAACAAATTAGACTCTTTTGAAAACAAATGCCTTAGGAAAATACTCAGCATCAAGTGGAACGAATTCAAGAACAATGCAGAGATAAGACAGATGACTGAACAACAACCAGTCTCATGGGTGATCAGGAAAAGGAGATGGACATATGTTGGTTACATGATGAGAAGAAAGTCAGATAATCCCAAAACAAGCTATAAAGTGGAACACAACAGTCCAAAGAAAAAGAAGCAGACCGCATGAAACTCTGAAAAGGACATTGTTAAGAGAGGCCAAATAAATAGGCATAATATCCCCTGTGAGGTTGAAAGGCCTACCGAGGACAGGAAAAATTGGTGAACTACCATGCAAGCCCTGTGTGATGTTTAACGGCACGGGAAGGATATAAGATATAAAAACCAGCATTCTCTCAACCCATGACTCGCCAGCCATCAAATACTAAAATGACATAGTTCAAAAAGCAACTTTTAGACGTATTGTTAGAAATTATTTTAATGTTTGTTAAAAAACATACGTTAGAAGATCTGTACTGACAATGTATTTTTGTTTATGTATATGTCTGTATGCACACGTGTATGAGTGTGTGAGTGCTATTTTATTAGGTAAATTACTTCTCCTTTACTTTGAATGTAATAGTTTCATCTTACACTCTTTTGATATGTTTTTTTTTCCCTAATGTAATTTGCAAACTTGTAATAAATTCTCTGTATAGCGAGAATATTCTAAGAACAATCATCACAGAACCAGGCATAAAAATTGGAGGATACAATATTAACAACCTTCGGTATGCTGACGACACAGTACCGATAGCTGAGAACCAACAAGACCTGCAAAATCTCTTGGATAAAGTCGCCAAAGAAAGTGAACAGAAAGGCCTTACTCTGAACATCAAAAAGACAGAGACTATGGTTATATCTAAGAAACAGAATCCACCAGCATGCAGTATTAAATTAAACGGAACCATTCTAAAGCAGGTGCAGAAATTCAAATACCTTGGAGCAGTAATAACTTCAGATGGGAAATGCAGAACAGAAATTAGGAACAGAATAGGCCAAGCAAAGACTGCATTTCAGAGAATGAGAAACATATTAACCAACACATCCTTATCAATGAATGTTAGAAAACGAGTCCTAAAATGCTATATTGAACCTATCTTGTTATATGGAAGTGAATCATGGACAATAGGCAAGTCTGCACAAAAATCATTGGAAGCAGCAGAAATGTAGTTTATTAGAAGAATGTTGTGAATCCCCTGGACAGCAAAAATAACTAATGAAGAATGTAGGAGAAGAGCTGGAGAGACAAAAAACCTTGTCAAAAAGATAAGAGAGAGACAATGTACTTTCATAGGACATGCAATGAGAAGAGGGGGCATTGAAAATATTATAACAACAGGAAAAATAGAAGGAAGAAGATCAAGAGGAAGACCAAGAGAAATGATACTGGACAGTCTGACGGGATGGTGTGAGAGGAGATCACCAACTGTGCTGTTGGCCTGCATGAAGGATCACGTACTCTGGAGAAGCATAATAGCCAACGCCAGTCGGCACGGCACATGATGATGATGATGTATTAAATCGAGTGTGTGTGGGAAGAATGAAAGATGGAGTGATGAAAGACAGAATGTAAGACAGGCCTGCGTGCCCAATTCTTTACCTTTTAAAAATAAAGATTATTCATTCATTCATTACACTAAGTTTGGATGATCACCTCCCTAACACTGCAAAACTAATTCTTTGCTGCCGATGCCACAGTTCTGGAACAAAGACATTAAGCTGGAAGGGATATGGGTTATAACATCTTGCATTAATTGCCATACTGGTCCAATTAAGCAGACTTCTTAGCAGACTCAATGAGGAACATACCTGATCATCTCCCTGTCAGGCTAAAGTGAAGCAACACCAAATATTATTAATGTGTGCATACAAGAATGAATAAGATGTGCCCTGACGATGATATAACACAGAACTGCTGACTCAAAGCAAGACAGACATACAAGAGTTTGGTAGTACTGAGGAAGGAAACAGATGAGGATTTCTACAGCAAAAAAATTCAGGAAACACAATCAAGGAGTTGTTAACTAACCTGCGCAGATGGCAGTCTGCAAGAATGTTATAGCTGACAACGCTAAAACAAAATGCAGGGTCCATCATGTCAATAGGAAAGGCTTGGTTGGAGACAAATTTGCGGTTATCAATGGCAGTAGAGGAGGGAACATAAGTCTCAGCGACCACTGAGAGTGGTTTTCCTGGACTGGATGATGCCTGGTGGTCAGAATTTGGTGATTCCAACTCCTGGGGAAGAAAGAAATATATTAAAATCTCAAACAAAGAATAGCAGATTAACTGCCAGAGACAGTTCATGGTTCATTTCTTGCCTAAGTTTATGGTTCACTTCTAATTTTCTCCTTGGGCTGTGAAGACAGTGCAAAAGCGCTACGCTACTTGTACACAAAGAATCTGTAATTATTTTATGAACAGATGTTGCTGAATGAAAGATAATTATTGATGGATGATTTGAATTTTAACCCTACCAAACATCTTTGTAATTAACTCTTTCCGTGCCCAGAAAAAAAAACGTGGACGTTCCCGTCCGTGCCACACAAAAAGTGCGGGTCTTGATCTGTATGGGGGTACAGTTGTAAAATGGAATGGAAAACAGTATTTACATGTACTTCCGTGTACTTATTATGTTTCAAAGTATAACTAAATGTATGAAAATTTCACAAATGCAGAGTTTCTTAGGAAAAAAGAAGTAATGTGATGTTTTTAGACAATGATTGTGCCCAGCTCACCATCAGCTAGGTCTAGATCTACACTACTTACCATCTGAGATGTCTAGATCTACTTGTCGATCTCATATTGTGATTCTATGTTGCATTCTCGCTAAATTAATGTCTGAAATAACCATTTCGTCCAGATCTACTTGGGATATATTCAAGAGCAGTGGGGTGGTCACAGGCCATGTCCATATCCCTATCTACATCATCAAAAATTGAAAAATTTTTTATGTTTCTCTTCCTTTTTCTCGCTCGGAATCGCTCGTAACTAAGGACTCTTTCACCATTTTTAAAAGTGTCACCGGAAATGCGGACGAAATATGTATAATCTAAATATTACATCGGTTGTTTTATTGAAACAAATGAATTGTCACTATAACGACCATGGCACGCAACTCAGTAACAGGAAGTTATCACTATAGTGACTATGGCACGGGATGAGTTAAACAACATGCTCACCATGTTTGATCATGAAATGATATGATTATAATTTTAAAATTAATTCTAGTTTAAAATGATAAATTCCCAGCAGTTATATTTTTAAAAACCCATTTACATGGCCAATCGTATGTACACCACATGAACTTTACACTAATATTTCTAATTACAAATATCTAGCATGGGTGCTGCATAATCAATACTGAACTGCACTTTATGCATGAGGTTACCATGCATCTGCTAGTCTGACAATAAAAATAAATACCTAGCATAGCATGTTTTGGGAAAGCCACTTTAGAATTGGTGACTTATACCTGCAAGGCAATGTATGCCGGAATTCATTCTATAGACTACTGTGCAGGAATGACATAAAGAGATGTTTGCAAAAATATCTAAGCATTGTGCAAATGTAAATACCATCTGAAGTGAGAGCAACATCTGAGTTAAGAGCAAAGTTTATGAGAAATATTTTAAAAAAAAAAAAAACAGAGAATATTTTCTCAAGCATTAGTAACTTCATCCAGATCTTTTCAGTTTCAACTAAACTAAGCATTCTAATCCAAGTCCCATAGCATTTGCATGCCACAGGGGTGTGAGTGTTAGTACCTTCACATTTCTAGGCCACTACAGCATTCGAGGTAGGGATATCAGCACCTTGTCTCGCTGCCTTTGCTTTCTTAGGGAAACCACAGGTACCCATGTTTAGAGGCTGGGTTGAGCCCGGTGCCAGTTGGTCCAAAAAAAAATTTAGCCCGAGTGCAAAATCAAACTAGGAACCTTCTGATTGGCACCACCATGAAACTAAACATTACGTATCACATAATGATGTCCAAACTCTGCAACTTCAAAAACAGTGCTGGAATAACTGCACGCATGTGAGAGAGAGAGAGAGAGGGGGGGGGGGGGAGAAGGGAGAGAAAGGTCCAGGCAGATATATCAAAGCTCTCTCTCCCTCTATGTGTGTATATAAATCTTACATCAACGTCACATCAGGCCCACATAGTTCTTTGCCAAGTTTTCCTGTTTTCTGCGAGTTTTTCAATCTAATCAAGGGATGTTATGACCACTTAACTGGCCTCTCTTAACAATGTCCTCTTTAGAGTTTCACATGGTCGACTTCTTTTTCTTCGGCCTATTGTCTTCCACTTGATAGCTTGTTTGGGGATTCTCTCTGATTGCTTCTTCTCATCACATGACCAACATATGTCCATCTTCTTTTTCTGATTGCCCATGTGACAGGTTGTTGTTTGCTCATCTGTCTTATCTCTGTGTTGTTCTTGAATTCTGTCCACTTTATACAGAGTATTTTCCTGAGGCATTTGTTTTCAAAAGAGCCTAATTTATTTTCTGCTTATTTAGTTGTTTTCCAGCTTTTGCATGCATAAATGAGGGTGGATATTATATTTGAATTGAATAATCTTAACTTGGTTTTTGTGCTTATAACTTTTGAATGCCAATGCTGCTTTTGCAATTCGAATTCCAACTTCTTTTCTGGTGTCACCATCTTGGTCTATGTAGCTGCCAAGATATGCAAAATGGTTTACTTATTCAACAGCTGTTCCTTCTACATATATTTTTCCTTCGTGGTTAATAAGAAATTTCATTATTTTTGTTTTATCCTTGATAATTTCAAGTCCTATTTTGCTCGCCACTGGAGACATGATATCTGTTTTTTCTTGCATTGATTCTGCATTGTCACTGATAAGAGTTATCTCATAGTTGGGTCTCATGTACCCAATCAATGCCCATGTTATATATATATATATATGTGTGTGTAAAACTTATAAATAGACAATAACAGGTAAAAAAAAAGGAGAACCACCATTACAGACGTGAAATGTTTAAGGAGAAAACTAAATGTGAAAAGAAGAGAACAAATCAGAGACAACACCTATCAGGGTATGGATAACACCAGTACCGCACTACATCCAGAAACAAAAAGTCAAATGGTCTGACCAGGTCACTCAACTACCACCAGACGGCACAGCACAGAAAACATTCATGCCAAGAACTGCAGGAAACAGAGGGAGAGGGCACCCATGCAAGGAGCGGAGGGAGGAAATCACCTCATTAAGTAAATCAGACAACCTTATCAAAAATGTCTATTTGTCCCCTCACTGCGAATGAAGAAGAAGACGAAGAAATCCCCTCACCATTGAGGTATATGAGGAAGTAGACAAGCCATAGATTTAATTTTTAACCCCCCCCCCCCCAAATCTTTCAGTAAATAAATGCAAACACAGTATGTACAATATATTACTTTACTAAGTTCATGAAGAGACTATATAAAAACTTACCTCTACTGTGCCGTTCTGACTTGGGGGCTGTGGACAAGGAGATGAAGCATCAGAGCGTGCAGTTTCCAGTGATGCTGACCCAGAATGCACTTCCAGCACTCCAGGGGAGCGCTGGGCTGGCTGACTTGTGTTTGAATTCACGTTTGGGGCTGGTGAAGCTGCCAATGATGTCTGGGAGTCCGCTGGAGCTGCGTTTGAAGAATTGTGCTGTGATGATACTGGCTGATCCTCTGATGGATCTGCATTTGCCTGCTGGGGAGCCGTCTCTTCTGCTGATGGATCTGCATTTGCCTGCTGGGGAGCTGTCTCTTCTGCTGATGGATCTGCATTTGCCTGCTGGGGAGCTGTCTCTTCTGCTGATGGATCTGCATTTGCCTGCTGGGGAGCTGTCTCTTCTGCTGATGGATCTGCATTTGCCCGCTGGGGAGCTGTCTCTTCTGCTGATGCAGCCTGAGGACCTGGTGATGGAGAAGATGGCTCCTTTGCCACATCCATGGCATCCTCCCCTTGGTCTGTGGAGTCTAAAGCTATAGCATCACTGATATCAAGTCCGCGAGAGGACAACATAGTGACATCTGATGCACATTCACTTCCAACTTCTACCAAAGTTGATGATGTTTCATCTTTGTCCTACAAGAGTAAATAACTTTATTTTGCAAAATCCTCATTGAAATCTTTCATTCAACCTATAAATAAAAAGCTCATTCAAAATTTCTCAAATGATCAGCAACAGCCAGAAGCATAAATGGATACATCAGTATTTTCCCAATGTGGGGCACTTGCATATCTATGTCCTGGGGGGGGGGGGCACAGGCCCAGTGCCAGTTAGAATGTATTTACATTATACTTTTTCAAAACTTGGTTGACTATTATGTTGTGGTGTGAGTGGGAGGTGGACATCAAAATCTTTGAGGCGCTGAGGTGGGCATGATCCAAAAAAAGGCTGGGAAACACTGGGATAGATGAAGTGCTAAATTTAATCAACTTTCTGAAGAAGAACAAGGGGGTGGGTTGGTATAACGCCCACCTCACTAATAATGCCTAAGTAATGAAATTGAATGAAATCGGATTCAACTCCAGAGTTTGTGCTCTCTATGGTGTGAACTTGAGAGGTGACATATGTGTGCTTACCCCTCCAGGTCAACCGACCATTAGCCACATTTGTTCTTCACCAGACACCTTGCTTGCAGTTTCTCTTTCGCATGGAACGAATGAATGCCTTGGACATTGTATATCTGATGTCTCCGCATTTTATAATTAGCTTCATGTTAACCAGGTATCTCTGGGAGATTGGGACTTTCTTCCCAATGAATAAAACATGCATGCTGCTATTTTAGTGTGCCAGAATTAACAACCACAAATCATCCACTCTCTTTTCTGCTGGTCATCAATACCCAACTATCTGTGACATACTTTCCCAACACCACTGTCTTTGTGACACTCTTTACCTGGGCCTCTTGTGGTTATGGCAAGTGACACTACTATTTCATCTTCAGTGTTCACATTTCTTCCTCAGCTTTCTGAGCCATTAAGGCTCATTGCTGCAGATAAAGTTCACCTCCATTCCTCTCTATTCCTAATCTTCACTCTCCAGTTTGACACTAATTTATTTTATCATAATATTTTTTATGTTAAAGGTTGTAATCCATTTTTATTCGTCCAATTCTGAGGCTTCTCTATATGTTCCATAACACTAATCTTTTTTTAACGGAGATGGGGTTGTTGGTCTCATGATCCAACCCCCACACTGGGGGACCAGGGTGCAAGTTTCATCTGACCTCTACCTGTGTTCACACAGACGAAGAAAATCTGGAGTTCCTGTCATTAGGAATATAGCTTACAATTTTCTCCATGTTTATTAAACACAGCCAAACCACAGCTTCTACACAAGAGAAAAGTTGGCTGTGCTAGAAGACTGGTGCAGTCATCAGTGTAAGTAAATACCTTATCTGTTCCCCCTTTGTGCTTTCAAAGAATGACTGACGCCACAACTCCAGCCTGGTCAATGGGGGTAGGGATTGACATACTGCTCTAGATGGATCTCATCAAGAAACCTTACTTCCTAGGTCTTCTGTGAGTTATAATCCTGTGTGTCTACCTGCTTATAAGTTCAAGGGTTGAAATGCCTTCCTCCTCTTCAGCATTTTAGAAAGATCTGCCATGCCAAGCCTGAAGCTCTACTGCCCTGACAAAAGCCTGCCATCTCCTTCTAGGCCTGAGTGGGAGCTCCATAACTTTTGGACTCAGTGATGCCGCTGCCTTGTCGAGGCCAGCAGGAACACAGCCATGACATTAGCCTAGGCATCTCCAGACTGCCATTTTGCTGGCCAATACACTGACTTTGGCAGCCTGGGTGACTTCATGTTATCAGGTATGGCGGCACACACCCGAGCATTCATGTCTGAGTGACATCTGGGGAAAGAGCCCTGCTTCCTGCATAAGAACTCTCATAGATTACATAGACAATCATTAAGAATGGTGTAATCCACATCTGCTTCATATGGGAACCCCAGCACACGAGGAAATAAGCACAACCATTCACGCACTTGGACAGAAAGCACAGAGACTATCAGCCATTCCCAACCAGGCACTGAAATGCCTATCTGAGAGGGGCATTTCTTTTCATGATCCAGAGAGCTGTGATGCTGTTCTGCTCTCCATAACAGTATCCTGCCTCTTCTATCTATATTATGGACACAAACACCACTCACAAAGAAGAACCCTATCCAGTATAATGAATCCACTTGTACAGTATGTAATATAAGATAAAAAAAAAATCACAAACTCACCGATTGCTGAGAGTTGTACTGTTTCGCAAGTTCTGCTTCAGTAAGTGGAACAACAAAAGTAACATCAGTTGCTGCTGCTAGTGGGTTTATTCTGGGACTCTCTGGGCTGGTGTCATCATCTGGAGTAGTTGGTGCTGAGACCACTGCTGGTGGCAGTGAATCTGTAACCTGAAGATTCACACCACTTCTATACTATACTTTAATAAGCAAGTAAAGTGAGGGCAGGAGACAGAAATTAACTGAATGGAAGGAGGCCTCTTAGTATCGCTGCTGTTTATGTCCCTGCAGATGAAACTTCACTGCAGCTAATGCCACTGTAAAGATATTGAGACGCAGGCTTCAGTCCAATAGAAACTGGGTTGCAGCAGCATTTCTAAACTGCCTGAAATGTCTTCTTCTTCACCACTGGGTGGTCTGAGACAACATGCTTCTGAAGGGACTGCAATGAGGTTACGACAGGACTGAGACCAGCTCCAGTTTGCTGTCCTTGGCACCTGTGCCGAGCCTCTGTCGTAATCATCACTGCTCTCAGAATACTCATCAAACTCACATGGAGAATAATGATCTCTTTTAAAAGAATGAGAGTAAAACAACGAACAGTGGCCTGCCTTCTCACCAAAGGTTATGTATTCATGACTTACTACCAGTGTCTTCATTTGAATCCAGAGTGAGTGAACATAGTAAGGGAAAAAAAACCATATAATTTAAAAAAAAACAAAAAAAACACCACACCACACCACCACCACCACACACACACAAAAAAACAAAACTGATTTAGATTAGACCATTTTGCAACAACAGAAAGTTCCATGAAAAAAATATCATGATTGTTACAAGTTCATTAACTTAAAAGTGTTCAAAGACTTAAAACACAGAAGGTCCAACATATTTAACTGTTATAACTACTGGCTTCAAAATGCTTCTTGATCAAATGACTGGTGACAAATCATAAGAAGAAAAAAAATCTGTATTATAAATGAAATAGTAAGCGAGGATATTAAAATCAGAGTACAGATATGGAATAAAATATACTTTGCCTTGCAACACCTGTTAAAATCCAAAATCCTGTCCCAAAACACCGAAATGACAATCTACAAAACTATGAGACCAGCCGTCATGTATGGATTAGAAACATGGAGTAGCACAAAAAAAATGAACAACAATTGCAGATCTTTGAGAACAAGATCCTAAGAAGAATCTTTGGGTCCATAAAGGATACCAACAGTGGAGAATGGAGAGCTAGAAAGAACACCGAACTGAATAGTTTATTTAAATCCCAATGAATTATAAATGTCTTGAAATTGAACAGACTATGCTGGTTGGGCCAAGTAGAAAGAATGAAAGAGAACAGACAAACGAAAATTATGTAAGCATAAGAGATGAGGGAAACAAGACCAAGGAGAAGACCAAGACAGAGATGGAAAAACAACATAGAAGAGGATATAAAAGAAACTGGTGTCACCAACTGGGGAGAGAAGATCAGGAATAGAGAGGAATGGTGGTGACCTTTATCTGCAGCAGTGAGCCTTAATAGCCCAGAAAGTTGAAGAAGGAAGAAGAATTATAAATGAAATTAGAATTTCTAAAATGTAATTTATTTTAATCTGGCACTGACTGTAAGGTATATTAAGTATATTTAACATGAAAACAGAACAGCTACTCATGCTACCATGAAAAAAGAACAGTTATAACAATCTATGGCAATTTAGTGGTTACTTTCTTCACAGGATAAAAGCAAGCCTACTTCTTTGCATAAACAATTAACACAATACAGTTTTTTAAAAAACCCAAAAAACTATTAAATACTAACTGATCAATGAAAGGGATATCCAAGTTTACATGAAGAATACCTCTTTGCTGTCTGGAAGAGGAACATCATCCTTGCTCACAATGACAAAGTCTTCCAGTTCAGCTTTGGCTTCCGGAGGGGGCTCCTCACTTGTCTTGGCTCGCTTGGCCGCATGCTGGGAGTCTACATCATCATCATCTTCTTCTTGCTTGCGTTTTTTGGGTGGACTCACAGATTCCGAAGACTCCTCTGTGACCATCTGAGAAATGCAATGAATAAGGAACAATTAGAAAACAAACAATTTTCACATATACATACAATGATCACGTTAACCATACTGGCAGATTACCAATAAAAAAAAGACAAGAAACTGAAACTTTTGGAGATCTTCCTTTACCATAACTAGTTTATATTATAAAAAAACCTAGCAAAAACCAACCAGCAAAGTCAGTCAGAGGATAATCAGGCCAGTAGGACGATGATGCTCAAACTGTATGGAAGAGAATCAGCCAGTTGGATGATGATGAGGTAGAATCTAGAGTCTAAGTTCACACTGTGCTGCACGCTAACTTCTGGAGGTGAATTTTCCATAGTATACTATTTGTACTATTGGAACCATAATATTCCATTGTATTCTTACAGACAGCTGGAGTACTGGATTACATTCATAAGTCTGTTGGAGTGAACTATACTCTACAAATATGTCCAAGCGTAATTTAAAAGAAAGCAGGAAGATCAATGTCCAAGGAAGAAAGTATGCTATAGATTTAAGGAAGAACGGCTGCGAGAATTTATAGAAATTGACATGCCATCCGATCCTGGTAAGCTGCGTGTTGTTTTAGAAGACATTTACGTGTATAACTATGGAAACGGTGAAGTAGTTTGCTTGCAAAAAAAAAAAACAAGAACTGGTAATGACTAGGCTACAGGGAAATTCTGGGATGAATGAAAATTAGACTATCTGAAACAGCATCTGTCTCAAAAGAATCACATTTCTGCCGTCCTGGTGTTACAAAACCAACATAAGGGCACGTCAAAAACTTTGTTGACAGGAACACGTGATGACAGAGAAAATAAACTTGAAATGTCTAAAAAAAATGGAGCAAATTTGGATGAAATAAAAATTTTACTCAACAATGTTCTGTTGGCAATTAAATTAAATACATCTATGCTATCAATCAGTTTTCACAGACTCACCAGAACAGGAAATCTTGGCAAACAACTATGCAAGCCCTATGTGACGTTTAATGGCATGGAAAGGATGTAAGATGCTATCAGTGCAGGAGATTCATGAGCATGCTTCCAAATATTATTTAGATTCCACATCACTGGAGAAGTAAGAATTATGCATTCGAATTTGTTCAATGCATAAATTCAGTTGTAAAAGAAGAAATGCCAAACGATTGGAGAAATTCATCGTTTCACACACTCATTGTTGATGAGAGTACTGACATTTCTGTCAGTAAAATGTTAATTATTTATGTGAAGTATAGAAAACGTGATGAATTATCATACCACACGTTTGGAGGAATTATAAAACTAACATCATGCGACAGTTCAAGCATAGTTGAAGCAGTTAAACAGTTTTATGTGGAAAACAATATAGATTTGCAGAAAATGGTTATGTTTACATCTGATGGTGCTTCAGTTACGTTAGGAAACCGGAATGGTGTGGCAGCAATCTTGCGCAGATACACGCCACATTTACTAGAACACCACTGTGTAGCACATAGAGAAGACTTAGGTCTGTGTGATGCTTGGAAAATCATATTATTATTGAAAGATTTCGAAACACTTGTCAGAACAGTTTATGCAATTTTCAGTAGGTCATCAGTAAGGAAACACACATTTGAAGAACTCTGTCAGGCTGTACACTGTGAAGCTGTTTCGTTCCGTCCTTTGAATGAAGTCAGATGGTTTCTTGACATTTTGCTGTTAGAGCTTTGATGAATAACTACACATCATTGATACAGTATTGCAAAGATAAGGCTGAACAAGAAAGACAATGACCCAGTTCACTGTCTGGATAAATTGACCAAGCCCGAGTATCATGTTGCTATTGCTATTTTAACTGATGTGTTACAAGAACTGGCAGAGTTGTGTCAACTTCTTCAACGCAGTACACTAACTACAATAAAGGACTACCAATTTACAAAAGCCAAGATTAGAAAACTGCGAACACAGTATCTTGGTTCAACTGCCCATTTCTCAGCAGAAATTCAGGATCTCATAACATCATACCAAATTCCTGTTTACACAACTGCAGTAGTTCGCTTAATTGAAGGAGTATATGATCATTTTGACAGCCGTTTTCCAGAGGATGAGCTTAAACGGTGGTACATATTTAATAAAGATTCACTTTCATCTATTCAGAATTTAGGAGTTCACTTTTGGTAGACAGTAATTGGAAACATTGGTTGCACGATACAGTTCAGTACTTAATAAGCACAAGATATCTTTGTAAAAGATTTGCTAAATCAGTATGTAGATTTCAAATTAAATGTCAGTGAGAAAATAAAGACAGCTGCAATGCAAACTTTTGGAGATGTTATTTCCTACACATTTCAACAGACACAATTCAGAGAATTGTCTCCCCTTCTGGATATTTGTGGAACATTTCAGGCTTCTAGTGCAGACTGTGAAAGAGGCTTCCGCCTGATGAACCAGATCAAAACTAAAGCCAGGAACCATTTGGAAACCGATAATTTGGACAACATTATGAGAATCAAACTCTACTTAGCTTCATGCAACTTAGTCAACTGGGACACTGTTTACACATTTTTTTAAAAATGACAAAACGGTGAAGAGCAGCTTCCATGGGACAGGAAAAATGACCGAATTCCCATTTCTGAACTCTGATGAACAGAATAAATGTGTGAAAGTGAAAAGACATTTTTCCGGTACATTTTTTTTTTTTTTTTGCTTTGATCGTCTACATTTGAGAATATGCTTTAATTTGAACACAAGCTGTGGTAGCGAACACAATGAAGAAAGAGAAACTGATGACACTGTTACTTGTAGCCTCATCCCCACCATCATCTTACAGCAATTAATATTAGTCTTTTGCTTCACAACATTCTTCAGGATCAGAGGATAGTATTAATGATGAGTACTTGTACTATATATATATACACATAAAAATACATAAAACGTTACTACATACATTTGCACACACAATATTTTTTCTGCACATGAGCTGAACATTTTGCACACAGATGGCAAAACCCTTAGAGGGAACACTGATCATGACTCAATGGAAAACAAATCAAAACTGAACCCAATGGCCACCAACACAGCATAGCCATAATTCACAGCCCCAAGCCCACATGACAAAAGTCACAAAAATTTCTACTCACTTTTTCAACAGAAACAGAGGCCTGTTCTTTCTCTGGCTCTGCTTCAGTCTTTGAGGGCTTGGTCTGCTCCTCCCCAGTCTCCATTGGTTCTGTTGCTGCTGCTGCCTCTTCGTCTTTCTCCGCTGTTACCTCCTCTGTTGAAGCTGCTGTCCCGCCCGCCCGTCTGGTGGACCTCCCTGACGCTGGTGGTGTTTTAGGGGACGGCTCCGCCTTCTGACCTCTTGCCCTGCGCCCCGCTGATGATGCTGCAGGTTTAGCTTCTTTGTTTGGGGTCTGTCTCTGTCGACCTTTAGGTGTCGTCTCTACCTCATTTTCAACAGCTTTAGACTCCTCCTCAACATCCTCCTCTTTTTTCTCCTCATTCTTCTCTTCAGAAGCAGCTCCTTTGCCTCTGCCTCGCCTGCCAATTTGAGGAGATGGTGTAACTGGAGCTGCTTTGCTTCTTGATCTATCTCTGCCCCTTGCAGGGACTTCAGCTGCCTCTGCTTCCTTCACATCTTCATTTTCAACACTTTCTTCAACCTCAACATCTTTCTCCTCTTCCTCAGCTGCCTTGGCACCCCTCCCACTCCTGCTTGTGTTTTGTGTTCCCCCTGACTTCCTCCCGCGAGCTGCTCTCCCTTTTCCTTTGCTCTGAGCACTATTACTCTGCTCCTGGTCTTCCTCTTCATGTTCGCTTTCTGCTGCCCCTTCCTCTTCATTTTCTGGCTCTTCTACTTTCTTCCCTCGTCCTCCCCTTGATGTTGATCTTCCTCTAGCTGCAGACCTTCTCTTTGAAGTTGCTTCTGACTTGACCTCTGAATTACAAAAATAAACAAACAGACAAGAAAATTACAAAAAATGTAACCGCCATTCATTTTCAATATAACAGAATGATTCTAAAGCTTCTCTATGAAGGTCTTAAATAGTTCCACTGTTATCACACAACTACATCTTTCCAACACTGTAACCACACTGTAACTGACCTTAAACTCAGTGAGAGCTGAAACAATTCAACCAGTAATTATGTCTACTGTCCCTCAACACTCCTGAGCTTCTCTTCCAGATGAATGAACTTTCTATGCATATGATCCACAGGGCTTTAACACCGATTCATTATTGGCTGTTCTCTAGACTGGGGGGGGGGGGGGGGGGGAGAGAATATCTCCTCTTTCATCACAGAATAACAGGCTCAAACTGTTAGAGCACTAATCTTTGTATGCCTGGAATGCAGCTTTTGAATCAGTCAAATCTTGGAAAAGGAGGGGGGTGGTGGAGCGCTACAACATTCTGACATACGGTGAAAAGGGTGAACTAGGCAAAAAAAATGTTGAGAACCACCGCCATCTAGATCTTTGGGACAGGAACTGAGTTGTTCAAGTCTTTTGTTCTTGAGGCTCCTCGTGCATCAGTTCTGTAGCCTGATATGCATTTCTGTTAGCCATGATTAATATGACAGATGCTGTACACACACTGCATAAACATTACATTTAAGTGTTGTAAGAATTACAATGTGTAAAAAAGAAACAACTAACTGGATGTCCCAATTAATTACAGTCAGATGTTCCATTAATTACAGCCAGCATCTGGAAAATGGTGGTATGCAGTTTAATTATCCTGAATTTTTATTTTAAAAATCTGAAATCTAGGAAAATGAGATCTAGGAAAATTTAGGACCCCTAAATCAGGGATCATCAGTATTATTATCATCACAGAAATTAAGACCCATGCCCAGCTACAACTGTCTGAATTCTTAAGGAGCACAGATGTCCATAACTGTCAGGCCAGCATGCCTCTGAAAGCTCCCCAGCACCAGGCTGTATCACAGCCGCCTGGAAAATAGGGCAAATACCAGCATGGTATCTCCTGTGCCGTAGCTTGCTGGGAAGCCTAGCAGTGCAGCTGGATGTGTGACGCTACCATATGTTCACGTACACCCTGAGAACATGAGGCAGGCCAAGACAGTCAACTATTATCATTATTATTATCATCTACTGCCGCCTTCATCATAACCTGAGTTGTGGGAAAAATTCAGTTTCAGCTCCTTCACAAATGGTGCACTTCCAACAACTTCACTTACAATTACTGCAAGTTCTCAACTTAACCTAATTTTCTGCTGCCTGACTCAATGAGTGGTACATCCCTACTGACCCTATGGGTTCTGATCATAAACTGACAAAAGAGCAAAAAAAAAAAAAAGCTCAGACACACAGTACTATTACTATTCAGGTGAATGTTGTACATCTAATACAAGAAGCTGCAATGAAAACTCATAATATTCGACACACTGAGCACCAGACACCAACTAACCTTTAGCTGCTGCCTGTCTTCCACCTCTTTTAGAGGGTGTTCCCTGAGGAGTTACATCTTCTGCTGCTGGTTCCTCCTTCTTTGTTCCCCTGTGAGAATTATAGTAATAACAAGTTCACAAAGAGACATACAGAACCTTTCTCTAAAGGATAAACCACCACCTCAGTACAAAACAGCAGCTTCAGAAGACTTCAGAACATGATGTTGCAGATCCCATATGAGTAGAGGTTGTCATACGTGTATGGTGCAGTTTTACAAAATAAAATACAGAAAAAGAAAAGCTAAAGCTATGAAGGAGGATTGAGGCAATGAGATGAGCATGCAGAAATGTAAAACTGTCTACGGTTCCATACATGAATTAACAGTGAAATTTATACAAGAGACAGGACTGCAGATATAGACAGACAATGCGTAAGAAAAAGAAGATGTAAAACTGTCTGTTTTACATTTCTATGTTCCCTTCTCATTCTCCCTCTTTCTACCCCTTTTCATCTTTACTGCTATATCTTTTTTCTTTTCATAAAACTGCACCATAACCTATGACTAGCTTTTAATCTACTAGAACCAGTTTTATCACAGACCTCAACAGAACCAGTTTTACCAGTCCCTGACAGAACCAGTTTTACCACAGCTTTCAACATAACCAGCTTTACTGCAGTTTTCAACATAACCAGTTTTACCAGTCCTCAGCAGAACCAGTTTTACCAATCCTTGATGGAACCAGCTTTACCGCGGTTTTCAACAGAACCCGTTTTACCACAGTTTAAAAAAAAGAACCTATTTTACCACAGTTTACAACAGAACCTGTTTTATCACAGTTTTCAAATGAAACAGTTTTATCACAGTTTTCAAGAGAACCACTTTTGCTGCAGCAACTGACAGATCTAAGAAGCTGAGTTCTCAACACGTGAAAACATTCCCACTTCTCTGGGTGGGGAGTGATGACGTATCATGGAGACATGGCAAGAGAGAGAGAGAGAGAGTGGATAGAGGACTATGACAGAGTATGAAACACTTCAGAACTTAACATTAAACAAAAGAAATTATTTGAGAAAAAGAGAAGCATATTACGAAAACCACGAAATAAAAAAAAAAACAAACAAACAAAACAGCTCAATGACATACAGGATAAATAACATAACATGAACAGACACTGACTGGCCACAGCCCATCTGCTGCCACATAAAGCAATGCAAATTTGAGAGCTCATAATAAAATTAAATCGTGCCAGTATAAAACTCCATGCTGCATCTGCCGAATGAAGACGGGAAGGGCAAACAACAAAATGAATGAAATTATCAAGAAACATTCATTCACTTTTTATATTCATCATCATCATGTGCCATGCCAACTGGCGTTGGCTATTATGCTTCTCCAGAGTACCCGATCCTTCATGCAGGCCATCAGCTCAGTTGATCTCTTCTCACACCATCCCGTCAGACTGTCCAGTATCATTTCTCTTGGTCTTCCTCTTAATCTTCTTCCTTCTATTTTTCCTGTTGTTATAATATTTTCAGTGCCCCCTCTTCTCATTGCATGTCCTATGAAAGTACATTGTCTCTTTCTTATCTTTTTGACAAGGTTTTTTGTCTCTTCAGCTCTTCTCCTACATTCTTCATTAGTTATTTTTGCTGTCCAGGGGATTTGCAACATTCTTCTAATAAACCACATTTCTGCTGCTTCCAATGATTTTTGTGCAAACTTGCCTACTGTCCATAATTCACTTCCATATAACAAGATAGGTTCAATATAGCATTTTAGGACTTGTTTTCTAACATTCATTGATAAAGATGTGTTAGCTAATATGTTTCTCATTCTCTGAAATGCAGTCTTTGCTTGGCCTATTCTGTTCCTAATTTCTGTTCTGCATTTCCCATCTGAAGTTATTACTGCTCCAAGGTATTTGAATTTCTGCACCTACTTTAGAATAGTTCCGTTTAATTTTATACTGCATGCTGGTGGATTCTGTTTCTTAGATATAACCATAGTCTCTGTCTTTTTGATGTTCAAAGCAAGGCCTTTCTGTTCACTTTCTTTGGCGACTTTATCCAAGAGATTTTGCAGGTCTTGTTGGTTCTCAGCTATCAGTACTGTGTCGTCAGCATACCGAAGGTTGTTAATATTGCATCCTCCAATTTTTATGCCTGGTTCTGTGATGATTGTTCTTAGAATATTCTCGCTATACAGAGAAATATTATATTATATAAATATTAATATTTATATTATCCAGCCAGAAATATGGCTCAGGTGGGAAACATGTTTCAAAAAATGAAACTATTTTCAGGTACTAACAGATCGACAATGTCCAGGCTTCGGTAAACCAAACTTAAACATGAGTCCAGATCATTATGTTAGGTGAAGGTCGTCCCTTGTACCAAAGATGGTCAGCAAAGTGAGACGCACCAGACTTCACTGCACACACTGTGTCAGAAAATGAAGGATGTAAATTATGTTCACGTGATCCATCTCATGCTTATGGAATGTAACTCTCACGTCAAGAACAAACTAAAATCATGCCAAGAACAAACTAAAAACACATCAAGAACAAACTAAAAACACATCAAGAACAAACTACCATCTTCAGACTACGTATAGGATGCTGCCAAATGTGAGCACACCCGTATATCGCCATGGCCTGCCACACACCCCTGGCAGCACATGCAAAACAGGCTCCTAGAATCCAAGCACATCCCGCAACTCTGTCATGGAGACTGAGCTCTGCTCTGGCCGCAGGGAGCTACGCTGGAAGACAAACTCTGGATCTACAAAGCAGGATCTCCAAAAGACTGCACAATTTATCCAGACAAAAAATACAGATGTCTGAGGTTAGAACCATGGAACGCAGAACAAGAAGAAGTTTATGGAACTATATCAGAGTTGAAAGTGGAAGAACGATTAAAAAAATTTTTTTTTACATGTTACTTCATAATTCTTTATACACCCCTAATCATACAAATACACTGGCATAAACTATTCTGGGCCTTACATGGCACTTGTGTGTGGTTCCGTACACTTGGACTCTACATTCCAGCAATTTTTTTTAAACTAGTCTCAGCAGATATAAGACAGGGTACAGCATACTGGACTTCACTGCAGACATGGTAGTGAATGAAGGAAAACTTGAATGCTACGTAAAGTTCACTCCCTTGAGTAACAGACTGAGTGAATTAAAAACAAAAAACAAAACAACCAAAGCTCCTAGGTCTCACATGTTGGTCACCGAGACCATGACTAGTAATCTTATGTCAGAAAAAAAAATATAGTGATACAAAGGTTAACTCCATGGAAAGAAGGTCATTCATATTACATGTTCTGTACCACTGTCTACAGCAGTGGTTCTCAACCCATGGACCGTGGCCCAAAGGTGGGCAGTGACAGGGAGTATTGTTGGCGTTACTAAGTCTCAAAGCAGCAAAAAAAAAAAAAAAAGAGACAGAAAGAGAGAAAAAAAGTAGATACAATAAAAAAAATTATTCTGCATTTTTCACGCAATGCATACTTCATGACCGAATGACTGGATTCATAATCCGTTTCAGTGTGCATTCTCTGAATTAACCAGTCGTGCACAAGAAGAATTAGTGGAACTGTCTGGCGATCACACATTACAAATCAAATTTAACGACCCCGCTGTGGATATCTCTTCCTTTTGGTGCACTGTTTCGCTGGAATATCTGTTTTTGTCAGCCCTGGCAATGAAAGTTCTTCTACCTTTTTCAACAACTTATGCGAAGTTTCATTTTCTGCATTGACTGCCATGAAAACAAAATATTGTTCAAGAATGACCATAGAGGATGATCTTTCAGTGTGTTTGTCACAAATTCCAGCCAGAATAGACATGCTATCCAACTGGAAACAGTGCCATCTTTAAGGTAAATGAAAAGAACTTTTTTGTAGCAATGAATATGCAGTTAAACATGTAGAGAAAATATTAAATAATACTTTATAAAATTAGAATTATACCTCGCAAATATAAAGCACTTTATTCGTGGGCTGCAAAAATGTTTGACTTTTAAATGTGAGCCCTGCAGCAAAAGGGTCTGAGAACCGCTGGTCTATAGTCTGTCTACAGTAAGACAAAAACAATGGTAATACTCAAGAGAATAAACACACCAAAGTGCAACATCCTTTCAAACAGGAAGACACTGATACAAGCAGACAAATTCAATTACCTTGGGACAACACTAACAGCTGACGGCAAATGCACAAATTAAATAAAATCAAATCACAAATACGTAAGACAAAGGCAGATTCTTATGATATGAGGAAGATACTAACAGACAGGATGATGTCCCCAAAAGTGAGAAAATAGTGTTTTACAGTATATAGAGCAAATATAAATTAGGACAAAAGTAGGAACAGCTTTATTACTTAATGACTATATATTAAGTAATAAAGCTGTTCCTACTTTTTTCCTAATTTATATATTTTGCTCTATAAATAGCACCATAAAACACTATTTCCTCACTTTTAGGTAAGTAATAGTCGTTAAGTAATAAAGCTGTTCATACTTTTTTTCCTATTTTATACATTTTGGTATCACAGCTTTACTGCAGTGCTACGTGTATAGTTGTATACTTGTACACTAATTATTGTATAACATCATCATCATCATCATCATGTGCCGTGCCGACTGGCGTTGGCTATTATGCTTCTCCAGAGTACATGATCCTGCATGCAGGCCATCAGCTCAGTTGGTGATCTCCTCTCATACCATCCCGTCAGACTGTCCAGTATCATTTCCCTCGGTCTTCCTCTGGATATCACTGTGTACGTATAGACCAAATATTGCTATATGGCTGTAAAATGTGAACAGTCAACAAACAAGATGACAAAGAAACTGGAAGCAACAGAGATGTGGCTTTCCAGATAGATGCAACAAAATGCTCTGGACAGACAGAGGCCAAGAGAAAAAGATCCCTGTGGAATGACCAATTTACATGGGGGGAAAAAAAAAAAAGCATCTGAGCTAATAAGAAAACACCAAGGACTGCACGAGATGGAGAACCACCATCGCCAACGCTATCAGACATGGCACATCTCTATGGTCGAAGGTCAAATTAGCTGGGCTATTATAAAGAAAACTGGTTAATAATCAAGAGCAAGGTGGAGACAGCTGGCTGCTGCTAAGCATGAATGATATTAGCTCCTTGGTCAACCAATACCAAAAGTCACAGGATCACCTATTCTCAATTAGAAACTATAACATTATCTATAAGGAAAGAAACTTACTGAATCCCAAAAGAAAAAAAGATTTTCTTTTACTTTAAATAACTCACCTTCTCCCTGCTGACTTTGGACTCTCCTTTGGTGTTGTCTCCTCTTTTGAAGCAACACTTCGTCTGGTTACCCTCGGCATCTGGCATGAGAAACAAATTTTAAAATATTAAAAAAGCACAAAATCATGCACAGAAATTATATACATTTGCCTCTAGACTTACAATGCTATAATGATTTTCACATAACACAGAGTTTTGTTTTTTTTTGCTCCTTCATACAAACATCTTTTCATCAAAAGTACTTTTGGTGTTTATATCTTGTATTTCTTAACAAAGGTTTATTTTGTATTGCCTGCACTAACAATTACAAATCTGTCATTAGCAGTTTCAAATTACCTGTAGGAAAGCTTGAGGGAAAACTCTGGAAAGAGCAGGCAGGATTTAAGAAAGGAAGATCATGCATAGACCACATATTTGTACTGAGACAAATATTAGAACAGGCAAATGAGTGGCATAGCACAACATATGCATTGTTTATAGATTTTGAGAAAGCCTTTGACAGTGTCAACAGAGATGCATTGTGGAAAATCCTAAGATGGCATGGCCTCCCCCATAAGATAGTGAATGTAATCAAAGCCCTATATGAGGGTTTTCAGTGCAAAGTGATCTGTGGAGAACATACCTCCAGCAGCTTTAGCGTACAAACAGGAAAGAAGCAGGGATGTGTACTATCATCAATATTATTTATCTTGGCAGTAGACTGGTTAATTAAGGAGGCAACATCAGACAAATGCAGAGGATTACAATGGACCCTTGACACAGTGCTGGAGGACCTTGACTTTGTGGATGACATTTGTCTACTATCAAGCAGCCACAAAGATATGCACGATAAAATAAACAAGCTAACTCAGAATGCAAACAACATAGGACTAAAGATCAACATAGGAAAGACAAAGTTAATAAAGCAAAATGTGAACAACAGAAATGTACTTAGAGTACACAGCAAGTTAGAGGAGGAGGTCAACGAATTTGTACATCTTGGCAGTAGAGTAGTAGAAAATGGAGACAGCACAGAGGACATCAACAGCAGACTTACTAGAGCAAACCAGGCTTTTGCAATGTTGCAGACTACATGGAAATCTAAAAAAACTAAGCATGAATATGAAAATCAGGATATTTAAGAGCAATGTTCTAAGTGTACTACTCTATGGAAGTGAATGCTGGAAAATCATCAAAACCATAGAAAACAAGTTGAATTCTTTCCAGACTAAATGTTTACGAAGAATTAGAAAAATATTTTGGCCAAACACCATAAGAAATAACACCTTGTTGGCAGAAATGCAGATGAAACCACGGAGAGCAATTATTGAGAAAAGACGCTGGCGATGGTTGAGACATGTGCTCCGAATGACTGACAACTCACTACGAAAAATAGCACTGAGATGGACACCACAGGGGAACAGAAGTAAGGGTAGACCAAAAGAGACATGGAGAAGAACAACAGAGAGGATGTTTAGCAATAGAGGGCTCACCTGGGCAAGAGCAAAAAAAAGGCAAAGGACAGGCATTTGTGGAAAACCCTTGTGGAAGCCCCATGTACCCTGGGGACTTAAGGTTCAGAGAGAGAGGAAAGTTATGAAATAATTTGACTATAAAGCCTACCTGTAGGGAAGCTATGAAATATTTTCCCTCAGTCATTTGCATGTCTTTTGTGGAACTTTGCCTCCCTAACAGCTCTCCTGTAGTCCTCTCTGTTGTAAGCAAGATGCCCTGCTGCTGATGCATCCATTTGCAGATTATCAATGATGTCTTGCAGACATCTTCACCTTGGTGTTCATCTATTTCTTTTTCCCATTATGTACCCTTCCAAGAACTGTCTTCTCTAAATTATCATGACGTTTAATGTGTCTAAAATGTCCAAAAGTTTTCTCTGTTTAATCCTCTTTACTAGCCAGCCTTTTTCAATAATAAGTTCTTGTAGTATGGATATATTTGTTCTTTTCTGTGTCTATGATATTTGAAGAACTCTTCTGTAGCATTTACATTCAAAGGCATTTATGTGTTTCTCTGCTGTTTTGTCAGGTGTCCAGGTCTCACAGGCATATGCTGTGATGGGAAAGATGCATGCCCTTAAAAATCTTATTTTTGTAGTTCTATCTGTTCCTCACCACAGCTTCTTTAGTTGTTTTACTTTCTGAAATGCAATAGATGTCCTCGTTTTCCCCCCTCATTGTATCTCCATGATTAGTTAGTAATGATCAAAGATATATATTTTCCCTAGAATAACACATTTTAGAAATGGCACTCTAGTATGGTCATAAAATCACACAGGCTGTGGCATACTGTTGGATAAGCTTATGTAGCTGCAACATGTTTGTAGCCAATCCACTGATGATCTTCAAACGCATCCTTTGAATCAGCTGGAGAGTCATTTTGCTTTACTTCCCAGGGCTCTGAAGAAGCATACTTTTCAAGCAGCTCCACCACCATGGATTTTAGACCAATTTTTTACTCGTATTTCTTGTCGTGTCTCCTACTTCACATACATTTCGGTGTTGAGGGGACAGATAGATGTCTTAATAGGGCTCAACAATTCACTTCATATAATGGGATATTTAATGCTCCTGTAATTTCCTCTCTCCATCTCCTGCGTGCATGGTCTCTTCCTCTGTTACCTACAAATCTTAGTGTGAATGTTGTCTGTGATATACTATTTGGTGGTAACCGTGTAACAAGGCCAAACCATTTGACTTGCTGTTTCTGGATATAATACTGGTGTTACTCCAACCTTTGCCCTGATGGTGTCATTTCTTATTTGGTCTCTTCCTGTCACATTTAGTATTCCTTAAACATCTCATTTCTGCCGTGATGATTTTTCTTGTGTTCTTGGCTGTTAGTGTCCATGTCTGACAATGATAGCATAGAGTACTTGTATTCTAGGCTAACGAAATATAATAGTCTGTTTATGGGAACACTGTAGGGAGATCCAGGTTCCTGGTTAATTCTACTTCTCTGGCCCAAATTGAGGACTTCAGGCAGAGCCACTGTTGCTCCGATGAGACACTAACGTGCAGACGTGCTGGTACTCAGTACATGCAATCAAACCCTGATTTGCCCGATAATTTTGATAATTGAAATACCGCGCACTTTATTATTTGTATTATGAAACACTATGCCGTAATCTACTCACTAGAAGAAAAAAAACACGAGAAAGTATACCAATCCCGAACGGAAAGAACCAACAAATAAAGACAAAACGCAGTTATCGAAAACAGGTTATACAACGCTTAAGATTTTTTCAGATAGTGCACTAATAACTAATTTGGCACAAAATGATCATTTTATTAATATCTTTCTCAAGCTTCACGAAAATATCCCAAAAGTATTCTTACCTTGTCTCAGTAATGATGCGGAGTGGATGTAGTTTCTTAAAATAACCGCTGACCAAATAGCAACGCTATCTTTTTGGAAAATAAGGTTGCCGCCATTAACGGAGAAAACGTCTGTCCCGGGCCAATAAATAGTAATATGAAAGTTTATAGTTTTTATTCTTATTTCTATTTTCTTATTTTTAAGTTTGTAAATTAGTAATATTTTAAAATTTATTTTAAAAATAAAAATAGCAGTAACTTGTTCTTAATCTTACAATTGTGCGGGACGATTCTGTTTCAAAAAGAGGCCAAAGAGGAAAAGGGAAAAATTGCGACAAGAGAGACAATCCCATTATATTTTGAGTCCATTTTCTTGTTCAATAATAGCCTCCCTTGATAAAACTTTCAAGGGGATTTCTTTTTTTTAGAAAACGCATTAATGAAAAAAAGACACTTTTAACAACGAATTAAAATTAACGAGCTCGACACGTTATCATTACAACAGTGTTATAAATGCCTACGCTTGATGCTTTCCCTTTCTTTGCCTTTTGGTGCAACGGTGACTGTGAGAAGATTCGCGAAGTATATTCGTCAGATCCAAACATACAAGTACATGCTCTAGACAGAGTGAATTGAACTCCTTAAGAAACCGCATGTCCACGATTGCACGCGGGCGTATTGTCCGGGCCGAAGCTACAGTAGAGGGTAACGAGACCGCAGATTTGGATTCAGGAGCTAATCCAGAGACACTGTGGGTCTTCAGATATAGCATTATACACAGATGGCCCAGTGACTAAAGGAAGCAACAAGCGGGTGGGGCATTTGTCGCCTGTTGCAGTGGAAGAGTAAGACGTGCCAGACGGTCTTATAATCAGCTTCTTGGCCGGGATAGTTGCAAAGTTGCTTTCCGATAGTTGCTGGAATGTTTAGCGGAGCAGAGATGGATGTTGGCTGTTGTGTATCCAGAACACTAGAATGCTGGCTTTTGTGTATCTAGACCACTATAATGTTGGCTCTTGTGTATCCAGAACATCATAATGTTGGTTCTTATGGACCCAGAACACTATAATATTGGCTCTTGTGTATCTAGAACACTATAATGTTGGCTCTTGTGTATCCATAACATCATAATGTTGGTTCTTATGCATCCATAACACTATAATGTTGGCTCTTATGTATCCAGAACACTATAATATTGGTTCTTATGTCTAACTAAACTTCCGCTCTGTGATCAGACAACAGCAGGAAAGAGAGAAGATATCACAAGTGAAGAAAATAACCTCTGTAATTTTGAAGTTAAATCATGAATAATATTTCTGAAACATTTCACTGTTTCAGTGCTCATAACAAGAAAAGGGCTATAAATTTGATACAGTGTAACAACAGAGAAGGAATATGACATATGCCATATTTCTGTCAGTTAGGGTTTTAGCCTTTCGTTTTCTTGGTCATCACGGAAGAATGTTGTTCAGGAAACTGTTAGATATCGTCCTCGTCGTCATAAATACCTCCAGCTCTTTGTTTTCCCTCATTAGCATAAAACATGGAGTAAATTTTATTTATTCTCAGACTGAGACAGTCTCCCAGTAGATTTTCCGACACGTTCTTAGTCCAAGATAGATCTCCCAGTAGATTTTCTGACACGTTCTTAGTCTAAGGTAGATCTCCCAGTAGGTTTTCAGACACATTCTTAGTCCAAGATAGATCTCCCAGTAGATTTTCCGACACGTTCTTAGTCCAAGATAGATCTCCCAGTAGATTTTCTGACACGTTCTTAGTCTAAGGTAGATCTCCCAGTAGGTTTTCAGACACATTCTTAGTCCAAGATAGATCTCCCAGTAGATTTTCTGACACGTTCTTAGTCTAAGGTAGATCTCCCAGTAGGTTTTCAGACACATTCTTAGTCCAAGGTAGATCTCCCAGTAGATTTTCCGACACGTTCTTAGTCCAAGGTAGATCTCCCAGTGGGTTTTCCGACACGTACTTAGTCTAAGGTAGATCTCACAGTAGGTTTTCAGACACATTCTTAGTCCAAGGTAGATCTCCCAGTAGATTTTCCGACACTTTCTTAGTCCAAGGTAGATCTCCCAGTGGGTTTTCCGACACGTACTTAGTCTAAGGTAGATCTCACAGTAGGTTTTCAGACACGTTCTTAGTATAAGGCAGATCTCCCAGTAGGTTTTCCGACACGTTCTTAGTCTAAGGTAGATCTCCCAGCAGGTTTTTAGAGAAGGAAAGGCTTGCATTTGTTACAGAGTGGCCTCCGTTTGGAATTACGTGGGTGGCCATTGTACAGGACTGGAAAGTCTCGTAAAATAAAGGCATGTAGAGACAGTGTCGGTTACAGCTTTCTAGATATTTCTAAAATAATGTATTCCCATGATTTCACTGTTGTTTTGTAAGCTTTTCAGGACTTTTTTCACCTGTGTTCTTGCAAGTGTCATTTGAGCTTTATACCAGCATGTTCGCTCTTGTTCTCTATGATTCCCTCGCCTCACTTTTCTAGCATTCCTTTCCTTGTATTGTCCACATTTTAACAAAAACTTCATTACAACTTTGTGATGGCACTACGGCAATAGAAAACGTTCATGAACATAAAACTTTAGGACTCATCACTGACCAACACTTAACTTGGAATCCTTACGTACATAACCTAACAAACTGGGTAGCACAGGAAGTTTACCAACTATCCAAAATTAAACACTTTATCGACCAGGACACAAGAAAGATATATTACATATCACATATAAAAACACTGTTAGATTACTGTTCCACAATCTGAGATGGATGCTCAGTTTCAAACACAAAAAGGCTCCACTCACTTCACAGACGAGCAGTAAATCTGATTTGTGACAAACACCCAGTACAGACTGTAGATCAGCACAAACAACTCAAAATTATATCTCTCAAGTATAGAGCCATTTTGAACAAAGTTAAGTTTGTTCACAGAATTCTGTCGCACAATGCTCCGCCTTTCTTGTGGTCACTGTTTAGGTATAGCACTAAACATAGCCAACGTTTAAAAAAAAAAACTGTCTTCTTCCTAGACCGAGGCTAGATCTGAACAAAAAAGCCTTGCATACTCAGCAGTACAGATCTGGAGCACCCTCCCCCTACCATTTAACATCAATTAGTAATACTTCATCCTTTAGCTCACACCTTTTTCATTATTTACTTGCTTGTAACTATATGCCTCCAAAGAATAATAACCAGTAGTCTCTCAACCCATGGCTCACTGGCCATCAAGTTCTAAAAGGACATAGTTGTAAAAGTAATTTGTTAGATCTTGTTAGAAATTATTTTACTGAATGTTAAGGAATATATGTTAGAAGAACTATACTGAAAAAATGTACTTCTTCTCTTATACTGTAGATGAAATAGTTTAATTTTGCACTCTTTTGACACGTTTTTTCCCTGGTGTAATTTGTATACTTGTACTAAATCAAGTATGTGGAAAGAATGAAAGATGGAGTGATGAAGGACAGAATGTAAGACTGGCCTGTATGCCCAATTCTTTACGCTTCAGTCATTCATTCATTCATTCATTCATTCATTCATTCATTCAGCGCAGTTAATTTATGTGGAATCAGACGGAGTAGCTCGGTTGCTAGTATATGCGCGTGAACGGGTGCCAACTTGGAGAGAAGTCTGAACGGGTTGTATTTTCTGTCTCTGCTCGCTTTTTCTTTCTTTATTTGAGTCTGTTTTCAGATACTGTCAGCGTTGCTTTACACAATATTACTTTCTTGGTAATAGAATGCAAGAATATATACGACACTACCCACGCATATATTCAGTATTCAAATCTTAATTAATAAAATGTGTTCTGCGGTTCTCTCCCCTTCCCCCTTTTTCTATTTCTGAAATCTGACGGAGTGTTCTGAAGCAGTTTAATCATCAAATTGGTACTCGTCGTATGATCGATTTCTCGATCTCTCAAGCTGCAATAAAGAGTCCTAAACTTCGCCATCAGAGCTAAGTTTGCAGGCCTTTATCTACACGTAGGAAGTTTCTAATTCCTGTTTGTCACGCTGGACAAAGAGCAGGAGAGAGACCAGTTCTGCCTGCTATTAGATCGAGTTATTTGTTCTTGGACTCATACTGGTAGTGATGGCTACAGTTAGAGCGATCGCAGGTTTCTATGACTTTCCTCGTTTTCTCCACCAGAAAAAAAAGAACTACCGTGAACTTTCAGACGGATGTGAGAAAAGTCTTATTGCTAAACTATACACTGTGAAGGCTTCACACCCAAGTCCAGTAACATAGTTGTGCTCAAAAATTGTAGGCTAACGTATTTTGCACAGACTGGTCTCAGACTAATTAACTTCATTCAGAAAAAAGCTTCTCCAAAAACTGGTTTTCCAAACCAGTCCCCTAGTTATTTCCCTTGTTCCCGAACACAAAGGTAGGTCAGAATTCCAAGCCGATGCCATCAGTGTATGATTCTGGCGAAGAACTTCAACTATTGGATGTATAACTGTTCCGAAGAGACAGGCTGGCGATGGTGTAAGAGCGGAATTTGTGGCAAAATAGCTTTACTTTTGAAAGCCGTGTTCTTCGTTTGACTGTATTTCTTTCAAATTTGATATTAGCAGTTGTAACAAGACAGTATTGGAAGGGTACATAATGGGAAAAGGAAAGAGAGGAAGACCAAGGCGAAGATGGCTGCAAGACATCGCTGATGATCTGCGAATGGACGCATCAGGAGCAGGGCTTCTTGCTTACAACCGAGAGGGCTACAGGAGAGCTGTTAGGGAGGCAAAGTTCCGCAAGGGACATGCAAATGACTGAGTTTTAACTAATGATGCTGTTAATGTGAGTGTGTCTTAGCTTTAAGTAATGATACTGTTAATGTGAGTGTGTCTTAGCTTTAAGTAATGATACTGTTAATGTGAGTGTGTCTTAGCTTTAACTAATGATACTGTTAATGTGAGTGTGCCTTAGCTTTAAGTAATGATACTGTTATTGTGAGTATGTCTTAGCTTTAACTAATGATGCTGTTAATGTGAGTGTGCCTTAGCTTTAAGTAATGATACTGTTAATGTGAGTGTGTCTTAGCTTTAACTAATGATACTGTTAATGTGAGTGTGTCTTAGCTTTACGTAATGCATCTATTAAGCGAAATGAGAACTTATTCTTTTAAAATGTAAAAGATCAATGTTAGGGGAAAGTAGCAGCTCAGACCTTCGCTATGAATATTACTCATATACAGGCAGATATAGATAGTTTATAGTGACTGTAGCTTTAACCAGGAACTATCAGAGTATTTTTATAAGACGGTGCACATCTATTTTCAGTCTTCCTACTCTACTCCGTGTATTGTCTCTGGAGTCCTCGAGGCCCCTCTTTAACTGCCCTCCGGGTGCGCTCTGCCCGTCACCTTCCTGGCCCCTGAGAGATGCACCGACTGCACCTCCCTCTCGTTAGACAGAGCTCTGGTACCCATTTGTATGATGCGAAAACCTCTGGCATGATCCCTTTTAAACAAGGAAGAACTCTATCTAAACCTTGATGACCACTCTCTTACTTGTAAATTGTGCTTTTTTTAATGATAAAAATGACCTAAATATTTTACAGTTACAAAAGTATAACACATAGGATTAGATGTGTTACTGGTAAAGAACTATTTTAAATAAACAAATTTATGTTTATTATTGATGACCCAAAAAGGCACGGATACGAAAGGTACATAAAATATTGGTAAACAAAGGACTGACGCGGGAGATAGCCAAGAAGATAGCTAGAAACCTACTAAAGTGAAAATATCTTTCTACAAGTAAGAAGATAGCTAGAAACCTACTAAAGTAAAAATATCTTTCTACAAGTAAGAAGATAGCTAGAAACCTACTACAGTGAAAATATCTTTCTACAAGCAAGAAGATAGCTAGATACCTACTAAAGTGGAAATATCTTTCTACAAGCAAGAAGATAACTAGAAACCTACTACAGTGAAAATATCTTTCTACAAGCAAGAAGATAGCTAGAAACCTACTACAGTGAAAATATCTTTCTACAAATAAGAAGATAACTAGAAACCTACTAAAGTGGAAATATCTTTCTACAAATAAGAAGATAACTAGAAACCTACTAAAGTGGAAATATCTTTCTACAAGTAAGAAGATAGCTAGAAACCTACTAAAGTGGAAATATCTTTCTACAAGTAAGAAGATAGCTAGAAACCTACTAAAGTGGAAATATCTTTTTACAAGCAGTCCCATGTGTCCTGGGCGGTGGAGCGACAAGGCAAAGAGAGATATTTGTCCTTGAGACGTATGGACAAGCTTTAAGGTTTATGAATGTTTAAAACCCTTAATACAACCTTAAAATGGTTCGTGTGACAAAATTATGTTCATTATTTTGTGCTGCATATATGGAGTTTCAAGAAGTTCGCGACAAATACCGCGGTCATGAAACTTCAGGCAGACACCTCTGAATTATTACCTGCAGCATCTAAAATTTTGTTCTGGAAATATGTGTCCTTCCTTGGCCAATTATGTGGCTCCATGAAAGGTGTTTGTTTTCACGCTGCAGAACATAAATTAGGAACAGAATAGGCCAAGCAAAGACTGCATTTTAGAGAATGAGAAACATATTAACCAACACATCCTTATCAATGAATGTTAGAAAACGAGTCCTAAAATGCTATATTGAACCTATCTTGTTATATGAAAGTGAATCATGGACAGTAGGCAAGTCTGCACAAAAATCATTGGTAGCAGCAGAAATGTGGTTTATTAGAAGAATGTTGCAAATCCCCTGGACAGCAAAAATAACTAATGAAGAATGTAGGAGAAGAGCTGGAGAGACAAAAAACCTTGTGAAAAAGATAAGAGAGAGAGAGGACAATGTACTTTCATAGGACATGCAATGAGAAGAGGGGGCATTGAAAATATTATAACAACAGGAAAAATAGAAGGAAGAAGATCAAGAGGAAAACCAAGAGAAATGATACTGGACAGTCTGACGGGATGGTGTGAGAGGAGATCACCAACTAAGCTGATGGCCTGCAGGAAGGATCTTGTACTCTGGAGTAGCATAATAGCCAACGCCAGTCGGCACGGCACCTGTTGATGATTATGGGGGCCATCCTTGACTGGGCTGGGAAAATATTATCAAAAAGTCACTCGAAAGATCGATAAATCGAATGGGGAGAAAAGTTAGGAAAAAAAAAAGAGAACAAGCATAAAAGCTTGCTTAACTTTATGTGAATATTTTAAATGTAGTTTATTAGCCTGATGTATATACGGGCATTTATGGGGACCGGCTAGCATAGTGGCTAGAGCACTCGTCTAGCAACTGAATGGTCGAGGGTTCGAATCCCCCATTTTTTTCCGACCAATACAGTCCCGAGGTCGTCATAGCCTCGTAAAATGGATACTAGAGAAAATCTAGGAAGGAAAGGCAGCGAGGAAAGGAACTGGCCTCCCTACCTCATTCGCTGATGGCCCGGCACAATGAGGTCTCCAACGCTTCATCCCCTACGGCATTTGCTATGAGACTATCTACCTTTCTTATCTTTACCATTTAGAAAAGCACTCAGATGAAAGATTGATCGCATAATGTAATATCAGTCTTCATATTTGAACACGAATAACAATTTTAAAAGATGTTCAGTGTTTTAGCGCTCATGCCAAGAAGAGGGCTATAAATGTGCTCTACTATGACAATGTCATGCCATGTGACGTGCCTTTTCCAGAACTTTGGCCCTTTCACTGCATCCGTGAATGAAATGTTGGAAACTTAAAGTTCTTTGAACGTTTCTAGGGTTCTGGAAAATAACTGCCGATATGTGGTGTTATGGAAGTACTGCAACTGTGCTTTATCTTGCATGCGCAAGACCGCCGCCACACAGAAAATCGGGCATCGACTACCCTTTTGAAGTCAACTACTTTTTGTTGAACGTGACAGGGCCTCTAATGCTAGCTAGCAGTAGCTGGTTTTGTTATATGTATCGATTCTGGCCTGTAGTTTCAGAATCATTTATTCCTTGTATGACATAACAAACTTAGATGCTGAGAAAAGGAGTCAGTCTCACAGAAGGTGGTTGCATCTGTATTCTCACAGTATTATTATTATTATTTCTTTGACAGTTTGTTCTAAATTTCTTAGAAAATGTTTTGTGTTGTACTTAGTGATCCCCAGATGAGCTTGTACTTGCATTTCGATCAGCTAATCTTTCTAACAGCTTATCCATCCATCAATCCATCCTGTAATCATCTGTCAGTGTGTAATCTCGTACATTCCCTCATTCTCGAGAGAACTACAAATCATGTAAAAAGTAACCAAGCAACGAGTGACCTCTGACTGACAAGTTCAATAACTCTGATAAAACGGAATGTTCATATTCTATCACAGTCCACATCGGAGAATTTATTTATTTATTTAATTTTTTATTTTCATGAAGCAGATCTTCAAATCTCAATGGCGCGCCCTATCAATTTGCAAAGATACCTCTAGCAATCTCATCTGCATTGACAAGGTCTGGCATAAGAAGCGAGGATTTGCTGAAACATGGTCTGAGAGTGCCTCAGGAGTTGTTGCTGACTGCACTGAGATGAACTATGAAGCTTGTGGAAGATAAGGGACTTGGAAAAAGAGTGGTTCTATTTTGGAAAACAGGAAGCAGAAAATAGCAATACATATCTGGTGCCACAGACGAAATATTAGCAGTAGTAGTAGAAGAAGAAGTACTAGTAGTATTAGTAGTAGTAGTAGTAGAAGAAGAAGTAGTAGTAGTAGTAGTAGTAGAAGAAGTAGTAGTAGTCGTAGTAATAGAAGTAGTAGTAGTAGAAGAAGTAGTAGTATAGTAGAAGAAGAAGTAGTAGTAGTAGTAGTAGTGGTAGTAGTAGAAGAAGAAGTAGTAGTAGTAGAAGAAGTAGTAGTAGTAGTAGTAGTAGAAGTAGTAGTAGTAGTAATAGTAGTAATAGTAGTAGTAGTAGTAGCAGTAAAATAAGAAGTAGTAGTTGTAGTAGTATAAGGTATAAGTAATAGTAGTAGAAGAGTAGTAGTAGTAGTAGTAGAAGAGTAGTAGCAGTAGTAATAGTAGTAGTAGTAGTAGTGATATAGTAGCATTAGTAGTAGAAGAAGAAGAGTAGTAGTAGTAGTAGTGATATAGTAGCAGTAGTAGTAGTAGAAGAAGAAGAAGAGTAGTAGTAGTAGTAGTAGAAGTAGTAGTAGTAGCGGTGGTGGTGGTGGTAGTAACAACAGCTGTAGCAGTAGTAGCAGTAGTTTTAGTAGTAGTTGTAGTATTAGAAGTAGCAATTTAAGTAACATTTATAGTAATAGTAGTAGCACTAATATTATTTGTAATAGAGTAGTGATGGTACCAGCGGTAGCAATAGCATCTGTAGTAATAATAGTAGTAACAGTTGTCGCAGTAGTGGTAGTAGTAGTAGCATTAGCAGGAGGAGGAGAAGCAATAGGCAGTATCCGTAGTAGGAGCTGGAGTGAAGGCGCTGTCTGATTTGACAGTCAGCGACCCCTAGCTGACATGTCAACGTCAGGGTTGGCGAACCCTACCGCTGACCAAGACCCTGTCCCACCTCTCCGTTGGTACGCCAGGTAACAGGCCAAGCATGGCTAACGAGACAAGGACCATCATAGTCCCCACGACGGTGTGGAGTCTGCTAAAGAATTATTGTATATACCTTTCATTTTAACGCCATAACCCGCTCCCAATCCGACACGATGCTGTACCCTAACATCTTAACCTCATCGGCTGCTAAAAATACCAGCTCGCAGTTCCATGGAGATAAAAGAAGAAGGAAGGAAGGAAGGCATTAAACATCACCACGTCACAATACGTGATCCACTAAAAAGCACAATCTTAGGATTGTTTCAATTTATCTTTTTTTCGACCCCGCTGGAAACAAACTTTCCTGTAAAAATCTGACAGAAATCAAGCAAAATAACCGCATTCCTAAAACCCTCCAGCGACACTTTGAAACCCGAGATAGAATTCTTCATTTTTATTCACCAGAAAAAAAATACCAGAATCAAGTTCAAATCTGGATACTTTTAATCTTGCTTCAGAGAGAATAGGATACTTTTAATCTTGCTTCAGAGAGAATAGGAATTTTGTGATCTGTGCAGGAATAGGAGTATTTTTAAAAAATACTTTGCTTCAATTTCAAATAGTCTTGGAATAATTTATATTGTCATGGAAAATCCACGTGTAAGCCAGAAAACAATGAGCCCATATTTACTGTAATGCTAACGTTTTTTTCTGAAGAGGTGAAGTGGTATTTGTCATGTCGTAGTGCTTGCTTTCTGCGTAAAGAAATTTATACAAGAGGGATTCTCTGAAATCCAGATTTTAGTTCAGAGCAGGACACATTTTCTCCAGAGATTTCCAGATACAAATTTATTGTTGTTGTTGTTGTTGTTGTTGTTATTTCTCAATTTTGTCGCAGACCACTAGGGGATCTCATAGAAATAAACTGAGAAATAAAGAAATAAATGAAAAAAAAATTCGATAAGTCTGGGGCACATGCCAAAAGATGATGACAGAGATACGAAATGTGAATAAACAGAAAAACAGGAATAGCTAAAGCTTCTAACAAACAAACAAAAAATGCAGTTGAAGGTGAAAGTTGTCAAATGTTAATGATACTATACACATTGTGGTGTAGGGGAGTGGACTTTAAGCAGCAAAAATATGTTACAAAATCGAAGCTGTTGAAGTGTGGGTGTATGGGAATGAAAACACTGTCCGATTTAACCCATAGTTAAGGGACGGAGAACCATAGCTGACAAAGACCCTGTCCCCACATCTTCCTTGATAGCCCAAGACAGTAACAGGCCTAGCCTGAATGAAGATACAGGGATGGCCGCAGCGTCCATGGAGGTGGAGTCTGCTAAAGACGTACTGCACATTACCAGCTCGTGAACTGCGCTCAAGGTCTGAAAAAACGGAAAGAAACAAATGCTGGCGTGAGCCGCTCTCAAGGCGACACGATGCTGTGCCTCAACGCCTTACCCGCATCAGCTGCAAAGAATACCAGCTCGGAGTTTCAGGGATATACAAAACAAACAAACAAACAAACAAACAAACAAACAAACACACACACAAACAAACAAACAAACACACACACAAGAATAAGGCGTATTTCGTGGCAGAAAAACACGTAAACAAAGAAAACAAACGATAAACTTTAGATCAAAGGAAACTGAAAAGATAACTAATAAAAGACATAACAAGAGAACTAAAATATTTAACAACAGGTATAACAGTATAAACTATATTTCAAAGAAATTCTAACGGGGAAAAAAAGGGAAGGAGAAGACATTGATATACATGGGTGGGAAGGGTTGAAGGAACAGCAACAATCAGCTTGGACAGGCGCGTTGTAGGACAGCGAGATCAAACAAGATGGGCAATCTATTAGCTAACCTTCCCCGTGGAGATGACACAAGATGATGATGCTGATTGGTTTAGCTCTCTCTGTCTGAGGTCGACCAAGGTTTCTCAAACAATCGGAATTTCCACTTCCTAGAAAAAAGTTTAGGATTTTTTTTTGGTGGGGGGGGGGGGGAATTTGGACCGCGGACTAATATATTGTAGGAATACATGTCTTTCTACACTGTATATCAATATTCCAACAATTTCATTCTCTCAATGGCACTGTACAGGTATATCAATATTCCAACAATTTCATTCTCTCTATGGCACTGTACAGGTATATCAATATTCCAACCGTTTGATTGTGTCTGTGGCACTGTACAAGTATATCAATATTCCAACCGTTTGATTGTGTCTATGGCACTGTACAAGTATATCAATATTCCAACAATTTCATTCTCTCTATGGCACTGTACATGTATATCAATATTCCAACCGTTTGATTGTGTTTGTGGCACTGTACAAGTATATCAATATTCCAACCGTTTGAATGTGTGTGTGGCAATGTACATGTATATTAATATTCCAACAGTTTGAACCTGTCTGTGGCATTGCACAAGTAAATCACTATTCCAACAGTTTGAATCTGTATCACTGTACAGGTATATCGATATTCCAACACTTTGAATCTGTCTGTAGCACTGTACAATTATATTATATTCCAACAGTTTGAATCTACCTGTGGCACTGTACAGGTATATCATTATTCCAACAGTTTGAATTCCAAAAGTTTGAACTTATCTGTGGCACTGTACAAGTATATTAATATTCTAACAGCCTGAATCTGCCAATCTGTGGTTTCAGTTCCCCATATGAAACCTCAGCATTCTCCCGCGTTTGAGGGAAGAAAGGACCCTCCACATCACCCATTTCAGAACCTCTGCTATAAACAATTTAAAGTCACACTTTTATTTAACCATGTCTACAAGACTAAACATCACTGTAATATAACATCTTGTTATCATTGTTGGACTGGGTTTATTTCCCTCTTATTTTACCTGAAAATATGGGCACTAACACCATATCCCTATGTGCCTCTAACGCATGACAGGATTACCTTTACCTTTTTTTTTTTTTTACCTGACCAAAACTCCGAAGACTACACAAACATATTTACAATAAACACATCAGCTACGTTTCTAGGGGGAAATGACAGGATCGTTATTGTTGGGTTATTATGTATACATTATGAATGTCCATAGTCCAGAACAAAGCCAGTTGAAGTGACTCACGAATAAGAAGATAGTTAAACATAGGAAAATCAGGTACCGGTTATTTTCCACCCAAAACAAAACAAAACAGACAAAAAACCCCCACGTTCATTCATTCTTTAGATGCGTGCCACGTCCTGGTGATGTTTCACTTCCGTCTAATGTAGTATCCAGTATTTTTAATCAGACCAGGTGCCTCTCTTGGATAAACAACAGGAAAGATACACGTGAAGAGAAGCAGCGGAAGATGAAGAGGAAAAAAAAGTCACGGATAGTCTAACGCGATGACACAACAACAACAACAACAACAACAACAACACCAGCAGCAGCAGCAGCAACAACAACAGCAGCAGCAACAACACCAGCATCAGCAGCAACAACAACAGCAGCAACAACAACAGTAACAACAACAGCAGCAACAACAATAGCAACAGCAACAACAACAGCAACAGCAACAACAACAACAGCAGCAACAACAACAACAACAACAACAAAATTACCAAATGAGCTGATGGAAAATATCTAGGAACGAGATCTGTGGGGAGTCATGACCGCCAACGTCCACCGCCACGGCACAGGACGATTAGATGCCTCTCTGCCACAGATCATCAGATAATTGCTATCTTGGACTTACACTTTATCGTATTTGTTTAAAATATAATTTTCCGCTGATTTTCAAATTCTCTCACCTCCGTCCTCTCGGAAGTGAAGATTCTGTCCTATGAGGCAATCAGCGACCCATAGCTGACCAAGACCCTGTCCCAACTCTCCGTTGTTACCCCTAGTAACAGGCCCACCCTGACTAACGGGACAGGGATCTCCATAGTCCCTATGGTGGCGGAGTCTGCTAAAGAAGCATTGCACACACCCCTGCTTTTTAGCTGTACTCCGTGACGGAAAAAGTAGCCGCCATAATCTACTCTCATGCCGATACGATGCTGTGCCTCAACATCTCTACAGCATCGGCTGCAAAGAACATCAGCTCGAAGTTACAGGGAGTTCGTACAAGAAGTACAAGTTCCGTCCTCTCATGACTTTTCCAAAGAATTGTTTTCGTCTTTTCCCTACAATTTCAATCATCAGAATCTTGTTTGAGAACTGAACCGATCGTCCTTCACGTATCTTCTACCACATTTTCTGGCTTTGAAGCGAAAAGAACAACTTGGGTTTTTTTTTTATCGTTATAGCCGAAGCTGGTTATACATATGCAGACACAGCTGGGGAGATTCGATCACATTTCAAAGCGTAAAATCTTTTCTCGTCCAGTGTCAAAGATACAAGGGCGATTTAAAAATAAAAGGTAACCGCAAAATATGTGAAAGGATTGATTGTCCTCGAAAGTCTTTTAATATATTTTGCAATGGTTACGTCCCTTGATTTGCGGTTAAGTTTGACTCGTAGAAAATGAAAACAAGACTCATGATAACCAGCGATGATAGTCCTCTCCTGATACCCAGCGATGGTAGTCCTCTCCACATGTATACTTAATCCAAATTATTAGTTGTCAGACTGGCGTTAGATGCTAAATACCAACTATCTCAGTAGCTCCCAAACAATAAACAACAAGAATAGGCAGGGACATACATTATAAACCAGGCAGCGACATAAATTATAAACCAGCTGGGGACATAAATTATTAACCAGCTGGGGACATAACTTATATATCAACTGGGGACATAAATTATAAACGAACTAGAATCCCTTTAATGTTTTTTTTTTCATCCGTGTATTAGCGTTACAACGAGGAATGTAAACCTGTTTTCTAACCATAAATATCTATCTATCTATCTATCTATCTATCTATCTATCTATCTATCTATCTATCTATCTATCTATCTATCTATCTATCTATCTATCTATCTATCTATCTATCTATCTATCTGTCTGTCTGTCTGTCTGTCTGTCTGTCTGTCTGTCTGTCTATCCTCATTTACGTCAGCGTTCCTCTTTCTCTCTCCCTCTCTCTCTCTGTCTCTTTCACCTCTCATTCACAGCTTCTAAGCCGTTCAGAAAGGTGCGGCTAATAATGGAGGCGCAAGTCTATGAAGAAAAATTAATGGACCTTTTTATATTAAGATGGATAGGACGCAATTCCGTAATTTAATTGTGTTGCTATCAGCCAGTGTGATCCACGGAGGATGAATTAGGATAAATGAAGGGGGCTTGAAAAAAAAAAGAGGCGAGTACATGTATGGTCTGTAGAAATATCCATAGGACTGGCAGGAGCTCGCGAGGGCGGACGTAGAGAAGTTGAATTCAATGGAACTCGGTGAAGATGAGTCTTGAATACTGCACGAAGAATCTGAGATATGAAGGTACTGCTGATGCAATGTTATTTTTCTATCCCTGGAAAGTTAGGAAATAATATATTTTATTGAGAAAATAGTAGACAAAAGTGGCTTGGCCGTACGTGAACCATAGGTAGACAAAAGTGGCTTGGCCGTAAGTGAAACATAGCTAGACAAAAGTGCCTTGGCCGTAAGTGAACCATAGGTAGACAAAAGTGCCTTGGCCGTAAGTGAACCATAGGTAGACAAAAGTGCCTTGGCCGTAAGTGAACCATAGGTAGACAAAAGTGCCTTGGCCGTAAGTGAACCATAGGTAGACAAAAGTGCCTTGGCCGTATGTGAAACATAGCTAGACAAAGTGGCTTGGCCATAAGTGAAATAAGATAGACAAAAGTGCCTTGGCCGTAAGTGAAACAAGATAGACAAAAGTGCCTTGGCCGTAAGTGAAATAGCGAATGTCCTGTTACGCTGTTATATACTCTTTGGCAGGGTATGTTTTTAAACTGGAAGTATTCATTGTCCTTGAGTGTACGGAAACCAAATGATGCGCGCGTGAGGTTCGATTTCTGAACATTTATTTATTTACTTATTTATTTAACTAGCTGATTACCCGGCGTTGTCCGGGTATTTATTTATCCCAATCTTCTATTACACAGGAAAATAATGTTGTTAATTTTAGAATTTTTGTTTCTGCCGTACTGTTCCCTAGCTGTCCATATGTAAAGTTAAAACCAATAATGGTATCTAACAGGGATTGATGACGACGATGATGATGATGACGACGACGATAATGATGATGATGATGACGATGAGGATGGTTTCGACAGTATAACGGATGGGTTTTAGAAGTATACTAGGCAACCCATTGCGAGCTTGTATACGTAAAATTAATACTTTATTGACAGGTCATCGAAGATTATCGATCTGCAAAATACACAAGTTATGCAGCTAAAACAGCCTCAGAAATTATACATTCATCTCAGGCTACCCAGGAGCACGAACAGTAACGTGGCACACATCGCAAACATACACAGATTTTTATGACAAGTCACAGGATGATGACGGAAAACAGCCAAGATGGGTGAAATATGCCAAGCGACACCTCGCACGAAACAAGCGATACTCGACGAATAAGATTTCGAGCGGTCAAGTTAACCAAACGCTATTGCTACCGCCATGTGATTAGAAAGAATTTGCACAGCTACATAACCTAGCACACTACACCTCCCCCCCCCCCCCACTCCCGCCCCCTCCCACCTCCACTCCTAATCTCTTTCTTTACTATTTCTTCTATCGTCTTTTCTATTCGTGTTTTTAATTGTTGGCCTTTGTTGAAGATGAATCACGGCATAATGTATTTCTGTTTTCTGGATGGGAAAAAAAATGCTGCTGCTCTTGTAACCATTAAGGCAAAATAAAGGAAAAGCAGACATTTTTTCAAGAACAATAAAAGTGAAGTAGATGTGAGACTGGTTCAGTGAGAAAGGAAATAAAATAGAGAAGAATATAAGACGAAAAAAAAACGATTGTATAATATCAAGGGGAATGATCGAGGATTTATTACCTAAGTGATCGAATGAGTGAATGCATGTTAATCTCCCTTTTAGATGAGAATCTGTTCGAGCGCAATGGCAAGAGATCGACTTCTCATTACATCATTCCATAAAATTACTGTAGCATGTAAGCCAATAGAGAGCTCTCAGTTCTTCGGCTTGTGCGAGAACAAATGCTAGCAATGAAATGAGGTCATGCGAGAGAAAGAGACAGAAAGAAAGAAATAATGATGGTGGCAAGAAGGAATTTTTAGGTGTCAGTCGAATAGAAGTCTCACCCCCACCACTCCCAGAAAAGTGATGAAATGGGTCCAAATATTGTCTTTTTTAACGTCATTTACGTGTAACAAGGAAGAAAGTTAAAAAAAAAAAAAGAAAGGGCTTTCTGATGAGTTGTAACTCGCCAGCCAATCAGATGGTCCCTATTTGATTTTGCACCCGGGAGGAATTTTTTTTTTTTAGATCTATCCGCACAGGGGTCAGATCAAGAGTACCAGGGGTTTCTCTGGGGACACAAAGTCAGCGAGGACAGATGGGGCATCCCTCTATCTCAGATGCTGTAGTGGCTTAGAAATGTGAAGGCACTAATACTTCACACCCCAACGACATGGCAAATGCTACAGGACATTGGTGGACAGGTTTAATCGTTAAAGTCAGACAAGGATTTGTGGTGTCTCCTTGCTTTAACCTTTACAGAGAGAAACTCTTCAAAGAAACGAATGAGTCATGTGGACTGACCATTAACGGAACAACAATTAACAACTTCTGTACATCCAGAGACACAGTGCTAAGAGCAGAAAATTAAAGAGGACTTACGAAAACATTATGACACAAATAGACAATAAAAGCCAAAAATATGTACTGTAACTAAATGTTAGAAAGACAACGGTCGCGGGAATCAGCAGCAAAGAACCAGAAAAAAAATCTATAAACATAAATGTAATGAAGAAATACTAGACTCAGAGCTGAAATGCGTGAAGATGAGGAAAGGGAGTGTATGGACAATGTGCATGTGCGGATAATGATGATGTTAGGGCAGAGCAGGGGTGCCGGCAGAAAATTTGAACTTCGAGAGAGAAAACGTATAATCAACAACCAATATTTGACAGGAACCGTTAAGTAGACAAACAACCAACATTTGGCAGGAACCGTTAAGTAGACAAACAACCAACATTTGACAGGAACCGTTAAGTAGACAAACAACCAACATTTGACAGGAACCGTTAAGTAGACAAACAACCAACATTTGGCAGGAACCGTTAAGTAGACAAACAACCAACATTTGGCAGGAACCGTTAAGTAGACAAACAACCAACATTTGACAGGAACCGTTAAGTAGACAAACAACCAACATTTGGCAGGAACCGTTAAGTAGACAAACAACCAACATTTGGCAGGAACCGTTAAGTAGACAAACAACCAACATTTGACAGGAACCGTTAAGTAGACAAACAACCAACATTTGACAGGAACCGTTAAGTAGACAAACAACCAACATTTGACAGGAACCGTTAAGTAGACAAACAACCAACATTTGGCAGGAACCGTTAAGTAGACAAACAACCAACATTTGACAGACACCGTTAAGTAGACAAACGCTTCAATGTGGTTCCCGAGGAACTGTCCTGAATGTGATGATGATGATGCCGGTGTCTAATTTCTCAGTTCTGAAATACTTGAGGCACATGTTTACAGATGACGGCGGATGTGAAAAGACTAGTGAAACAAGAATAGAAATGGCTAAGTCCACATTCAATAGAATGAAAAAAGTTCTTACTTCGAAACATGTAGCACAATAATTCAAACTGAGCGTCGTCAAATGATATGTATGTGTAGGGAATAGATAAGTTAATAGTTACCTGGGTTGATTGGCAACCCTAAGAGCAGGAATACTGAAAGCACCTCTGAAAACTGACTGGTAACTGACACATTATTTCTACTCCTAGCGTTGCCAACCAATCCAGGTAACTATGAACTTATCTATTCACTACATATGAGCAACTCTCTTCTATGAATTAGAAGCATAAAGAGTAAAAAAAAGAGAACAGAAAAGAAAACTGCAGCGTTTCAAATGTGGTTATGCAGAAGAACAAAGCTTATTCTACCGACGGAAAAGAAACAAACATAGAAGCAGTAAATAAAATAACATTAAAAAGAGAAATAATGAAAAACATCAGCCAAAAAAAAAATAGTTAAAATATTTCGGCTGTATCACAGAGTCTGATACAGTAATAAAAACTATACTTGAGCTGAAAGTTGAAGGAAAGAGAGTAAGAGGATGACAAAGATATAGCTGGGTGGACAACATGAAGAGGTGCGTGGACAAAATGAAGAAGATGAGTGGACAACATGAAGAAGATGGGTGGACAACACGAAGAGATGGGTGGACAACATAAAGAGATGGGTGGACAACAAGAAGAGATGGGTGGACAACATGAAGAAATGAGTGGACAACATGAAGAAATGAGTGGACAACATGAAGAGATTGGTGGACAACATGAAGAGATTGGTGGACAACATGAAGAGATGAATTGGATTCATCATGGCAACGTGCACTGTTAAAACAAAGGAGCAAGTTCTTTTGTAATCATCATCATTATCATCATCATCATCATCTTCTTCTTCTTCTTCTAATCTCACTAGAATACAGACTATTGTTATATACCCCTGACGATGCCAATATACCGTTGCACAAACATAGTGTCGGATGGGGAGTGGCTTAGTGTGACTTGTCAGAAGACTTGGAGCAGACTTAAGACAAGATCTTCAAGAGTGACTCTCTTTCCTCCTCTATGATGACCAAGGTCTGGAAGCAGCACCACAGAGAGGTCTGGCCGAGGGTCTTGGCCAGCTCTGGCGGGTCTCGACATCTGTACCGTCACTGCAGCACAGAAATCTTTTCTCCCCACAGTTACGGCCGCAGGATTTATACAGTATTTTACTTCCACATAAAAAATAAAGTTCTTTCCTATCAAACAGAAAGAGAAGATTTAAATCCTCTAGACTGACTATACCCAAAATAGTATTTGGTTGTGAAAGATGCAGACGTTGAAGGGAAGACATAATCTGTAACGACTAGGTCTCATTCTTTTTCTCACACCTCAACCTGTTCTTTTACGAGCGTCGTGCTATTAGTAACGCGTATTTTTTATCCAGGTTAGGCCACGCCTATGTGAGGCGAGGTTTTAAAAAATCCATGAAAACCAACCAGTCAGAATATGAGATAAATATCGATTGACACATTTAATGAAACACTGAATATATATATATAAATTTGGGCTCACCTGGGCAAGAGCAGAAAAAAAGGCGAAGGACAGGCATTTGTGGAAAACCCTTGCGGAAGCCCCATGTGCCCTGGGCACTTAAGGTTCAGATATATATATATATATATATATATATATATATATATATGTGTGTGTGTGTATATAAGTTTAACAGAATTTTAACTTATTCTTCGGTGTTCATCCTCAAAATGGCGTTGGTTGTGTTGTGTCGCAGTTACGCGATTTGCAGCCCAAGACATCCGACTTCGACTTGGTGTATTTTTTAGACTTCGTCCGTCTTTACATTGTAATCTCTTTTCACTTGGCTAGACTCATATCTGTTTCCATTTTCCATGGCATAATGGGAGGAAGAATGGTCAGCTATGGGTCGCCAGTCCTGACACAAACATTCAGCTATGAGTCGTCAGTCCTGATACAAACAGTCAGCTATGAGTCACCAGTCCTGACACAAGTAGTCAGCTATGAGTCACCAGTCCTGACACAAGTAGTCAGCTATGAGTCGCCAGTCCTGATACAAACAGTCAGCTATGAGTCGTCAGTCCTGACACAAGTAGTCAGCTATGAGTCGCCAGTCCTGATACAAACAGTCAGCTATGAGTCGCCAGTCCTGATACAAACAGTCAGCTATGAGTCGCCAGTCCTGATACAAACAGTCAGCTATGAGTCGCCAGTCCTGATACAAACAGACAGCTATGAGTCGCCAGTCCTGATACAAACAGTCAGCTATAAGTCGCCAGTCCTGATACAAACAGTCAGCTATGAGTCGCCAGTCCTGATACAAACAGTCAGCTATGAGTCGCCAGTCCTGATACAAACAGTCAGCTATGAGTCGCCAGTCCTGATACAAACAGTCAGCTATGAGTCGGCAGTCCTGACACAAGTAGTCAGCTATGAGTCACCAGTCCTGACACAAGTAATCAGCTATGAGTCACCAGTCCTGACACAAGCAGTCAGCTATAAGCCGCCAGTCCTAACGCAAACAGTCAGCTATGAGTCGCCAGTCCCGACGCAAGCAGTCAGCTATGAGTCGCTGTTCGCTATCTCATTCAGCTTGAACGCTGCATCTTCGTTCCCAGAGTATTAACAACGTATCGATGTTTCTTTATCATTTTATCGATCAAAGCCACAGATTTTTTGTTGTCGCTTTCAATTACAAATTTATTCATCATTTCAGAAAACTGTCATTCAAAGTAAACATTGTTATTATAAACTTTCGTGCGATGTTTCTCTTTCTTGTTACACTGAAGGGACAGATAGGACTGTTATAAATGTCATAATCTGTTTTTCGTCTTTCATCACCACCCTGTGGTCGGTCAGTCAGTCATTTGCATGTCCCTTGCCGAACTTTGTCTCCCTAACAGCACTCCTGTAGGCCTCTCGGTTGTAAGCAAGATGCCATGCTGCTGATGCATCCATTTGCAGATTATCAGCGATGTCTTGCAGCCATCTTCTCCTTGGTCTTCCTCTCTTTCTTTTCCCTCATTATGTACCCTTCCAAGAGGGTCTTATCTAAATTCTGATGACTTTTAATGTGTACAAAGTATTTAAGTTTCCTCTGCGTAATCCTCTTTACTAGCCAGCCTTCTTCAGTATTAAGTTCTTGTAGTATGGATATATTTGCTCTTTCACCTTGTGTTAGACTTTCGTAAACCTTCAGTGAACTTCCAAGAAAAAGGAAAATGAATATACAAGATAAATGGCACAGTTATCCTGTCTCACACTCTTTTCCAGTGTTAAAATTACATCTGTCTGGACTGGATAACTCGCCAGCAGATCTTTTTTTTTTCTATCTGACCTTTCATTGTTGTTGTTATTGTCTCTTGGTATCTTTCCAGAAGGTAATCTATCACTGATTTTCTTCCAGGCAGTGAGTACACTAGTCAGTGATCGTAGCCATTGTCCATAGACTGAGATCATCTGCCTACCATCATAGAATGGTGACCATAACCAACATTATCTGTCGGCTGCTCTCTCATTCTATCCACCACTTGCTCCCATGGCTTCACTTCACCTTGCCCCCATTGCTTCACTTCACCCTGATCGGTAGTGCGGGGGGGGGGGGCTAAACGGGTACTCCACCGTGCCCAAGGGTGTCCCGTAGACAGACGGAGTTAAGTTGACGTCTTACTTCTCCTTTGATAGGAAATATCCCTACCCCGATAACCTAGGCACAGTTATCAGGGGCAGTAATTCAGAACTGAGCAAGAATCTATCAGATCTCGTCTGAGATTATCAGGAACAGATCTCCTTTTATGGCATCTTACTGGCCAAAGAGTTAGAGACCACTCGCCAGGGTCTTTATGAGCCAGTTTGTTGGGAGAAGCGTAGCAGCTGAATGCTTGCATCGTGCCTGGGATACAAGATTTTTGTCAGGGCTTTGACTTGAGCAGACCCAAATGTACATTTACGATAACGTGTAGAAGAAACAACAACTATACCGGCTGTTACAACACAACAACAACAACAACAACAACAAAACGACGACGACGACAACAACAACAACAACAACTACTACTACTACTACTACTACTACTACTACTACTACTACTATTACTACTAATACTGCGACTTCTTATTACTACTAATACAACTATTACTATTGCCACTACTACTACTACTATACTACTACTACTACTACGACTTCTTATTACTACTACTACAACTATTACTATTGCCGCTACTACTACTACTAAAACAGGATTATCTTGCAATAGAGACACTCTGGGATATGGCGTTGGCGCCCATATTTTTCTTGACCAGACAGCTACTCTACAGGTTGATATGGTCAGCGTCTGCTTGCATTTTCATTTCTAGCTCCAGAGCGACTGGGACAGCTCTGATCAGATTTGAACTACCGACCTCCAAGTGAGGGACCAACGTGCTAACCACCACGTCACTCAGGCCCCATTATCTACTACTACTACTACTACTACTACTACAACTCATACTATTACTACTACTACTACTATTACTACTCATACTATTACTACTACTACTACTACTACTACTACTACTACTCATACTATTACTACTACTATTACTACTACTACTACTACTACTATTACTACTCATACTATTACTACTACTACTACTACTACTCATACTATTACTACTACTATTACTACTACTACTACTATTACTACTCATACTATTACTACTACTACTACTACTACTACTACTACAACTACTACTCATACTATTACTACTACTATTACTACTATACTACTCATACTATTACTACTACTACTACTACTACTACTACTACTACTACTACTACTACTACTACCACCACCACCACCACTATTAACATTCTTCACATTTTCCCTCTTAAATCAGTCCATACATTTACACACACACACCTAATCTTAAGTTTTACCTGAACGTTCCATGTTAGAGCACATGAAGCTATCCTGACTGCACATTTCTCCACGCAACGAGGTATCGGTCACTCTTTCGTTTTCTCTTACTCGTTCCTATTTGCCTAATTGCTCAACATATAAAACCTACACATTACTGAACAGGTATTAAAATATTTCGATTTGTATTACGCCTTAATTAACCTTCCATTTTTTTCCCATCCAGAACGAAATTTGAAAAGTTCAAGGGACAAAACCGTTGTTTGTTTGTTTGTTTTTTTTTGAGAGAGAGAAACGCCCCCCCCCCCCCCCCCCCCAATGTTTCTTGTCTAAATAATGATATTTTAGCCTGAGGAGGTTCAGAAATCATGAAAAAAAAAATCTGTTTCTTTTTTGTTCTTAATATTTCGAACTTGACGTTCTTGAGCTGTCTGTACGTTTGAAGATATGTGCAAAAATTGTACGGGTGCAAAAAAAAAAAACAACAAATTAAATGAAATCATTTCGTGTTAAAGAAAAAAAACAAAAAACTCAATACGTAACATGTCCCGGAAAAGGAATACAAATATGTCACGTAACTCTTTGACCCCCACTTGTGACCAAGTTTTTGAATAATTACAGATGCACTGAACCCCCCCCCCCCCCCCAACCACCACCACCCCTTCAACCAAATTTAATTAAAGTTCATGCAGTTTCTGACATGTCATTCAACTTCGAGCAAGTTTCATTAGAAAACTGTAATGTAGGACATCTCTCTCTCTCTCTCTCTCTCTCTCTCATTTTTTCTCACTCCCTCCCCCTTTCTCTCTCTTTTTCTCGTTCTTCTTTCCTCTTTCTCACTCTTTCTCGTTCTTCTCTCTCTCTCATTCTTTCTCTTTTCTTCTCTTCTCTCTCTCTCGCTCTTTCTCGCTCTCTCTTTTCTTCTCTTTCTCTCTTTCCCTTTCTTTCTTTCCTTTATCTCCCGCTCTCATTCCTCTCTTTTCATCTCTCTCTCCTCTCTCTCTACTCCTTTCTTTCTTTCCTTTATCTCCTTCTCTCGTTCTCTTTTCTTCTCTCTCTCCTCTCTCTCTTTCTTTCCTTTATCTCCTGCTCTCGTTCCTCTTTTTTCTTCTCTCTCTCTCTCCCTCGCTATCGTTCTCTCTCTCCCTCACTATCGTTCTCTCTCTTTCTCTCTCACTCTCTCTCCCCTGCTCTCGTTCTCTCTCTTTCACTCTCGTTCTCTCTCCCCTGCTCTCGTTTTCTCTTTCTCTCTCCCCCGCTGTCGTTCTCTCTCACCCGCTGTTGTTCTCCCTCTTTCTCTCTTGCTCTCTCTCCCCCGCTGTCGTTCACTCTCTTTCTCTCTCGTTCTCTCTTCCCCGCTGTCGTTCTCTCTCTTTCTCTCTTGCTCTCGCTCCCCGCTCTCTCTCTCTTTCTCTCTCCCCCGCTCTCTTTCTCTCTTGCTTTCTCTCCCCCGCTCTCGCTCTCTCTTTCTCTCCCCCCCTCTCGCTCTCTCTATCTTTCTCTCTTGCTCTCGCTCTCTCTCTTTCTCTCTTGCTCTCTCTCCCCCGCTCTCGCTCTCTCTTTCTCTCCCCCGCTCTCGCTCTCTCTCTCTCTTTCTCTCTTGCTCTCTCTCCCCCGCTCTCGCTCTCTCTTTCTCTCTCTTCCCCGCTCTCGCTCTCTCTCTCTTTCTCTCTCTCCCCCGCTCTCGTTGTCTCTCTCTTTCTCTCTTGCTCTCTCCCCCCGCTCTCGTTGTCTCTCTCTTTCTCTCTCTCCCCCGCTCTCGCTCTCTCTTTTCTCTCTTTAAAAAAATTCTTTGTGTATTTTAAGAAGAAAAAAAAAACTGGTTGCCCTTTGTCTTCCTGGTCAAGTAGTATAGATGTTAAAAAAATGTTAAAATGCTGTAAGTAAACACCATCTCCTCGGGATTATCATCAAAGCACATTGGACAAGTCACAAACGGCTACGATCTTTGGTGAAGAAGGATCTCCATAACACCGGCGAGAGCCATGATCAGTGGGGTTTGGGGGGGGGGGTAGGGGTAGGGGTGAGGAGCGGGATTTGAACCGACTCCCCACCCCCCTGAAACTTATTGAGAGACTGAGTTCGTACCATTTCAAACAATAACAACCCCCCCCCCCCCCGTAGTACTAAAGTTGTCTGTCCACATTGCTCCGGCTGTTTTCATCAGACCAGAGGCCTCTTTTAACAACAGGAAACAAAAAATGGGAAGAGATGCAGGGGAAGACCAAGAGAAAAAAAAAAGCTGTGGATAGTATAACGCGAGGGCAACAAAAAAAAAAAAATCACCAACTGAGCTGATGGAAAATATCAAGGCACAAGATATGTGAAGAAGCATGCTCGTCAACTTCTACTTGCATGTAACTTGATGATGAGATGACTTCCCTGCCACAGTACTTAACCAGATTCTATTTATTTTGTACAAGACTTCATGAATATCTAACAGAACTGAAAGAAATGAGGGTAACTGCTCAGATCGTTATGGATCTTTTCAGCATCTTTTCATCCAGATTCTGTGCCTACGGTTTACAGTAACACCTCAGACTGTGACTCCCCCGAGACGCTAAGGAAGTAGCGGACGTTGACCTGCAGGTACAACAGTTCACTGCTCATGAATGACCAGACAGAAGAGCGGTGCAGTGAGGCTGTCGCCTTTCTTTCTTTCCTTTATCTCCTTCTCTCGTTCTCTTTTCTTCTCTCTCTCCTCTCTCTCTTTCTTTCCTTTATCTCCTGCTCTCGTTCCTCTTTTTTCTTCTCTCTCGCTCTCTCTCCCTCGCTATCGTTCTCTCTCTCCCTCACTATCGTTCTCTCTCTTTCTCTCTCACTCTCTCTCCCCTGCTCTCGTTCTCTCTCTTTCACTCTCGTTCTCTCTCCCCTGCTCTCGTTTTCTCTTTCTCTCTCCCCCGCTGTCGTTCTCTCTCACCCGCTGTTGTTCTCCCTCTTTCTCTCTTGCTCTCTCTCCCCCGCTGTCGTTCACTCTCTTTCTCTCTCGTTCTCTCTTCCCCGCTGTCGTTCTCTCTCTTTCTCTCTTGCTCTCGCTCCCCGCTCTCTCTCTCTTTCTCTCTCTCTTTCTCTCTTGCTTTCTCTCCCCCGCTCTCGCTCTCTCTTTCTCTCCCCCCCTCTCGCTCTCTCTATCTTTCTCTCTTGCTCTCGCTCTCTCTCTCTTTCTCTCTTGCTCTCTCTCCCCCGCTCTCGCTCTCTCTTTCTCTCCCCCGCTCTCGCTCTCTCTCTCTCTTCTCTCTTGCTCTCTCTTGCTCTCTCTCCTCTCTCTCTCTCTCTCTCCTCTCTCTCTCTCTCTCTCTTCTCTCTCTCCCCCGCTCTCTCTCTCTCTTTCTCTCTCTCCCCCGCTCTCGTTGTCTCTCTCTTTTCTCTTGCTCTCTCCCCCGCTCTCGTTGTCTCTCTCTTTCTCTCTCTCCCCCGCTCTCGCTCTCTCTTTTCTCTCTTTAAAAAAATTCTTTGTGTATTTTAAGAAGAAAAAAAAACTGGTTGCCCTTTGTCTTCCTGGTCAAGTAGTATAGATGTTAAAAAAATGTTAAAATGCTGTAAGTAAACACCATCTCCTCGGGATTATCATCAAAGCACATTGGACAAGTCACAAACGGCTACGATCTTTGGTGAAGAAGGATCTCCATAACACCGGCGAGAGCCATGATCAGTGGGGTTTGGGGGGGGGGGTAGGGGTAGGGGTGAGGAGCGGGATTTGAACCGACTCCCCACCCCCCTGAAACTTATTGAGAGACTGAGTTCGTACCATTTCAAACAATAACACCCCACCCCACCCCCACCCCCCCCCCCGTAGTACTAAAGTTGTCTGTCCACATTGCTCAGGCTGTTTTCATCAGACCAGAAGCCTCTTTTAACAACAGGAAACAAAAAATGGGAAGAGATGCAGGGGAAGACCAAGAAAAAAAAAAAGCTGTGGATAGTATAACGCGAGGGCAACAAAAAAAAAAAAATCACCAACTGAGCTGATGGAAAATATCAAGGCACAAGATATGTGAAGAAGCATGCTCGTCAACTTCTACTTGCATGTAACTTGATGATGAGATGACTTCCCTGCCACAGTACTTAACCAGATTCTATTTATTTTGTACAAGACTTCATGAATATCTAACAGAACTGAAAGAAATGAGGGTAACTGCTCAGATCGTTATGGATCTTTTCAGCATCTTTTCATCCAGATTCTGTGCCTACGGTTTACAGTAACACCTCAGACTGTGACTCCCCCGAGACGCTAAGGAAGTAGCGGACGTTGACCTGCAGGTACAACAGTTCACTGCTCATGAATGACCAGACAGAAGAGCGGTGCAGTGAGGCTGTCGCCGTTTAAAACCATAGCATGAACCAGACTTAACGTTGGATTACGTTTCTAGTCGGAGTGAAAAAAGAAGGGCGATAGCTGACGAACTGAACAGCTTCTTTGCCAGCTCACAGATTTTACATTCACTACAAGTCGAGGCTCTGCTATAGTTTAACTTACCGAAGCCAAGAGCTGTAGGAGCAGCTCAGTGTAACCTCTTCCCCTGGTAGAGAGGTGCGTAGACAAATGTAGTTTCCCACTCACCTGACAGATGGCAGGATCTGGACCAGCAATAAGACTAGGAAATCCTGGAGAAGCTCTTCACGTTTTGCTCTGGCGTATAACATAGCCTCATGAATGCTGTGGACATAAATATACAGGACAAAGACATCATTTCCTTACTGTTTTCCCATAGAAAAACCAGCAACATTTTGTTACTAAACACAACGGTGTGTGAGAACTAAGTTCCTGTACGAGGTCCAGCTTTTGCAGTCACGCCAAGCTAGTGCCAGACCTTACAGTCACGCCAAGCTAGTGTCAGACCTTACAGTCACGCCAAGCTAGTGCCAGACCTTACAGTCACGCCAAGCTAGTGCCAGACCTTACAGTCACGCCAGGCTAGTGCCAGACCTTACAGTCACGGCAAGCTAGTGCCAGACCTTACAGTCACGCCAGGCTCGTGCCAGACCTTACAGTCACGGCAAGCTAGTGCCAGACCTTACAGTCACGGCAAGCTAGTGCCAGACCTTACAGTCACGGCAAGCTAGTGCCAGACCTTACAGTCACTCCAAACTAATCCCAGACCTTACAGTCACGGCAAGCTAGTGCCAGACCTTACAGTCACGGCAAGCTAGTGCCAGACCTTACAGTCACGGCAAGCTAGTGCCAGACCTTACAGTCACGGCAAGCTAGTGCCAGACCTTACAGTCACGCCAAGCTAGTGCCAGACCTTACAGTCACGGCAAGCTAGTGCCAGACCTTACAGTCACGGCAAGCTAGTGCCAGACCTTACAGTCACGGCAAGCTAGTGCCAGACCTTACAGTCACGGCAAGCTAGTGCCAGACCTTACAGTCACGCCAAGCTAGTGCCAGACCTTACAGTCACGGCAAGCTAGTGCCAGACCTTACAGTCACGGCAAGCTAGTGCCAGACCTTACAGTCACGGCAAGCTAGTGCCAGACCTTACAGTCACGCCAAGCTAGTGCCAGACCTTACAGTCACGGCAAGCTAGTGCCAGACCTTACAGTCACGGCAAGCTAGTGCCAGACCTTACAGTCACGCCAAACTAATCCCAGACCTTACAGTCACGCCAGGCTCGTGCCAGACCTTACAGTCACGGCAAGCTAGTGCCAGACCTTACAGTCACACCAGGCTAGTGCCAGACCTTACAGTCACTCCAGGCTAGTGCCAGACCTTACAGTCACGGCAAACTAATGCCAGACCTTACAGTCACGCCAGGCTCGTGCCAGACCTTACAGTCACGCCAGGCTAGTGCCAGGCCTTGCAGTCACGCCAAAGTTGCACCAGTCCCTGAATTTATTCCAGGCCCCGCGTTTTAATGCGGGGTCCACGTCTGTTTACGGGCCAGAAATGGAGTGCACAGGAAAAAAAAGGGGGCTAACAAGCACTGCTCTAGACAGAAATTCCACGATCAATTTGAGGTAAGGGCAAAATTCCTGATTCCACACCATTAAGGTATGGTAGATCAGTATGAGGAGCTACTTCTTCTTCTTCTTCGTTCGCTTCTACCACCAAGACCGCACTGTGATCCTACTGAATTTACGCCTGTGGTCCTCGTTAGGTCTCGTGGTCTCCTGTGTGGTCCCCGAAAGGACCACACGAGATCCCCGAGAGGACCACAAGAGGTTCAGAGTATCGCAGGGCTTTAGCCTGTATTCTTGGTGGGTCTCTGAAGCGGATTGCGTGACACTGTGGTTTTCGTTGCACCAGTTTAGTCTAGAGTTGGACGTTCTCAACGGAAGACCTCGACGTGTTTAGGATATCAGTGCATCCCCGCTGGGTGAGAGGTGGTAGCCCACCCAGGCCAGAGCTGGACCTTCTCACCGGAATACCTCAGCATGATTGGGATACGCAAACATCCCCGCCGGGTGAGAGGTGGTTGCCTATCTAGACTGCCCTGGTCCGGTGTCTCCGACTTCAGCATTTGGTGGTCGTGGCCGCTACCCTTACTAGTTGTGACCAGGATGGAGCTTTTGTCCTGGAGGAAGAATCCTCGCCACTAGTGACTTCCACCCCTGGTTGAGCCGGTTTAGACATATTAACCCAGTATGGGCGTGTTTGGGACGTGACCGACCTCTAGAGCAGAGGTACTGTGACATGCGTAGCCTTCAAGATTCACCCCTGGTGTGAGCCGGTTTAGGCATAATTCACCAGTATGAGTGTATATCAGGCGTGACCGACCTCTAGAGCGGAGGTGGCATGACATGTCTAGCCATCAAGTTCCACCGCTGGTGTATGCCGGTTTAAGCATATTTCACCAGTGTAGGTGTATTTCGGACGTGGCCGGCCTCTAGAGCAGAGGTGCCGTGGTATGTGTAGCTCTCGCAGCGATACTACTGGACATACCGAATAAACTTCACTTTATCCTTTCCACTACCTTTTCACATCGGCGCCGCACAGCAACCTTTTTTTCTTTTCCGCATTTTCTTCCTTGACCGGGAGGAGCTTCACTCCACGCGCGGCATTCGAAGAGTCTCGCCAGCAGTGTCTTAACCTCTGGGACAAGCCGGTTCATGCTTTTCACCCGATGTGACTGACTCAGGACGTGGCCGACCTCCAGACCAGAGGTGCCGTGATTTGACTGTTTGCTTCGCTTTATCATTTCTACCACCTTTTCCGCAGTGGTGCTGCTCGGCAACCCCATTTGCACCTTTCTTCATTGGCCAGGAGGAGCACCGCTCCACGCACGGCAGCTGAAGAATCTCGCCAACAGCAGTGAGGAGCTACAAAAAATTACGTTGTTCACAAAACAGAGAAATCTGGATAATTAAAGTGTTCTCTTTTTTTTTGGCTTTTGAAACAAGGACAATCGTTACTGACTGTATGTACCTGAAATGAGAAACAAAATGACAAGAAGAAACTGAACATAGTTCAGATAATACCTTAGATATGTGTCTGATCCATGAGGTATAATGAAATAAATGCGCTGTTTATTTTGAGATTCTTTATACTTAAACAGAATACATGGGCTAGAGTTTCTGGCTATCCTGGACACAGACAATCCCTGGGGTTATGAACGAGTTCCGTTCCTAAGTATGTTCGTAAGTTCTTCTTAT